>PYAF01001876.1:517846-570756 GCA_007407185.1 Glycine tomentella
TAATTCTCACGAATTATTATTTCAAGATATGAAAAAAAATTCCTTTTACTGAATGCCTCCTCAAAGTAATTATTATAAAAATAAATAATTTTAATATATATGCCAAATTTTTTGATTAATATGCTGAAATTAAGATTGAATCATTAAATCTTTGATAAAAATAATTTATAATAAATTTTATTTATATATTTGTCGAACTTTAAATTAATTAAGATTCATTTTCATAGATAAAAGTGAAGGGTTAAGAAAAGAAAAAAGCTTATGGTTAAAGGACATATTTTAGACACCAACAAAGTTTTAAGTTGGTGGATTTTTAACATCCACAATCCCACCTACTGACCTACCAAATATAAACTCTTTAAACCGTTCAGGAACTTCATAAAAATAAGATATATAAAATACATTAATAATTAATTAATCATTAGAAAATAACAAAAGGTACAAGCAGATCGTTTCAGCTTTCAAATATAAATGGCCACTAAATTTAATGCTGACACGCTCCCATTTGTACAAACTTTTTCAATTAAAACAATTTTTATGTAAAAGCTCTATTACGATATCCATGAATTTCGTAGATGGGAATGAGACCTACACTACACCGTATTCCGTTCGAGCTTTATATATAGGAACAAAAGTACATTCACAAATAATTAATTCTTTTTTTTGTTGAGGGAACAAATAATTAATTATGTACTTATAATAATTGATTATTTGCTCTTAAAAAAATGATCATTTGACTTTTGAGTCATTTCTCAATAAAAACATGCATTCACACTTAATCGATTAGAATGGGATAATAATCGATCAAAACAAATTTGTTTTTTTTTAAGGGGAAGGGAAACATCAAAGTTAAGAGGAACATCCCAACTATATCACAACTAATCCTATGAATTCCACACCAAAACTTATTGATAAAATAAAAGAGAATCTACAAAACATCACG
The DNA here is from genome assembly GCA_007407185.1 of Glycine tomentella. Classification (NCBI taxonomy): domain Eukaryota; kingdom Viridiplantae; phylum Streptophyta; class Magnoliopsida; order Fabales; family Fabaceae; genus Glycine; species Glycine tomentella. Next base: position 518,790 of record PYAF01001876.1, read on the forward strand.
TAGAGTTGGAGACTAGACCAAGACCCATGTCAATGAAATATAAATCTGCATTCAGGTTAATCCAAAAGTTTGAGAAATGCAATTCAAGAAGAAAAAAAAGCATGCATTCACATTTAATTGTGTTGTCATGCAAAAGGTCAAACTTAGTCAGAATATATTTCAGTTAATTTTATATCGCCAAGATCCCAAAAACAATAAAATGATTTGTGCTAAAAAGAGAAATATGCTTCTTGACTATGGGTTCTCAAGCTACTTTGAAAAACACTTGATGTGGGTGAATGAAAAAAAAAAAGGAAAAAAATATGATTTTATGTGAAAGATAAGACTATAAAAAAGGGTAAAGAAAAGCTTTTAAAAAAACAATAAATGACAGAAATTGTAAAGAAAGGTGATAAACTAAATGTAGAATAAAATAAGTTTATGTATAAAGTTGTGGTGAACTCTCTAGATCATGGCTTGTAATTGCGATTTATTTTTTCTAATCATGATTGTTAACCTCCAATAGCTTCCCACTATTTATTTTTATTTCAAACTGTTGCACAACTTGCTTCTTATTTTTAAGGAATCATTATTTTTTTAATGCTTGAGAATCATTATTTTTTTAATGCTTGAGATGCAGTATTCATTGACTTGATCTTTTATCACAATCTTAATCAACTTATCAACAATTTATCCGTCAAGATATTTTTATATTTTTTTCCCGTTTTCAACAAATTGAATATGCAATAAAAATAATCAATTAAAGTTCAAACTTAGGTATTCATATGAACAAATTAATTAATTAAACCAATAAATAATCAATTAAGACCAGTTGAAATTGACAAAATGGATAAACAAGCTTCTTATCTTCTTATCCTCTCTCCGTCTATAGAAGAAGGGCATTATATATTCATTATGCGAGGAGCGTGATACACGAAATTTGTGAAAGAATCTTTAGAGAGAAAACTCACTTTTGATCAAATATTCAAGTTCAGATGCTTTTTACTTCAAATATTCAAGTTCAGATGCGCTGTCACGTAAACACCTCAAAGAGAGGTCCATTTTCCATACTCATGTTGATAATGGCTGTTCATACACTAATAGGTTTGTGAATCTGTTCTAAAGTTGCTTTGTCTCTCATTCGGAATGGAGTCACTCCAACAACGCACCCTCATCGGATAATTAATTGTTACTATGATCATGAAAGAAGGTCCTGACTCCTAAATCAGTATACTAATAGCACTAATAGCTAGGTTTTATAATTAGGTGTTTCATATAATCCCCGCAATTAAGGTATTGTTTATTTAGGTGTTTAGTGGATTATCACAATTTTATCTATCTTTAGTAAAATATATTTTAGTGGGTTGAAAAGAAAGTGTTTATAAGCTACTCTTGATCTTTAACTCCTAAATGATGTGAGACTTTATGATTATCTAAATACTTCGAAAATAATTGTGGCTCTCTTTTTTCTTTGCATGGGTGAGGCAATATGATGAAATTGTGGGCAAAACCTGTGATATGAACTACATGCTTCGTGAATACAAAGCTGTGACGACCAAACCAAACAAGCATATATATTTCATGCCATATATGCTGCATTATATGAAAGACTAAAACCTATTAGTGTTATTTTTAAGCAAACTGATTCAGAACCTTCTTTCATCTTCAACTGGACGTGACCTTCAAGCATAGTAGTTGGCCAAATCTGGGCTAATGCTAATCATGTCATGTCTCTCTGGTTTGCATGCCCTATGCAGCTTGCGCATGTTTTGTTAGGTGATGCCTTGGGTACTATTTTCCCAAGGGCTAGCTAGTTTTATTTCTTTCTGTTGCTTGCCTCTATATATCTTTCTTAATGATAAAAAAAAAAAAAAAAACCCTTATGTATTGCTCGTGCAACTTGGAAATCTAGTTGTATATAATTATTTGTGTGTTAACAGCATCATGAGATAATCTTTTTATTCACGAGAATCAAAGAAAATATTAGAAAATTTATAACTTACATTTTATGATTAAAATATTTAATAACAACTCACTTTGTCTTATAAGTGATAAGTGGTTAATGACATTATAAGGTTATCAATTATCAGACGTGATTAATTACTTATAAATATGATTAATTTTACCTCACAAGTAATTAAGAATAAATTAGCATAACTATATAGAATTATTGATTATTGATTTGTGGTTAATAGAGTAATCTAATTATTGAAATGTCTAATAAATAGCTAATAATGTTTAATATTGATTAACTTAATCTCACAAATAATTAATAATGTCATAAGAGTAATTAAAATATATGACAATGTTGTACTTTAAAAATAGTTAATATTAACATTGTAATTATATTATATATATTTACATTTACATAGATTTAACTACTTATAATATAAAATTAATCATATATCCTCCCATTATTAACTACATTTATTAAGTGGCCACTGGGTAGAAAATCCTAATGATAGAATAATCAGTTGATTTACAAATAGATAGATAAGTTCGTCCAACATCGTATCTATTTGTTTCATCTCTAAAATTAATTCCTTTTACCGATCTTTATGTTTCATGTATTTTGGTGAATGTCACCAAACTTGAATTCAAATGATGCTGATCCTATAAAATTGATTTGGATTAAAGTTAGCATGTACTTATGTTTGAATATTTCCATTTTTAAAGTTAGTGGCGAAACTATAAAATTTTTAATTTAAAGTAAAAACTATTAAAATTACTTTAATTTAAAATTAATTTTAAATTTCAAAATTTATTTTTTCACATAAAACCAACACTTTAAGTGGATTTAACATCAAAACAACACGCATAATCTTTAAAATCAATTCCTCACACCATACACACATTTTAATAAATCCACGATTGAAATTTAACACATCTAACTACGTTTAACGGTTCAAAATCAATTCTACTCAACTTTAAAAGATACTTAAGCAAATAACTAAGAGACAAAAATTAAGGTTAAGAGCTTAGTGCATTACAGACTTGCAGCTTGCTTCGCATAAGCATGATGCAAGCAATACAATTAACTAAACCTTTTATTTAAAGTGCAAAACTGAATTCTGCAAAAATGGGAGGATAACAGTTACATGGTGTTCTTGACATTCTTACACTATTTAACAAAGTTACCCTATTCAGCATAGTCCCACCGATAAGAACACGAATGGTGCATCTGGCTATGTCGCCGAAAGCTAAATATATTGTTTGAGATATAGAGTTGACAGAACATTCAATCATCCACCGATTTCTGGGATACACGACTTTTCTTCTCCTCAATACCAGATTGGGAAAATCTCAGACGAAGAACCTGCAAAACATCTTCTATTTTGACACCTTTCTTTGCCAATAGAACCATGGCATGATAGAGTACATCAGCCATCTCTGAAGCAGTACGTTTCTCGTCCTCATTGTTCTCTAGAGTTTGACACAACTCGTTTGCCTCTTCTCTGCAGGTAGAAAGATACGGTTACAGTCTGAGATCTTAAGAAAACAATCGTTAAATTCATATTTTTCCTCCAAGCAAAAGTGAATTATAATAACAGTGGTGTTCCATGTAAAACGCATATATGCAGTAGCAATTTTATCAGCTACAAAGGCTTTGTAATGACTGAACAACATATTTTGGGGACAAAAAGTGAAGAAAAGGATTTTTCTTCCCCTTTAAATTCCAAAGCAACATAACATGACAGATATACACAACCTGATTTTAGAGCATAGCAACTTATCATTAAGCAATAATCGCTTTGTCCATGAAGGCTTTTCATTTTCTCCTATTAACTCTGTTTTGCGTTGCGAGATTGTTGACTCTAATGCATACAAAGAGGTTAATGCCAATTTATTTTCTTCAGCCTGTAATAGATAACCCAAACCAATCTGAATATTGCTGAACTTTCTCTACATGAAAGCAAGGCAATAATATGTTCATAATTGATTGAAGTTACCTCTTGCTGCTTTAACAAGTCAAAAACTGATGTATAATAGCATGTTTGTGCCCCTGTGTGGCAGGTAGGCCCATCAGGTTTTCCCAGGTATATTATCTGAGAAGAGTAGTTAACAGAGAAAAAGTAATCAACATACCTTGTGATACCAAAAGGAAAAAGGAAAAATTAAATAATTCAATGAGAAAAAAAGGAAGTGCTTACAGAATCACGATCACAATCAATAAAGACATCATGAACATTGATAAAATTATTAGAGGTTTCTCCTTTGGTCCACAATGTAGATCGTGATCGGCTATAGAATGTGGCCTTTCGAGAAGATATGGTTGTAGCTACTGCTTCTCTGTTGGCAAAACCTTGCATTAATATGGCCCCTGTGTCAACATTCTGAGCTATTGCAACAACCAAACCTTTGGTATCCCATTTTACACTGTCCAGTAATAAGTCTACCTGACAAAAGTTAAACACTTAAATGTAAAAACAAGGAATTATATTATAAAAAGAAAAATATGAAAACAACAAATGCTAAGAAAATTCACAAATAACACAAAGGGTGAAGGTTCTTGTTAGAACAACATATTGGCAATAACCATAAAAAAGTAAAAGAACTTGAGGACTTGATCCCATGGAACAAAACTGCCACCCAATTTAAACCCAGATATATAAATCTAAACTTACATCCACAATTTAATGAGAAGTGAAACACTAGATAGAAAATCATCCAACTAAAACAGCATCAAAACTTTAAAGTTACCAACAGGCAACAAAAGTAGTTGATAAATAAAAACAATGATTTATTAAAAATCAAAAAGAACTTCAAGTTTCTCGTCTGGTCCAAATATGGCCTCGTGACAAAGAAGCAAAGTTTACCAGTTGATTCTCTATCACTGGCCATCTGCATTAACAAATAAAGCATAACTACTGCTCTAGATATTTAAGCAACCAATCATTTTTTAAAACCAAAATCAGAGAAAGTGCTTGTCCCAGATATTACTACACAATCTAATTCACAACAAGCCACTCTTCCGAACCAATTATTTCATGTTCACTACTACTAGGGCCTCTGTTTGAATGAATTTTTCCATAAGCTAATTTGTAGAAGTTCTCACAGCTCCTTAAAAAGCTGATTTTAACTTATGGGAGAAGCTTATTTCATTTTTCCTTCTTAATTTCTTCTTTTATAAGTACTTATTAGAGAAGTTTATCCAAAGCAGGCCCTAGATGATGAATCATAGGAAATCCAAGACAGCAAAGTGAGCAAACAGCCGCAATAGATAGTCAACAATGCGGCAATTCCTTTTGTTATTATGTTTTGGGGGTTCTATTCTTTAAGGTCTTGTTTATACAATGGTGATGATATCTCAGTAACACGTATCACTGAGTGTAAGTTCACATATAAAACTGTACTGTTTTCACATATAAAACCACATAAGGAGAATGTGCAATGCAATCAACTTGGCAAACCAGGTTTTAAAAAACTACCCACAGCCACGATTTTAGCACAACATCAAGGTTCTAGCCTTCTAGGGCTGTCCATGACCGCAATTGTGGACACATTGGTCTACAATATCAAGGAATATGAAAAATCCACAACCGCAAACACAATTTAAAACTTTGGCAAATACACAAACTCAGTTCCTTGTTTTCACAAGTAACCGTTTCTTCAAGCAATCAAATCCTAGAAACCACACTAGTTAGTTACTTAGTCAGTTGACACAAAAGTACCTTAGGGACTGGTGGGTGCATAGAAGCAAAAACTAAACGGTGGCTCCTCCTTGCCTTGTAACTGCAATTAGGATAGGAGAGGTTACCCTTGTGGAAACCCCTGTTGCATTGAAGCATGTGAACATACGAAACAGCCATTGATTTGAAGTAAACCTGCACCTGCAACAACAACAACCAATTTCTTAGTGACTCACTGATCCAAAATATTGGTAATTCAAAATATATTCGACTCAACAAATCATGCATATACAAACCCTAATTCCTGGTTTCAAAGCAAGACAAAGTGCATTTTTTTTTTTTTGTCATATTGGGGTGAATGAAGAAAGTAATGATTATAGCAATGTGCACCTTTTGCAACAAAATGAGGAACTTTTATACTGATCAAGGAGAGACTGAACGGTGAACTGAGAGAACGGCGGAGCAGAAGTGACGACAGCACTTCAATGGTGAACGGCGGCGGAAAATGGAAGGGTTTCTTTCTGGGTTCAGAAAAAGACCCCACACAATTCATGGTGCTGGCTATGGTGAGGTAGTTAAAGATTGATGCACGGGTGAGGCACCACTTATGACCTGTTATACAGTGGCGGACCCAGGAAAATGTTTTTACGTCCGCACATTTAGTGGCGGGGTTCGAGGGTAGCGCCCCCGAAAACTTTTTTTTAAGGAAAATTTAAACACTAATTTTAATTGAATTTATGCTGCTAAATGTTACAACTCACAATAATGAAAATATGAACAAACAAAAGTGTAATTTCACTAGGCACAGTGCAAAGATTGAAAAATTAATAACTAGAAATAGAAGATCATAAGTACATGCTGAAAAAAAATTGTAACTTGTAACTAACTACTAATTTGTAACCTGAAGGCCTGACCAAAAGAAAACGCATATTTAAATTCAAACACACACCTAATAGGATAAGGAGCTAAGTTTGTGCTTAACTATTCAATCGATGTCTCCCTGTCATTGTTTTTCTTTCTTATTTTTCCAGTCATTTCATAAGGAGCTTTTATTTGAACAAGCAAAAGACCAAAATGATACCCCAAAAAATGGAAGAAAAATAGGACAGAGCCAAAATTGTCATAAGGCAAAGTCTCTCATTGGAGCAGAGCCATCGATTCGGGAAGTCTTCATCTCACCCTCTAATACCCCGAAAACAAACAACACTCACTAATTAATGCCATCTTTCCAAAAAACCTCACTCACACACACTCAGTCTCCACGCCCTCACTCTGCGCGGTATCAACAGCCAACAATGGTATGCGCAATCCTCAATTCCTCACAGAAATAAATAAAAAACAAATAAAAAAATTCATATTTGGATAATTGGATTTTGGAGTCACCGAATATATAAAAAGAAAAAACGCAAACCTTCGAGGCTTCAGGCTTGAACGGCGGCGGCGCGACGAAGGTTGAAGACGAAGCCTCCCTAGACGGCGCGACGCGTGACGAAGGTCGAAGACGATGCTTGGAAGGAGTGACGGCGCGACGCGGCTTGAACGGAGTGACGAAGTGCTGAACGGCGCGATGAAGCTGGCTTGTTCGCGCAGCGAAGACGAGGTCGCGAGCTGGTGTCACTGCCTCACTGGTGTGGGCTGCCGCTGCCGATGAAGAAAACGGATGAAGAGAACCTAAAAAAGGGCCTAAAATGAAACGGCGCCGTTTTTCTTAAAAAAAAAAAAAAAGACATTTTAATGTTCTGCACGTGCGGACATTGACAACCCATGGGTCCATCCAGCTGTTATAGGAGGTAACAGCCGGTTACATGAAAATTATAAAATTTGCAAATGAAGATCAGCTATGTTCATTCTATATTGTTATTTTTCTTCTTCCAAACATATTACCTTTGAATCCTTTCTATCACAAAAAATAACCAATAATTAATTTTTTCATTAATGTCGAATGTATCAAAAAAAATTAAAAATTCCATTTAAGACTTGACACTTTTCACAAGCAATAAATATAAGTAGAATATTCCTTTCAAAAAAAAACATTTAAGTAGAATATTACTTTACTCATTTTTGTATTTGCGTTTAAGAAAAAAAATACTCACACTCACTTTATATTGGCGTGGATAACAATTTTAATCCCTAACTTTATACTCGATGAGTATTTATACTTATCAGGGTCGGTCCATAAATTTTATGGACTCATGACAAAATACTAAATTAAGGTACTTTTATATTTATGTATTTAAAGATAGACATGTAATTCATATAATAATATATTAAAAAAGTAGGTAGGTATGACATGCTAGTCTTTCTTCCCAAAATGAGATAAAAAAAGGATAACATCAAGCGTGGTCCCCAAAGTTAAGTGGTCTTTCTTGAAGCAGTAAGATACACCTTGTATAATGGGTTTCTATTTATTTTATTTTATAATTATTTATTTAAAAAGTTTGCAGTGACTATAATACTCTTATGTTAAAATTGAAGTTGGCAATGATGCCATTTAAAAAAAAGTTTATTAACAGGGTAACTTCCGAATAGAATCATTTTATTTGTTTTCATATTGTATCTCGATTTTGGCTATGAAATCCCCAAATCGATTTTAAAGGTATCAGTCGTGGACTTTGGAGGTCAATATATAGTTGTTGGGGTTTGCATCTAGAGATTGGGTTGGTCGATTGAGTAGGTGGTTTATGTTGTCTCTGGCGACATTGACATTGTCATTGTCCCGAGTAATATCTTGGTTTGCTTGGTTTGGTCTCCATAAGCAAGCTCTGGTAGGAGATTGTGTTTGTCTAGTTGGTCAAGAATGTGATTTTTGTCCTTCAAGTGAGTTCATGCGTGGTTCCCTTTTACTGAAGTGAGGTTGTTTGGCTTGTTAAGGTCCAAGTATGTTTTTTAGGTTTGTTTAACACATGAAAATTATAATGTTTAGTACATTGTTTGAGCGTGATTAATTGTTTGTTTTCAAAGATTTGAGTATGGATTATGTTTCTTTTAGAACTTATTATTGATATTAAGTTATAAGTTTGATGGAATGAATTTATCGTGTTTGATTAGGTTAATTGAAAAGAGATTGTAAACCCAAAAATTGAAAAGAGATATATGATTTGGTTTGTGGGTGTTGGGTAGCTGGTTTGGTCCCTTTCATTGGAGCCTCCCACTCTCTTTGTCCCCTTGCCTCACCTTTTATTAAAAAAATGAAAAGAGAATGATAATTAATTTGTGAGATGGTATGACTAAATATGCAATTTGGTTATGAATCAGTTTGTTGAAAATGGAAAAATTTGTATGGTTGTTATTTTTTTACTACAAAACAATTCATGTTAATGTGTTTTTTGTTATTTGGGTTTTTTTAGAAATGGATATCCCTGAAGATGAGTTTGGTGACGGTTGTTTAAGTGGGGACATGGAAATTCCTTTCAATGTAAGTAATAGACCTTTGTTTTGGAATAATTGGTTTATGTTTTTTTTCCATAATTAGCTAATTACGGAATGTTATTTATGTCATGATAAAAATTTATAGGTCGTGGATAAGGTAGGATTTGATGGAAGTGGTGAAAAAGGTGGTAAAGAAGATGAGAACATTATTGGTGGTATGAAGGATGTATGTTGTATGGATGGTGCCTTTGAAAAAGTAGTGACAAGATAGTTATCAATAGTTTGTTGGATACAATAAACATTAAGTTGACGAATATTGATAGTAAGGATATCAAAATGTATGATTTTGTTGATTTGTTAGTTGTATATTTGTTTTTATTATTGGTATGGTAGAGCAAATGGATTTTTTGTGCGTAAATACAAGGTGCTTAGAAACGGAAAAGGTAAAAACACACAACAAACCTCTCTTTGCTCTAGAGACGCTGAAAACCAAAAGCGGGAACAAAAAAATGAGTCAAGATGTGAGTGCAAGAAATGTTTCGAGTTCATATTGATTACTTCATTGGGAAATGATATGTGTCTAAATGGACTGATGATCACAGTCATGAATTGTTGGATGAATCATTATGTGCAATGATGCCAGCACACATGAAGTTGATTGATACAAATATTATTCAAATAGATTAGTTTAGACGTGTTGCTCCACAAATTCTTGGACTTTTTTCTTGTAGTTCTGGTGGATATGACAATATACATTATAGGAAGAAGAATATTCACAATCAGATTGGACGACAAAGGTATGAACATATATATGATGGAAGCATAACTTTGAAGTATCTTAAAAAAATGGGTGCAAAATATTTGTTGATGTTCGTAAGACATACTGTTGATATAGTGGGGGTCGCCTGCAACGTTTGTTTTGGTGTGATGGAGAAAGTCAATTGAACATTGAAGTCTTCAATGGTGTATTGGCCTTTGATGTCACATATAGGAAAAACAAGTGTCTTTTCCCGTGTGTAATTTTTTTTGGTGTTGACCACCATAATCAAACAATTATCTTTGCTACATGTAGCTTAGGACATTAGCAGTAAGACTTCCGCAAGGTAGCAAAAGAAGGAGCAGCAGTGGAAATCACAGTAGTTGTAGCAAAATCATTGGCACTTGTATCTAATGAGACCGAAGAAACATATGTTTGGGTGCTAGAGAAATTTTTGGATGTTATGAAAAGGAAGTTTCCTGTCTCAGTAATAACAGATGGTGACTTAGCTATAAAAGCGCAGTTAAGGATTTTTTTTCCTAATGTTCATCATAGATTATGGCTTGGCATTTAATGTGTAATGCAACATCACATGTACATGTTAATACATCTATGCTGAAGTTGAAGAGATGCATGTTGGGTGATTTTGATATTGAGCAAGTTGAACAATTCTATGTGTCAATGGTTAATGAATTTAATTAGGAAGAAAATAATTGGTTGAAGGAGTTGTATGATAAGATGAACATGTTGGCAACATCACAAATTAGAGGAAGTTTCTTTGCAGGTATAAGAACAACTTCCCATTGTGAAGAATTTCACAGTCACCTTATGAATTTTGTGAACCCAAAAATATGTTTGTCTGAATTTGTTGAAAAATATCAAAGATGTTTGTCTTATTTTTGTTTCAAGGAATTAGAAGTTGATTTTGATTCCAAATATGGAAAAGTTGTGCTGCAAACGGGTTATCATTTGTTGGAGCGTTCAGCATCACAGTTGTTCACGAATCATATTTTTTTGCTAATTCATTTGGTTTGCTATTTATATTTTAATAAACTCAAGAACCTAACTTAAGACTCTAAACTTGTGTCTAATGATAGATTTTGTGGATCTTGAGCTCAAGAACCCACCTCAAGACCCTAAACTTGTGAAGAATAGAACTTGAATTCAAGAACTCACCTCAAGACCCCAAACACATGTCCAGTGGTAGATGTTGTACAAAATACATCTTGAACAGAACACAGTTCACGATCTAACATTGAAGATCCTCTATGTTCACAATACTTTCTTATGATTCAAACATTTTATAAATTATTTCTTGGATTACAAGTAGTGTAGAAATATCCCTAATAAACTTAAGCCAATTGATTTTAAACTTCCATGTATTAATTTTAACCTTACAATGTAATAAAAGACAAAAAAAAAAAAAAACTGTGTAACATAAATTTTTTAACACTAGGTCGTATTTCAATTTCATAATATCAACCAATTTTATCGTTTCAATATATTTATCATTACATGCAATCATCCACAAAGTTATTATTGTGTTTTTATTTTTCTAACAAGAAACTTAATTATTATTATTAGCATCAACTAAATATTTATTAATTCAAATATTTAGTATCATATTAAACTTTTAATTACTAGAATATCTTAAATTAACCACGAACCATGCATTTATTTCCCCCCATTAAAATTACAATTTTTTTTCCAAGATGTGTCTAAAACAAGGCCAAGGCCCAAAGTTCTCCAAGCTGAACGAGTTTCTTGCTCACTAAAAAAGACCTATTTCCCTTACCATCAACTAGCACATCACTTCAATTTTTTTCATTCTCTTATTAGCAGCAATTCTGTATTGGGCCTTAACTCTTTTTGACATTCGGACCTTTTGTATGTTATTCATAGTTCATAAAAAAGGTTCATGTTGCCTCTTGTCTCTCTCATTATCAGTTTAGGGATGTCTAACATCCTAATTGTTGTTATAGAGGTGTAAACAGGCCCCCTGGCCCCTTCGAGAATATGGTATGGATGTTCCTACAAAATAATTGTCTGCAGTTGGTATTGGTCACACTGAACATGGATTCCCCCACCCAATAGTACTTCAACCCAGCAAACAATGGCTCATCTTTCCTTTCGTAACCTCTCACATTCAATTACAAACCTCATGTACCTACGAAAATCAAACCCCAAGGTTCTAACCGTAAACTCAATCTTATACATCAAAACCCCTTAATCGATGAACATATCATCTACCAACACCTTCACCAATGAAGACATAGTAAACGACAACACTCCAAACCACCCAACAAATGAAGACTCATGTAGCCCTTCTTCTTTTTCCTCTTTTCTTCTTCTTTTGCTTTCTTCTTCTTCTTGTACCTCAAGCTTATCCTCTCCTTGGCAGCCCTATTTCCATCATGCATCACACACTTTTTTCTTTATCTTTTTCGGCTACTGTTAAATAAATAGCTTTGGAAGTGGCATATAATCAATTATACAAATATGCTGCCAATTTTAATAAATTTACTTGAACAGTTTTGTTATAAATAAAGGAGAAAATATGTATTCAATGAATGGTATAATAAGAAAAAGATCTATGGATTATGAAGCAATTGTTGAAGTGTGAGCCTTCAGTCATCTTGTAACACTGCTAAAGACTCGAACGATGTGAGGAATTAAGTGAGTCTGAAGGAGATATAAAGTTGATTAGATGTTTAAAAAAAAATGAAAGAAAAGAAATATGGTGATTCAATCCTTTATATTAATAAAAATTAATAAATTAATAATTAATATTTAGCAATAAAAAAAAGTGAGTGTGAGAAGTTTATTTAGTGATCTCTCCTCTACTTCTTTTCCGTCCCAGTTTTGATTTTTATAGCCAAAGTTGGCATACTCCCTTCTAAATAACTTATATCTATAGCTAGTTTTCCACTTTTTCTACACAAGTTTGTAGACGGAGAAATTCGCATAAACATTATTATTTTAATTAATATGTAATTTTTTAAAAAGTAATTACTTTCATTAATATTAATATGTAAATTTCTAAATATATTTATTTTAATACTTATTATAATAAAAGGACTATAAATTTTGCTTCATATATATAGAAGGACTGTAAATTTCAAAAATATATCCTCCCGTTGAGTCCGTTGCCACACTCAACAACATAGCTACCCATATCTTCCTTCGTATTCTCTCAATATTATGTTTTCAAAATCAGATAAACTTATCTTTATCCTTTGTAACTTCTATTGTACATTTTACAAACACATTTTTAAAATAATTTGTATGGCAAAATTTGAACTCATCGTCCTATATTTTAACAACATGCATATTATCATTAAGACACTTAACTTATTTAAAATACCTATGGAAAATATATTATAAATAACTTAAATGCATGTACAATAAAAAATAACATATTAATTGCTACTAAATAAACAATATAATATTATAAAACCAAGAAAATAATATTTTGTTTTCAATACTATATTCTTAATTATAATTTAATTTTTTTGTATTAAAAAATTTATTTCTTTTTAATAAAATTGTGTTTTCATTTTTTTCTTTGGATAGTTTAGTAAGTAAAATATTAGAGTTTTATTATTAATGTAGTAAATTATTTTTGAATTTAAATAAAACTTTTTTTTGGTAATTATACTTCTATAATAAATTTTTGGCTATAATAATTTTAATGTCTCAGTAAAAAAATATAAAATATGATTAAAGAAAATAATAATTTAGTTAGACTATTTTTTTAAAAAATTTATTTATAACATTCTCCTCATTTTAAAAAGATAAACTGTTATAATTTATTTGTATTTCGATTGTGATGCATGTAATTTTTCCGTTTTTAACTATAAGACATAGTTGACTAGTTTATGTTTATTAAGAAAATATTGAATTAATATGACTTAGTTTTAACACACATTAAATTTATAGAAAAAAACCCGATTTTAATATTAACACAACATAGTCTTAGAAAGAAGTAGAGAGTCTTAAGTGTTTTTAAGCCTTGAATTGAAGAATAATTTCATAACCATCCAGAAAGACCAATTATATTGGAGTGAAAGAAATCTTAATTATGGTGGTAAAAAAAATATTATAAAAAATAAAATACATACATTTCTGTGTGTAATTAGATAATATTATAAAAGTTCTTTAATTGACTGAAAACAAGTTCTTTAGTTGTAATTAGATTTAAATTTAAAATAAAATTAAATTTGAGGGTGAGACAAAAAAAAAATCCTCAAAACTAAAAGCCTTTCGAAAAGACAAGGTTAGAATTGAAAAAAAAAATATATTTTCAATGATTAAAATTAACGACATGGTTACAAAAATTTCATAAAATATTGGAGATGCTTTATGTGACAATTTCCCCTCTATCTGTAATCTGTATTCTGTAGTGAAAGTGAAACAAATCATGGAAGAGAGAGAAGAAACTTTATTTTTAGAGAAAAAGTAAGCCAGCCGTTGCCCCATGCATTTTCTCTCTCTGCCACTGCTCCAGAAATCTTAGGAGACAAGAAATCCGAACCGGATTGGCTACACTCGTTTATACGATCAGCAATAATTGAATTGAAATTATTGGACCAAAAACTTAGTACGTCTCGAAATTTATCATGCAAGTTTGAAATTTGATTTATGACATTATAATATATGAGTGGTATTTATATTATGAGTTTAATATAGATAATATAAATATAATTATCATAAAAATTAATAAATTTATTATACATGATGATAAGTTATAGTTAAATGGTATAAAAAAATTAGAGTATATAATCCTTTTGTCTTAAGAGTATACTTATTAATTCTTAAAAACTTCTAATACAAGGATCTTGGCGTATGTTGTGGGTTTTATGCTGTCTCCTACACTAATACAACTATATATACAAGAATCTTCACTTTTTCGTAAACTAAAGTCTCTATTTCTCTTTCTTCCACCCTTCATTCAGCACTGGGAAGGTAACAAAGAGCAAGAAAGAGGGTGACCATGTCTCTATCGAATTCACCTTCTTCAACATCTCGAGTTCAGAGTCCTCAAAATACCCCTATAATTCCCGCTAGCTGCTCTCCAAAACTCACGAAACGAATGCAACAAGAAATCTGTTACATCTGTGATCAACGAGGACATTGGTCTTATTACTGTCCTTACAAATCCCCCAAAACTAAACCCATCTCACCGTCACCCAAGCAAGATTCCACAGTTTCCCACAAAAGGGTATGCTTCTAATTAACACTCTCAACTTTTTTTTTTTCCTTTCATGATTATTATTTTCATGATGATGTTTTGGGGGAAAAATGTATAGACTATAGACTAAAGAGTTAGCAAGTCCTTCATTTTTTAATTGCTATTATGGTTCAGTTTTTTTAGTTGTTGGTTTTCGAGGGAAAGATTTATGGTTGGTAGTTGGTACAAAAGGATCATTTTAACCGTGTGAACGATCTATTTAACGAAAGATAAGTATAGTGAATGAGATTACTTTGAGCAAGTGTGTTGGGAGACACCCGTGTCTCACGCCAAGACATAAAAAAAGGATCATTTTGGTGCCTTTGAGCGGCATGATGTATATATAGCAAGTATCATTTTCATTTTTCAGTTATGTTGAATTTTATGGATCATGGATGATGGATCTAATTATTATTGTCACACAGGCTCATGGATCTTGTGGGTACGGTGTGACTGAGGATGAATTGCTCAATGGCAATAGCAAAAGCATTGCTCGTTTAAAGCAAGGCAGGCAAAGAACTCTATATGATTTTTGGGAGGGATGCCAAGGCCAAAATGATGATACGGGGGATGGTTCGCAAGAACAGATCAAAAGGATAAGAGTCACAGACTGTTGTGAGAATCCAAACATTGAAGGTGCAAGTGCAACACAAAATGCTGCCAATGTGAAACGTGATGGTTTTCCAGAATTGGAGATTGCTCATGATGATATAGAATTCATGAACTCAGTCCCATGGGAAACTATTGAGGCAGAAGCAATTCTATCATTATCTCGTCGATCAACACCTTCAAGGATCCGTTGGCGACAAATTATGTTTCAGAAGCGAATTTTCTCTGATGATTCATTTGGTAATTTGTACTATTTTCTTTCTTTCTTTCTTTCTTTTCAGAAATATGGTCCTTTCTTTCATGTTTCCTTTATTAAATATTTAGGGGTTGACTATAAAGAATTTTCTGATCATGTCTTGAACTATACCAATTTTGTATCATCAATTGCAGAAATGGACAAGTCCAAGGAAAATTCCCTTACTATGGATGAGCAGAATAATCTCTTTGAGGAGAACAAAATGAGATTTGCTCAACTCCAAGACGAGTATGTCAAGACCGAAGCTTCACTTGAAGCATCAAAACAGCATAAGCAATTGCTTTGTGAACAGGTCTCTAATATCAAAACCATGCTTGATGAAAAACAAAATCAATTAAAATGTTGTGAGTTGAAGATCTTGAATATAGAGACTCGTCTTGGTGATCTGAAAAGAAGAATATCGGAGACCGATTTTACATTGCAGGAAAGAGTTGAACAAACAGAAGAGGCAAGGAAACAAAGTGAAGAAATTAAGACAAGCAAAGCAGCAGTGAAGACAACCTTAGAGAAGGCTAAACTTGAATTAGAAAATTAACTGTTGATGAACAAAACATAAGAGAAATATTAATGACACATTCTATTAAAATCTATTGAAAATCATAAAATTTTATGCATCCTACACCATATTTAAATGATTTTTTCTACTAATTTTATAATTTTCAATAAATTTTAACCAATAAAAAAGAATGTGTCTATAGGAGTGTGTTAAAGAGTGTGAGGCTATCACTCCTCAAACATAAATGTATTTCTAAGATGCTTTTAGTAATGGTTTTTAATTAGAATTGAAATTTTACTTTCGAAATATGTGAAATAAATGTTTTCCATAAAGATCAACCTAAGTTACTTAAGTAAAACTCCAACTTTGACTCGAGAATTACAGCAAAATGTATATAAGAAACTTTATATAAGTTAATGCTTAATTATTTAGTATTAGTCAAGTGTATATATGCAGTAGGGTTTTTGTGCAAAATATATGATTTAAACTTGTTATCTTTTTCCTCCACTGGGTTGTGCATGAACCGTCTCATGTTTGTACCAAATATTATTGGTAGGCTTATGCTTTTAACATTGGCAGCTTGATACATGTAATTTCCTAAAATCTTTTGTTTTGAGATGCTTTACAGAGTATTTATTCTAAGAAAAATACTGTGTTGAGTGACACAAGATGCCCAAATTCTTAAAACCCATCATGTTTGGCATATTATCTAATGTGTAGTGCATGTGTCATTCCTTCCACTTCTCGTGCTTATTTAAATCTACTTATTTTGTGGATACAAAAGAATAACGTTTAATAGATTAAATATGCTTTTCATTTTTCTAAAATGAGTGGGTTTTAATTTTAGTATTTAATTTTTTTTCCTATGATTTCTATCTCTAAAAAGTTAAAATTACTATTTTTTCTCTACTATGACACTTGTTGTTTATTTGTTTAACATGAGGTCGAGTAATCATCCAAGATGATACCCATTAGTATGGTAATACCATGTCAACATGAGATATTTCTAAAACAATTACTAGATCCACAAAATAAATATTATTTTTATGCTCTAATGCATATTAATCAAACTCTATGCTATTAGGCCAACCCTAATGAATTATTTTAATATAAAATTTGTTACATGAATCAACTTATTTTAATTTAAAATGTTACATTAATGAATTTTCATATATAAATTTTTAATAGAAAATAATATTTTAAAGCAAATTAGATATAGTGAATCATACTTTCACCTTGACTCAAAATATGATTGGGGACATACAATCATGTTCAAACACAACTTAATCATAGTTTTGACAAACATGCTAATTCTAGATGAAAATCAATGTATACTTTTCAAATTAATAATTGGAAAGTTCAAGCGATAATTCCAAATTTAATACCACATATTCTGTGCTAGTAAATTGGCATGGGGGCAGAATTACTTGGCCATCCTGCAAGTCCATTTTTCTCACCACCGTTGTGATATACTTATTGATAGTAATTTTGTCCCTTGTGATTTTATTCCCGTACATATTTGCTACATTATGTGATTTTGACTCCTGACTTCCGTTACTTTGCCCCCATGTGGTAACTAGAAATTATAATTTTCAACAAGCTTTCCTAATTTAATACAAGTCAATACCTAGCAACAACTTCTTAGTGTAAGTTTTAAGCAATATATATGACAACAGACTAACTAATAATAAGTAGCTTTATATAGAGAGAGAGGAATCAAAGACACTATAGGATTTACAACAAGTCACATACTCTACTTAAAAAACTGAGATATACCTTCTTAACAACAATAAGTAGCTTCTAACTAACTTTTCAATTGTTTAGGGAAGGAGAATAAAATCGTTAAAATTTCCACAACTATCTCCACACTTGAGTTAATGCCATCAGGTATCAGGTAATTAATCTCCACAAATGCCAACGATGTGAACTGTTTTGAATAGAAAAGTAAACACCATTCCTACCTTGAGATGTTGAACTATAGGAGTAGAAGTAGAATAACTTTTCCTTTACATAACACATTAGAATGGATGTATGAATGGCGCATGACAACCAAGAAGAATGGATTGCATGGTTTGAAAGAACGTGCTCCGTCAAGAGCTGTAACTTGCTTAGCCCTTGCCTTTGATTTTCCTGCAAATTTAACATTCCATGTAAGCCAGACATTTCTAGATCATCTTTCCGGCTCTAAAATTTGAAACCTACTAAACTTTTGCAATTTCCAGAAAGTATAGTAGACATGTCTGCTCATGAAGTTTTGCAAATTTTGTTTGAGTGAGTGAAGTTACAGAGTAAGCATGACACAAATAAAATTTGCTGGAGGACTACTACATCAGTTGCATTGTCTGATATATCTTAGTGATATTACAAAATTTACCCTCTCGGTTTATTCTAGTGAAGAGTCTCATTTTGTTTAAGCTGGACACAAAGTGACATTAGATTAAAGAAAGAAAACATAAAACACTTGAGGACAGAATATAGCTTAAGGCCGCAGGATTTAAGTGCAAATTTTTTTTTGGGAGTAAAAAATTGAAATGCGTGTGCATACTAGCTTTCCTTCATGGAGATTTTGAGCGGTTATGATCTTGAAAAAGTGGATTTGCTTGGCCGGAGATTGGTGAGGAAACTTGGTAGCCATGGTTGATGTTGAGCTAAATAAGGGTCCGTTTGGTAGAATAGAAAGAAATGAAATGAACGTGATTTGAGATGAAAGTTTTGATTAAAGTAGAGGATAAAAGCGTGAATCCCACCTTATTTTACTATAAATATAATTCATCTTGTTTTCCTCTCTTTCAAACTTAAAAGCTAGATTGTGTGACTCGGTCCCTTTAAAACTCTAATTGCTTAACATTATTCTAAATTTTTCGTAAAATTAGTCCTCTAGTTGTTAAATAATGTTCGAACACGACTTAATTATAGTTTGGTCAAACAGGTTATTTGTAGATGAAATTCAATTTACAAGCGCAGACTATAATTAATTTTTTTAACCAAAATTGCAAAAGGGAACACCACATTCTATTTTAGCCTTCTCTCATTCAATCAGGTTGGCCTCCAGGATATTTTAAAAGACGAATAGAAAGCAGAAATTAGTAATTCATACCTAGCAACAACATTTCTGTCCTGGACAAGTTTTAAAGCAATATGTCAACAGAATAATTCATAACTGATAAGTAGCTTCTAACTTTTCACAGGTTAAAGAAAGAGAATAAACTCTTTAAAAAAAACCCAATTATCTCCACACTTGAGCATATGCCATCAGGGATCATCAGGTAATCCCTACAAATACCCAATATTTGGTAGTAGTGTTTAGCTTCATACAAGAGAACTGAAACTCTTTGGTGATGATTCGTTGGTAGCACTGATGGTTTTCATTTCTTTTCTCTATTCTTGACAAGCTGTTCAAATTTGACCATATTCAATAGAAGATAGAGGAATATGTTTTAATAGACATATAAAGAATTTTTTTGGAAAGAAAATTAAACATCAATCCTACCTTGAGATGTTGAACAATTTGAACCGTTTGTCCCTCTGAAGATGTGAACCAGGAAGGTTAGTTTAGTTCCATCAATGAGTTCAAAGGTGCAAACATTGCCAACTTTCAAGTTATTGTCCTTCACAAATGCCTTCCATCCACTTGTTAGTCTAAAATTTGTTTTGTTCTTCCTTTTCTGGATCATATACTTTGCAGGCCAAATTCTCCCATTTAACCCCTGAAGGTTGATATGTCTCTTGTTATTGAGCAAACCAAAGTGTCTCCTACAAAACTTTGTCTGTAAACTCTGCCATGAAAAAGAGAAACAGTTATTTTTGTTTTTTAACTTATGTAAGTTCTACAACAAGCCGAATCTTTCTTTGCAGCTTACCAGAGGACCACCATTAGTTCGGATGTACGATGGACGCATGACAACTAAGAAGAATGGATTACAAGGTTTGAAAGAACTTGCTAGGTCAAGAGCTGTAACTTGGCTAGCAACAACAACCTTTGATTTTTCTGCAAAATTACCACTCTTTGTAAGGCAGACATTTCATGATTAGGCTGCTAAAAATTAAAACCTACTAAGTGTTTGCGATTTCCAAATTGTTTACAAGACATACTTGAGGTGCCAGCCATCATGGAACAATATCAAATGAAAGAAGTAAATTAAGGAGAACATAAACTAATAATCTATGTTAACTTGCAAAGTTTTTATGAAATGCTTAAATACACTGACATCTTATACCTTTGCACTTTGTGTCGGTATGTGGCTGAGCCTCCTCTGGCAATGTCATCATGTTCTCAACTTTAACACTTTTATGACTTCTCACTTGATATGGTTGAAGATGTTCCAAATTTTCTTCATTTCGAGGTTGCTTATTTCCTTCATGATTGGGGGACTTTTTACCTTCTGTACCTTTAGAAGGGTAGTCTATCTCTAAGGCACTCAAATCAAAGATGTGTACCTGAAAATGGGAAGTTCTCTTGCGTCTGAAAACCAAAAGATGGCCATGAGCTAGAGAGTGATACTCTGCAAATTCTTTCCAACCCTTCTGAAACCATATTTTACCATCACGCTTTTCAAGATTGAAGTTCCACTCAGTACCATTTGGAGTCTTAAGAAATAGAGCATTTGGTAAGCCTTCTCCATATTTCTCCACAAACTTATTTGGGATCATCTGTCAATCACATAAGATAAATGTGTATGATGAAGCTCAGAAAGGTGTTATATATATATATATATATATATATATTGCATTAATTTAAGCTAACATCTATAAATTTTATACAGTTTTGTATCACTCTAAATTTGAAAATGAAATTACTCTGCTATTTTGACTAAAAGGAGGTCCAAAGACCTAGCAAGTGGATGAGGTAAGGTAGGCAGAACTAAATTTGGCTTGAGCAATGTTTTAAATATCGGTCACCGTCGCATTGTGGTTTTCGTTGCATTGCTTAATATCGTAACAAATTACAACAAATGCGGTCAATGTGGTCCCAATTGTGTTTGCGGACAGTTAAAAAACCTTGATATTGCGGCCCAAATCATAGTCGCAAACCGTTTTTTAAAACCTTGGTCTTGAGCTATAAAGGCTCATTATATAGATCGAAATGGTGATCATGAGGGAGATATAAGGTTAGTTATGTGATTAAGAAAGAAAGGAAAGGGACAAAGATGCGGGTTTGATCCCCTCTGTTAAAAAAAAAAACTAACAAACTAACGGTATCCTGTTTACCAAGGTTCAAATTGCCCATAAACAGATAAATTAGTCTGGATGCATGTATAAATAAGCATTGTTACCAAGGTATGCATGCTCTCGTGACATAAGATAAAAGAGATAAAAGCATATATAAAACACTTCATGACAGACACAGAATATAGCCAAAGAAGGTTAACTACTAACTAGGTAGGATTGAAGTGCTACAGTACATATTATGTGGGTTTCAAAAATTGAGATGCGTGTGTGTGTGTGTGTGTGTGCTTACTAGTTTTCCATCCTGAAGATTTTGAGCGGTTATGATCTTGAAAAAGTGGATTGGCTTCACCTGAAGTTGGTGAGGAAATGTAGCAGCTTCCATGCATGAGCTGAATAAAACCGTGAGTGTGGAGTGCACTCAAGGTTAATTGGTTGATAGTGATACCCAGAAATAGCAACAGCTTTGCAAAAGTAATAATGGTTTTCCATAAACATAAACAACATGCAATTCTTCATTTATTTCCCAGACCTGCAATTATATATCCCCCTAGCTACTTTAATACTTTCACCTACCAATTGTCAAAGGAAATTTGTGAAGTTTAACTCATTCTTTATAAATTGTGGACAGGGTAGGTTCACTTGGCGATTCATTCTCTTTTTTTACTCTCTCTCTCTTGTTTCTTAATTTTAAGTTTTTTGAGACAGTAGTACTAATTTAAATTCATTTTTTCAATATTTATTGATTCATGTTCGTACCCTTCTAGCTAGCCTGTGGTTGCGTGTTTGGTGAGATAGTTGACTTTTAGTTCTTCATTGAAACCTCTTTATTACCTGTCTTTGCAAAATAGCTCCCTTCTTTAATCCAAGATAAAGGTCTCTAGATTAATCAGTCGGAGAATAGTAAATTTAAATATATAAAATTAAAGAGTATAAAATATGAAAATATAAAGATCCTCGGATGATGTGAATTAATTAAGACCAATATAGTATAACTCGTTATTTTTGTAAATAATCTTAAGATTAACTAAGGCACAAATATTTATAAAGATTAAAAAATAATTAATTTAGTTTTAGTTTATAATAATAAATTTATCCTAATTTTTTTTTCAATTTTTCATTTTACTAAAACTCTTCACTATTTTAAACATTTGTAATACGACTTTTCTCTTATGTAAGTAGGAGTGTTATAATCTAAAAAAATTAACATAAGAAATTACAATTTAAGTCTTATAGTAAAAATGAACTGGCACCATTTTTAATTTTTTGGATGGAGTGTTTTAGTATCTTCCAAATTAACATAAGAGAAAAGTCTTCAAATTTATAAAAGATACTCCATTGTATGGAGTGTTTTAGTATCTAACAAATAGAACGAAAGTAAAGGAGTATCTTTTATAAGTTTTAATATGAACCTCTTCTACATCCAAGAGATACATTTTAGGTGACTTTTGAATTGAGTGTTAAGTTATAAACACTCAAACTAAGCGCCACCTTATTTTCTCTCCTCTACAGTACTTGTACATAACTGCACCGATTACTGGATTTGGCTCTTGGGGTCACTGAACATTTACATGACGGCACCGATTAGATTACTGAACTCATACACATATAAATAAATCTTTTTTCTATCTTTTTCTACCACCCTGTTAAAGCAAGAAAGAATTGTGTGAACCAGACGTAACCATGGCTCTCTGGGTTTCATCATCTTCAACATCTCAAGTTAAAATTCCCACTAACTGTTCCCCAGACCTTGTGAAACGAATGCAACAAGATACATGCTATAATTGTGGCCAACAAGGACATTGGTCTTGGAACTGTCCTTCCAAATCGCAAAACCTTGAGGAACGAATGCAACAAGATAAATGCTATTATTGTGGCCAACGAGGACATTGGTCCAGGTACTGTCCTTCCAAATCTCCAAACCTTGAGGAACGAATGCGACAAGATACATGCTATAATTGTGGCCAACGTGGACATTGGTCTTGGTACTGTCCTTCCAAATCAGTACCCTCACCCAAGCATCATTCCTCCAACAATATTAATGAGTATTTGCAGCTACCACCGTTTAAGGGTACAGGGAGCCATGATGCGTTGTTTAAGTACTTTTTTGCTTGCCCCAAACAGGCATGATTTGATATGTAATCACCACCTTCATTTTCTAATTACTACTAATATTGATTTTTTAAGGAAAGATTTATGATGTACCAAAAGGTGGGTCATTTTGGTCTGCAAGCATGTTATTGAATGTGCTAGACCTTGGAGGAGGGTCATTGCACACACGCAGCTTACCTTTGCTACATATGCAAAGAGACTTTTGTCGGATTTGAATCCATGATTAGCAAATAAAAGGCTTTAAATATATTTTAGTTTTACGATAAATGATCAATTTTTTGTTCCGTTTCTCATAAATTTTTTCTTTGCATTAGATCTTTGATATATCAATTTTTTTGTTTCGAATTTCTGCTGTCAATTAACTGACGATATGACACCATCATATCAAGAGCTGATGTATATTAAAAAGATTTATTCGCTATGTTAATTAAATGATGACTGATATCAGCTCAAGAGTTAATATATATTGAAAAGATCTATCCTCAAGGTGTCATGTAGTCGCTTAATGGCAGGAACTCAAAAAAAAAGTTTTTATATATCGGTATCCAAAGCAACAAAATATTTATTAGACTCAAATAAAAAATGAATCATTTATCATGAACCTAAGATATATTTAAGCCTAATTAAAAAGGAGTAATTTTGTACAGCAAAGTCATGATTATTGGGACATAAGAGTTCCTTGTTCATGTAATTAAATACTAATAAAAAACAGAAGACATTTACGTTAAGATGTAATATCAGTTAGTTTTTGTTAGAGACCCGTTACAGACTTTCCTATAAGGGAGTCATTGTAAAGTGCAATAAGTGAATAACAGAATTGTTTTCTATTATTTCTTTGCTTGTACATATTTTCTATAACAAAGAAACTGTTCCAACTTCCAACAGTATAGCAAGTATAATTTTTATCAGTAGTTATCTTGAATTTGATTCATCACGGATCTTGCGGTTACCGTGTGCCAGAGGATGAGTTGCCCAATAGCAAAAGCATTGTTCCCATCCAGCAAAGCAGGTCAAAAACTCTAAACGATTTTGTGGAGGGATGCCAAAACTATACTCAAATTGACAATGAGTTCGGTAATAAATTGTGTAAGGAAGATGGATTGCAACTACAAATACAAAATACTATTGGAATCACAAACTATTCTGGGAATCCTTCATCGATGGCTGTATCAGAGATTCCAAACAAAGAATTTACAAACTCAGTATCATGGGAGACTATTGAGGCAGAAACGTTTCTATTATTATCCCATCTATCAACACCTTCAAGGATCCGTTTTGCTGATGCTTCATTTGGTACTATTTTCTTTGGTTTTCTGTTTTGTTTTCAGAAATATGTTTCTTTCTTTCATGTTTCCTTTTTTTTTTTTTTTTTTATCATTCTAGCTTCCACTTTTGGAGCTGAGTTACGTAACTTTTATTACTTTTCCTTGGTTCATTACAAATTCGACCATAGTCCAAAGGTCCTCCTTATCATATCCTAAGCTAAAAAAGTAGAATAGTTATACTATGGACCAAAGTAACGGTTCTACTTTTTTAGCTATGGACCACGGTCAGAATACTACCTTCCATCTTATTTATAAGAATCAAGTGATAATGTATTTTACGCTATTACTTATTTTTTTTTATAAATAGGAGTAGAGGTAGTAGTATATACGGTATAGGAAAAAACATCTTATAGACTTGCTTTGTGTCTTTCTCGTTCATGTGCATCAATTCAATGTTAAATTCATCTCAAGTTACAATCAATTTAATAAGTTGAACCTAAGAAATTTGATTCCGTTAAAGTTAGTTATATAATGCCTTTTTTTTCTTGGTAACTGAAATAAATTGACAGTAGTTTAAGCATATTGACTTTGGAAACTTAATCTGATGAAGAAGTTGTGTGAAATTCTCTGGATCTTATTGCAAGTTCTTGTCTAATGGGTTGGCATGGCCGTCTTCTTTTCTTCTATCCAACACAAAGTTTGAAACTCCCCACACCTAAGCCATTTTTCTGCTGTGAGTATGATTTCATTAGTTTTGTTTGTTATTTCCACTTTGATTTAGCTTCATTTAGATTGATTGATTGATTCTGTCTCCTATGTTTATAGGCATTTTCCCATCCTATAATCCAATAGTTAGTCCCAGTAAATCAAAGGTTTGTGAGTGAAAATCAATAATGTCAAAGGCACAAAGGCATAGAGAAGTGGTCTTGGAAAATTCCTACTATGGAGGAGCTCAATAAACTCTTTGAGGAGGAGAAAGTGAGATTTGCTCAGCTCCAAGACAAGTATGTCAAGACTGAAGCTTTGCCTGAAGGATCAAACAAGCATAAACAAAGATCAGGTCTCTATTCTCAAGACCATGCTTTTTGAAAAACAAACTCAATTAAAATGTTATGAGTTGAAGATATTTAATATAGAGACTCGTCTTGGTGATCTGAAAAGAAGAACATTGGAGACTGATATTACATTGAAAGAAAGAGTTGAACCAGCAGTAGTGGCAAGAAACAAAGTGAAGAAAGACAAGCAAAGCAAATTGCAATTAAGATAACTTTAGAGAATGTTAAACTTGAATTAGAAAATTAACTGTTGAACAAAACCTAGATGTAGTTTCTTATGTGTTTTTAGTACAGTCCTTCAATACGGGATTAATTTGTTTAAACTTAAAAAGAAATTGTGAAAAAAATATTTTTTTAATAAACATATATAATTTTCTTTTTAATATAAATAGAAAAATATTTTTTTTAGTAGAAATAGTTTAAACAAACACCAAACATATAAAATTTTCTTTTTACTATTGTTGGTTGAATTCAAATACATGCTTACAATTTGATTTCTTTATATTCAATAAATGGATAGCAATCATAATTTAAATAAAAAATAAAAATACTTTAATTTTTAATTTGAATGCTTTTTATTTAATTGGATTTCCTTATATTCAATCTTTTTTTCTTAGTCTAGAACACAAAACCACTTCAAAATTATTTATGATGAGTGTTAGCAACTCACTTCTTAACACACTCTTCAAATACATTAAAAAAAAAATATTATTTTTAATCAATTTCAATCAATGAAACAAAATGTTTACAAATCAATAAGTTAGAGAATATATTCCTACTATTTGTCTTTATTTATTTACTTTCCTTTATAAAACATAGACAACTTCTCTTGCAAGTTTTGAAATAGCTTGCTCAGTACGCTGCACCTTCTACCGACATGCCTATATATATATTCCTCGCCGCATGAAAACGACAACAACAAGAACTCAGGCTTCGGTCCACACAACTTTCTTCTCTCTTTCTTCACATCTTCTTGTATTTTCTTTTCTTCTTGATCTTCACACTTTGATCATAGTTTTGGTGCCACCCCCACACTTGCCATCACCAATCGCATGGATCATGCGATGAAAGAGTGCGAAACAGAGGCGAACACGCCTCTGCCACCACCCCTCTCATCCACACTCTGTTCTCAACTCACACAAAAACAAAACACTGAAGAAACTTATCCCCGATACTCTCAACAAGACTTGAACGAACGAAAGAAAAACGACACGTGCTTCAGCTGCAACCAGAAGGGTCACTGGTACCGTGAGTGTCCCCTCATCAAATCCTCCAACAACGATTCCCAATACTCCAAGAACATATGGTGCCGCTGTGGCCATGGCCGTTGCGAAAAGAGAACCTCAAAGAGTGAGAAAAACCCCGGCAGGGAGTACTACGCTTGCCCCATCAAAAATGTATGTATGTAAAACAGTTCTAACTTCCAACATTTTCAAAAAAAAAAAAAAAAAAAACATCCTTTCTTGATTTCTTGATTATCAAGTTTTTTTTTAACTGTCTTTTTTGGTTGTTTGGTTGGTTATTACTTATTAGGGTGAAAGATGTAATAACGGTTTTGTTAAATGGTGCGATGATCGCGATGTTGAGAGTGTTTTGTTGCAGCCTCCGCCGTTTAAGTATCCTATCTGTCAGTGTGGTGCTGGAGTGTGTAAAAGGGAGAAGGCAACAACACAGAACAAATACTATTTTGTTTGCCCTCTTAAACAGGTTGTGGTATGATGTTTGTTTTTGTTCTGTTCTGTTGAGATTAAAAGGCTTACCTTGACTTAAGAGCTTTTTGTTTTGTGGGAATAGCATGTTGTTCGATGATTATTATTGGTAGCATTGCCCAGTTGAGTAGTAATCTTGTTGCTGGTGTGGAATCAACAACGCGTGTGTGCTTCTTATTAATTTCTATTCTAGTTTTAACTGCTTTCTGTGCTGTGAGTTGTTGGCTTTGTAAGGGAAAAAAAATGTATTTTTAGTATGATAATGCCTAAGGTCTGTTGGGTATTGTGGAGAGAAAGTGAGAAAGGAGAAAAAAATTGAAATTTGAGTCTTTGTTTTTATAACTGAACTTTTCTCTCTCTTTTCTTTCCACTTTCGTGAAATTCCCCTATACTTTCAGCATACACCAATGCAAGCGCAGCAGAGACATGTATATTTATGTGTTCATAATAGATGAGTATTTAGCAGATTACTTTATTAGTGCAAGTGACTTGATATTGTTTTTTGTTTATCTTGGATTTTATTGACTTCTTGTTATGTACAATTTTATTTTGGTCCTCCATGGTCTATGTATTTATTCATATTGATAATTAAATAATTTAATATCTAACAGGGCCAAGGATCTTGCGGTTACAAGGTGTGGGAGGATGAGCTGCTACATAATAATAAAAGCCCTGTGCAGCAAAGCTTAAGCTGTAAAAGAACTCTTAATGGTTTTGGGGAAGGTGACCAAAATGATCAAGATTTGGATGAGGGTGGTAAGTTGCTAGTAAATCATTCCAAAAAGATGAGAATCGTTGACAATTCTGAGGATCCAACATCGATGATTGTATCCGACGCTGAGCTTTCACAGAGTGAAGATGAAGTACTAGAGGTATCCCCTTTGATTTTCCATCTGGTTATGATGGTTTTCTGATCCATATTTTTCTCTCTTCACTAATTATGTGTAATGATGCTATTGAGAAGAAAGATTCGCCATTATCTTGCCTATCAGAATCAACACCTTCTACTATCGGTGGTCGACAGCATGTGTTTCCAAGGCACATTTTTGCTGATGTTGGTGCTGATCCATCATTTGGTAAGTGTTTATTTTCTTCCTTTCACTTCTCCTTTATTTTGCATTCTTGTCATTCTCATTTTTCAAAGTCAAGTGACATCCTTTTGATTTTTTTCCCCATTATTCTTTACAATCAAACCTTTTCCCATGTTTTTTGCATACTCTTTTTAACCTTGTACCCAGGTCAATTGTACATACAGAAAATACATTTTAGACGTGTTATGGAAATTAAATGTCACCCCAAGTAACAATTTTTATTTTGGATATATGAAATTTCAATTGGGTGAAGTTTTATACCCTACCTTTCCTCTTGATCACAAAATAAACTGTAATAGTAGTAGTCTAAACATGTCCTCTTAAAAATATGAAATTCTGAGAAGCCTTGTATGAAATTCTCTTGAAGTAACAATTGGGAGTCTAAACATGTCCTCTTAAAAATATGAAATTCTGAGAAGCCTTGTATGAAATTCTCTTGAAGTTTTTACAGGCTCTTCTCCATTGGGTTGGTTAGGTGGCCTTCTATTCAGTCCATCACAAAGCTTGAAATCACCTTCACCTTTGTCAATTTTCTGTTGTGAGTATGATTTCCTTTGATTACAGGTGTTTATATGTTTGATTTTACCGTATTTAAACTTAACTCGTTGTCTCCCTTTCATTACAGGTGTTTTCCCATCCTTTAATCGCATAGATGTCCCAAAACAACCAAGTGTTACTATTGTTCCTTGTGGTGAACATAGCCAGCTTGATGTTATTGGTCTCAGTCAACAAACCCAACTTTCAGGCAGTGAAAGAAAACTAATGTCAAGGGCACAAAGGCAAAGACAAATGGCCTTTGCTGCACAACAGCAGCTCCTAATTGATCTAGCAACCTTGGAGCCTCACGAGCATGAGTCCATGAAAGAGGCAGCACAAGACACTTTTGCTATATTAGACAACTTGGGTGCAAATGACACACAATTTTCTGAGCATGTTTTGGATTTCATAAACTACTCATCATCGGTTGCTCAAATGACTAAATCCATCGAGTCTCTTGAGAAGGACAACAAACGTCTTGAAGACGAGAATGCCAAACTGGCTCACATTCGCGACCTCTATGCCAAGACCGAAGCTCAGTTCCAAGCCTCCGATCAACGAAGGCAATCTCTTTGCAAGGAGATCTCTCACTTTGAGGCCATGCTTTTTGAGAAACAAAACCAATTGAAGTCATTTGAAATGGAAACTTCAAACATAGGAATAGAACTTGATGGTTTGAGAATAACTATGTTGGAAGCTGACACAACATTGAAGGCTAGAACTGAGCAAGCAGAGGTTGCAAGGAAACTCAGGGTAGCCAGAGAAGCAAAACAAATTGCAGCCAAATCAGCACTCGAGAAGGCCCTTCTTGAATTAGAATATTAATTATCCAATAATATTAGTATAAGTTCTATGAACTAGTAGGTTGTAACTTGTAAATAGTGTGCTTAATTTAACATGCTCTAATTTCACTAGTTTATTTTAACCTCACGTTTATATCGTGTTATTAGTAGGCTTTCATTATTTATCATTTGCCGCTTCCTACACGTCATTTCGCTAATATTTTTCGTTATTTTTGGTTGAATGGAATAAAATTAAAGAATAAATAATTGAAATTAAATGAAAGAGAAAGTAAAAGAAAAAACGATTTATTTTTTATTTCTAGGAATTAACTTCATCTCTCCACTAAGAAGAAAACTTATTCTTATGTTTTTCTTTATTTTCATATATCTCCCAACCAAACATACATATGATTATATTAGGCCGTAAAAATCCCCAAAGACCATGTGTAGCACGTGTTACCACCGAACGTGCCAAAGCCAATACCAACTAGCAAAATAAAATAAAATTTGAAAAAGAAAAAAAAAAAAAAAAAACGAAGAAAGAAAGAATCCTTCCAAACTCCAAACTTTTCTACATCTCCCACTGTCCGATTCATCACAATCACATCAATTTATTTTTGTTTGTGTGTTTAATAACTATTCGGCAACAAGAAGCGTAAGTCTCTTTTGCGTGATGACGACGTGCGTTTCGGGCATCATCGTCGCGCAATCCCCCTCATCGTCGCCGGTAGTAGCAATCTCCGTCGCCATGGAACCGTAATTCCCCGAAACGGCAAAAAAGTATCTTCATGTTCCCGTCGTTTACGTCCTCCCACGGTCGTTTTCGCGTTCCGTTGAATTCCCCCCACCCTTGACGGAAAAATCAATAGTAAGTAAAAGCCACACGCACGCACGCGTATTCATTCGATCCCTATTAAATCCAATTCCGTTATTTCCATTTCCTTCACCCGCATTCAAAACCACTTACTGTATTATTTTCTATTTTTTTCGTTTCCGTTATTTCGTGTTTTTGTTTTCAGAATTGGGAAAGCTTTTTTGTTCCATTCCAATGGGGATGAAGAAGGCGACGATGGATCAAGTGCTGCTTGCGTCGCAGGAGACGAAGGAAACACGTGAGGTGCGGATTCGGAGCCTCTTCGATTTCTTCGACAGAGAGAATCTCGGGTTCTTGGACTACTCCCACATTGAAGCAGGTCTCTCGGCGCTTCAGATTCCGTCAGAGTATAAGTACGCCAAAGATCTGTTGAACGCTTGCGATGCCAACAAGGATGGAAGAGTGGATTTCCAGGAGTTCAGGAAGTACATGGACGACAAGGAACTTGAGCTTTATCGCATTTTTCAGGCCATTGATGTTGCGCATAATGGGTGCATTTTGCCCGAGGAGCTTTGGGAGGCGCTCGTGAGAGCAGGCATGTGTTTTGTTCTCTCTCTTGTTGTGTTTTAACGGAATTGTTCGTTGTTTTGTTCCAAATTCAGTAGATGTTTGTGTGTTTCGGTTTTGTTTAGGTAGGTTAGTTTGAGATAGAATTTGTATGTAAGAAAATGTTGTTCGAGATCACCTCCACTAGTGATATGGTCAAAATAGTATATATAAGTTGAAGTGATCTCACCTCATCTCGGGGTTGTGAGTTACCTTTCTTTTGGATTTGAGTTAGATTTAAACAAAATTCTAAGATGATATAAGAGTCTTTTATTACTCAATATCATGCTGTTATTAAGTAGTTTGTTAGTGAATAATATGGCGAAAATAGTGTATATAACTCAAGGACAACTCAACTCTCTCCTCAAGAGATAGTTTTAGGGTTTGAGTTAGATCTGAATTCAAGTTCTAAGACTTGCATCTAATTTGGGTTGGTCAGGATAGTGAATTACAAATTTAATAAAAGGAAAGCAGATTTCAATCGGGGCACGGTATTTAATGGAAAGGAAAACGTTCATTATATTAAATAAGGAAAAATTATTTAGTACTTCACTTTTTTTTTTTTTAAAAAAAAAGATAATAGAAATCTAATAGTTTATTAAATGGTCCCTAATTTGAAAAAAAGAAAGATGTGCTTGCCATTGTGTGACTGGTTAAAATAGTGGTGGTGCAAGCTGGCATCAAATGTTCATCTCAAGTCATAAGAAAAATTGGAGGTCGGACTGTGATTCTGTTATGTACACTTCCTTGCCAGACTCTGATACTAGGCTATGTGCATCTTGGAAATTTGTGTTAAATTTCAGAAAAGTCCTGATTACATTTGCTGATGTATACGTATGTGTTTGGTTCCCCATTGAAACCACGTTCAATTGGGTTTTCCCACTTTCCAATACAAGAAAGTAGAAGCAAGTCCCTTGTTGCTTTAGATTGAAAGCTAGTTACGTCAACGTAACTATTATTCAAACACACACATAGTGGTGAGTACTTGCACTTTTTGGCATATTTCTTCCCGACGAAAGGAATTTAACTACAAGATATGCTTACATGTAAAGGATCTGGTTGGTTGCATTGTAGAAGTTGAATGGAAAAGGAAAGTAAAAACTACCGAACAACCTTATTTACATGATGTTAGGTTTATAATTACAAAGTGTGAGAGGAAGCTGTCCAAATGGAAGCAAAAATACATATCTTTTGGGGGAAGGGTGACCTTAATAAAAGCTGTACTTAATTCGATTCCTATATTCTTTTTTTCTTTTTTCAGGGTGCCGAAGAAAGTGGTTACTAGGTTGGAGAGATTGCAGAGGAGGTTCTTGTAGGGAGGAAGTGTTGAGCAGCAAAAAATTCCTTGGGTATGCTGGAAATCTGTGTGCTTATCAAAAGAGAATGGGGGCTTGGGCATCAAGAAGCTGGAGTGTTTTAATCAAGCTTTGCTGGGTAGATGGAGATGGAATCTATTTCATCATCCGGAGGAATTGTGGGTTCAGCTTCTAGAGTCCAAATACGGAGGCTGGAGAAATTTGGATGTCACAAGGAGAATGGCTAGAGAGTCTATATGGTGGCGAGATCTATGTTTAACTTTTAATTCACTAGAGGCAGCAGTGGTGTGCTAGAGGCTTGAGATGGAAGGTGGGTTGTGGGTCCAATGTTTTATTCTGGGAAGATGGATGGAAAGAGGACAGGGTACCTTTGAAGGATAAATATCCTAGGTTATATCAGATTTCTTTACAACAGCAGCACTTTATTCAGCATATGGGAGCCTTAAATCAGGGAGGGAGTGAATGGCAATTCCGGTGGAGAAGGGCATTTATGGAGGACGAAATAGATATGGTGATAAACTTTTTAGGGGAAGTACAGGGTTTGGTGATAGTTGAACAGCAACCAGATTCATGGGAATGGGTGGGAGCATTAGGTGGATCTTATTCAGTGAGGAGTGCTTATTGTTTGCTTAACAAGGAGGAGGTATCTCAGGAGCAGGATGATGTATTTCAGATTTTGTGGAAATTAAAAATCCCTAGCAAAGTTTCATGCTTTGCCTGGAGACTAATCAAGGATAGATTGCCTACTAAGCAAAATTTACGTAGGAGAAACATGGAGATAAATGACATCACATGTCCTTTTTGTAGAAGCCTAGAGGAAGATGCATCACACATTTTCTTCAACTGCCCTAGTATTCTGCCTCTGTGGTGGGAATCTAGGTCTTGGGTTAACGTAGTTGGAGCTTTCTCGATTGTCCCAAAAGAACACTTCCGACAAACCTCTTTCTGTCACTTAAGTGGGATTGGCTTACTTAAGTGGCAAATATGGTGGACTGCTCTGACCTGGTGCATTTGGTATCATAGAAACCGGATTACTTTTCATAATGAAGTGTTTGATGGTCAGAAAGTGTTAGAGGAGGCTATATTTTTTTGCTGGTCCTGGCTGCAAAACCTGGAGAAAGGATTTGACATCCCTTTCCATCTTTGGTCTAGCAATTTGAGAGAAAGTTTTGTTTCTCAGGGGAGGGTTTAGTTTTTTGTTTCTAGGAAACTATCAGAACTAGGCTGGCTTTCAGCATGTTGCATCATGCTTCAAGCCTTTTTGGTTCTGTACTGTTTTCCATTAGCTTGTAACTATGCAGTACCTCTTGTACTGTTTTATTTCTATAATATATATTCTTATCTTTGCTGGTCAAAAAAAAAAAAAAAAAAAAACTGATGTTAAACTTTACTTCCAACTCCATATGCCCTTGTTGTTTGATTGACAGATTACACAATTTTGCTGTTTTTTTTCGTCTGCCCTTAGTAAACATGGACAGCATACACAATATAGCCCTTTGATTTCTATCTGACTGAAAATGTTAAATTTGGATAGCAGGACTCTAATTTATTTAGTGAATTATTGTTAAGTGATTTTGATCTTGTAATGTAATTTGGTGGTTGTTTCATTCAATAAGCCAAACTAGTCTCTATTGTAGGGATTAAGATTGATGATGAAGAACTTGCCCTTTTTGTTGAGCGTGTTGATAAGGATAATAATGGTGTTATAACATTTGAAGAATGGAGGGATTTTCTGCTGCTTTACCCTCATGAGGCAACCATTGAGAACATTTACCATTATTTGGAGCGGATATGTATGGTTGATATAGGGGAACAGACTGTTATTCCAGCAGGCATTGGTAAGCACATTCATGCAAGCAGGTATCTGATTGCAGGAGGAGTAGCAGGTGCAGCGTCACGCACAGCAACTGCACCCCTTGACCGGCTAAAGGTGGTATTGCAAATCCAAACAACACAATCTCATATAATGCCTGCAATTAAAGATATTTGGAAAAAGGGTGGTTTGTTAGGATTTTTTCGAGGCAATGGCTTAAATGTTCTTAAGGTGGCCCCTGAGAGTGCTATTAGATTTTATAGCTATGAGATGCTGAAGAGCTTCATTGCAAGAGCCAAAGCGGATGAGGCAAAGGCTGCTAATATTGGATCTATGGGGCGGCTGCTAGCTGGTGGTATTGCTGGCGCTGTAGCTCAAAC
The DNA here is from genome assembly GCA_007407185.1 of Glycine tomentella. NCBI lineage: Eukaryota > Viridiplantae > Streptophyta > Magnoliopsida > Fabales > Fabaceae > Glycine > Glycine tomentella. The sequence continues at coordinate 553,762 of PYAF01001876.1, forward strand.
TGTAATATATCCCATGGATCTTGTTAAAACAAGACTACAAACCCATGCTTGTAAAAGTGGAAGAATTCCTAGTCTTGGAACCCTTTCAAAAGATATATGGGTTCAGGAAGGACCCCGGGCATTTAATAGGGGATTGATTCCTTCTCTTCTTGGGATTATCCCTTATGCCGGCATAGATCTCGCTGTGTATGAAACCTTGAAGGATATGTCCAAGCAGTATATTCTTCATGATGGAGGTAAAACAAAAAGCTTATTCATATGTAATGTTCCATATCAGATATTGCCTTCAGTTTTGTATTTAAATTCTGTGGCCTTCTGTAGAACCTGGTCCTCTAGTACAATTAGGATGTGGAACTGTATCTGGAACTCTTGGAGCAACATGTGTTTACCCGCTGCAGGTGGTTAGAACAAGGTAAGCTTTGGTTGTAATGTGTTTTAGATTGTTGCTTAAATATCTAGTAACTTAAACCGTTTCGGCTTTCTATGGAAATTAGAAAATGAAAGACATGTTGATTTCAGAATGCAGGCTCAACGCTCATATAAAGGAATGGCTGATGTATTCAGGAAAACCCTTGAACATGAAGGCTTGAGGGGATTCTACAAAGGAATATTTCCTAACTTACTCAAAGTTGTACCGTCAGCAAGCATCACCTACATGGTTTATGAGTCTATGAAAAAAAGTTTGGACTTGGAGTGAAGAAATTTACTGCTTGGAAATTAATCTTATTGACATGGCTGACCCTTGGCACAACTATACATTGGAAATGGTTTTGCAATGAAGACATTGATGACAAGAATAAAGTCTACAAAAACAATTGATTATTGTGACAATTGTCTACATTCATACTTATGTAAATAGCATTAAATTCTTCAAAATTCTTGAGAGGACAAAATTGGTTTGTCCCGCATGGTGCTTCATTAAACTAATATGAAGCTTCATACCAATTACCTGAATTTTTGTGTGATAGAGAAGCACACTATACTCGGTTAGGATCCGATTTTGTAATTGTAATTTGTCATATTTAGTGGCTCAGATTGATCGTCTTACTCTTAATACTAATCCTTCTATTTGTTTATCTTGTCATGCCCCCTTTATTTGTTCGATTACTTCTCAGTTTATGGAAATTTTTAGGTATCGTATCTAGTTTGTATGCCATTTTGGTTCTGTTTTCTCTAATATTATTTTGAATTTGCTTAATTTCTGTTTAATGCATCGTGTTCTTATGTTCTTAAACTTCTATCGTCTCGGGATTTTTTTATCCTTTATTTATTTTTTGATCCGTTGTCTTGGGAAGTTTATATTTGTTAGAAAATGATTCTTATAATGGATATGAAAGTTCTGTATTCATATTTCTCATTCTGTATTGTTAGTTTGCTCATGAAAGGATGAGAGGTTGGTATTTCTACTAACTTGCACTTGCCACCAAGGCGCTAAGAGTGCATTTGACCAGCTTTTTTTTTTTTTTTTTTTTTTTTTTTTTTTTTTTTTTTTTTTTTTTTTTTTTTTTTTTTTTTTTTTTTTTTTTTTTTTTGTTTTTACTTTTCTGACTCAAACACTATTTTTAAAGAACAAAATGGCAAAATAACTAGAAATTTAAGCCGAACTTTCACAATTTGAGAAATTTTATTTGATTAGGAAATAACTAAAAATTTGAGAAAACTGACAATTTGACTTGAACTTTTATACTATTCCATTTCACAAGTTTCGGGACATGCTCACAACCTCCACCAAGGCAATAACTATGTTGTGCAACTGTGGGATAAACATTAAACAGATTTACACTAATGGATTATAAACACATCATATAAGTGATTTGATAGATACTTTAATCTAAAATGTTATGAGATCTTCACTTATATAGTACTCAAATTTTTTATTCATATATTATGTGGAACTTCATCTCTTACTTGTATTTCGATAATTTTTTCTTTAAATATGAGTCTCTTCCATACTGTATCGAAAGAAATGGAAGTCATGTGAATTTATCTTAAAATCTTGTTGTGAAGAAATCGTGAATATAGGGATAAGGATCTGAACACATTAAACAAATTTGTAATCTTTTTCTATTTTATTTATCATGTTGTTGTTCTTGGTTATGTGATTTTTTAGTAATAAATATATGATTATTTTTTTTCTAACAAACTCCATATTTAGTTTTGTTCAATTCTCAACAGTGAGAGAAAATCTGTGCTTCCGTAACTTTGAAACTCTACCATTATCGATACCTCTTTTCCTTTCCTTAATAGCATTATTGATGTTATATTTTCATGGTCATCAAGAAGACCTTGCCTAAACGAGTCCACTTTTATAATGGGACCAAACTTAAGTGTATTATTATAAGTATTTCTAGCGTTGATTACTAATTGAATTTAGAATTTCATCTTAATAATTCGCACAATAAATATCAGCATTAGAAGTTGGCGTTGATTTTTTATTTTTTTTGAAGAGGAGTTGGCGTTGCTTATTAATGTAAAACTACAATTTTGAATAGAAAATTAGCACTACGGTATCTAAAAAAATACACCCAAATTATTTCTGCATAATATTTTTTTTAGCTGTGCACAAGTTTAATTTGATCAAACAAGCATTTAAAATAGTCAAATAAGTCACAAATTAACTTTTAAAAAAAGTTAGACTTATTCATAATTAATATGCCAACGCTCCAAAACAATAAGGGAAAAATGTAGCCACAACAAAAATATCAGAGAGAAAGGAGAGAGAATATAATGATGTTGAATTGATATATTTATTATGTTTGAGAGTAAACGTTAAGACCATGAATTATATTTTAATTTTATTAGGCGCAAGTTAGATAATTAAATCAATATTATGATTTTATTTTAATTGGTCATTATTTTCTCATTGAATGCATTAATCAACTGACATAAGATTGTTATAATTTAATGAGAGGTCTCAAGTTCAAGTTTTGATTATGCAATTGTGAAGAATAACTTTATCGTTCATAATAATCTTATTCGATTCGAAGATAATTTCCTCCAATGAAAAAATACCCGAGGTTTAGACAAAAAATAGTTATGTTTTTATAAATATATTTTAATTAGCCCAATCTATATATAATAGTTTTTTTTAATGGAAAGTGAGAGAATTGAGAAGTGTATGTATGATAGTCATATAATATCATACAAGAGGGATAAAGAGAGATGATAAATGTTAATAAAGTTAGTTAAAGTGTTTATATATATATATATATATATATATATATATATATATATATATATATATATCACCAAGACAATTAATGTTGAGTATCCATTGGTGATGAAGATGGAGCAAAACATAGAGTGTTATTTTTCTCATTTCTAGTCCTTAACTTTGAAACTTAAAAAATTATGTACTTGTGTAGGGTGATTTTAAGTATCAAAATATTTTAAAATAACAATCAGTTTTAGTTTTAGTTTTAAAAAAATTAAATCAGTTTATAAAATATGATTAGTTTCAAATAAATTTATTTTAAAAGTTCTATATCATATTGAAATTAGTTTATGAGTGTTTTTGTGTGGAGCTGACGAAAATGGTGATGGTGGTTAGTGGCGGAGCCACTTTGGAACTAACGATGACCATGACACTACCTAAAAAATAAAATTTATAGTTATTGAGTGGTGGATAATTTTTTTTAATAATTATATATACTTATATAATCAATTAGAATTAAAAATAAAATTTGACACTACCTAAAAATAAAATTTGACACTACTTAAAATTTGACATGGGCTAAAAATGTTTGTTGGCTTCACTACTGATAGTGGTGATGTCAACAAGAACATGTCAGATATAGATACCAATGGTGGTTATGGTATCAACCAATGGTGGTGGTGGTGCACAGAGGTTGTATTAGTGATGGTCTTGCTGGCAATGATAGAGGTGATATTAATGGTGATTATGGTTGTAGAAATATACATGTTTTGTTGGTGGTGGTGACGATGACAGTAACGATGACATTGATGGTGTTGGTGGTGGTAACAATGTCGATGGTGATGATGTCAATGACAACGATGGTGGTAGTGACGATGGTGTTGGTAATGGTGGTAGCAATGTTGGTGGTGATAGTGATATCGGTAACAATGGTGGTGATGGTAGCAATGCTTGTGGTGGTAATGGTAGCAGCTAGTTATGGCGATGACAATGATGACAGTGATATGGTGGTGGCAACAACAAAAATGGTATTGGTGGTGGTGACAATGATAGTAATGATGATGATGACAACAAAAATTGTCATTCAAATACTCAAATGTGATAAATGTGTGTTTTTTTAAACTAAAAATCAAATTCACAAAATTTTTTTCTTGATTTTGATTATGGGAGCAAAAGTATTTCAAAAATTATTTTAAAACCATTTCAATTACATTTTTTCTAAACACATTTTGTTTTAAAAATTATATTTGAAACCTAAAAATCAAAAGCTTATAACCACCCCAAATAAATCCTAATATATTACCACTTAACCTAAAGTTTTAAAAATAATTTTAGATATTTTTTTCAAATTCCATATAAATCTTAATTCATTCATTTTCCACCCTAAAATAAAAAATTCATTCACTTTTAGTGCAAAAAATATTTTCGACCACATGTTAGAGTTTGATTTCATTTTTAATTTGTAAATAAATCATTTGCTTTTCTTTGTGTTGAACCCATCCAACACCGACTTTTGGGCCGGGCCTGACAACTATATATATATAAGCATTTGAAGCTGCTGAACGAAACCTTATTCTCTCCTTCTCCCGCCGCAACTAACAGTCTTCCTTCTCTAGGGTTTCTAGCTCCTCCAAATTCTTCGCTCAACATGGTGACTCCCCTCTTTCATCGTTTCAGATCTGAACATGTTTTTGCCTATGTTTTCATCTTCTATTTCCCTATGTTTTGTTTTTTTTAGTGAAACTTATTATTAAATATTAAGACAGAAGAAAGCTGTTGCAATTTCTTTTTACGTTACATTTTGTTGCTGCACTTTGCCTAGGAAAGAAAGGTCGGAATTTTTTGTTTTTCTCTGTGACGATGACTCGATTTTTTCAAGTTGTATTTTGATTTCCGTGACGATGGTGCAATTTTTTTTTTTTTTTTTTTCATTTTGTTGCTGCGTTTCGCTTATGAAAGTGGTTACGTTTAATGAATAACTGTCAATTTTTTGTGCTTGTGGGTTTGATAGGTTCTTCAAAATGATATTGATTTGCTAAATCCCCCGGCTGAGCTTGAGAAGAGGAAACACAAGCTCAAGCGTCTTGTTCAGTCACCAAACTCTTTCTTCATGGTATTTTCATTGGAAATTTGATCAACCCTTTTTATTTATTTTTAATTTTCTTTGATGGGTATTTGTCTCCCTTTTGAATTTTTAATTTTTGCCTAATTGTTTGGTTACATGTTTTATTCCTCTTTTGAAGGATGTTAAGTGCCAGGGTTGCTTCAACATGTAAGTTGGATTGTCTTTTTTTCCCTTCCTATTATTGATTTTGATTGTGTAAATAAAATAGATTGAGTTTATGAATTTGATTGTCGATTTGTTTTAATACTTGAGTGGTATGAATATGACTGCAGAACCACTGTCTTTAGCCACTCTCAGACTGTTGTTGTATGCGGAAACTGCCAGACTGTCTTGTGCCAGCCAACCGGAGGCCGGGCAAGGCTAACCGAGGGATGCTCATTTAGGAAGAAGGGAGACTGAGTGGTGTGCCATCTTTTTTTTGTTTGTGATTGGAGAGTTTCAGTAATGCCTTCTTTTGTTTTGGTTATGATGATATGTTAATTTTGTTTAATTTGTAAGACTCGAGTCTACAAGCTTATCCAAGACATTAGGGATTACACCTAATTTTGCATTTCTCTTTACTGCAATTGGGTTCATGTGGCCATGTTAGATGCTTACTTTTAAATTAAATTAGAGAGCATGTTATGGAAAGTGTATCTTTCTCTGTTTCTTCAGTATGGTAGATGTTTTTCTGATAGTTCTTGGTGTGTCTGCTTCTTTTCCTTCTTACTGTGGTTACCTTGTTTGTTCTGCGCAGCTAAATGTATCTTGTTAAATTAATTTCAAAGTATGAAAGCACCTATTTGTTCCCTACCTTAAACTGTGAAACATTACCTTACCATAGTGGTATGTGTTTTGAATGCCATTAGAAAGTAACTCATCCAATAATAAACTGCCAAATAAAATGAGTCCTAACCTGAAATATCAGAAGTATCACCCTGTACCAGGCCATTGCAAGGAAAACTAGAATCAAAACCTTTTTATTATCTATCATTAACTTGGAACCGTATGCATGTAGGGCACTTTTTACTAAGATCCCTGTTGGTGTATATTGTAAACCTAGTCACATCATGATGTATGAGATATATCCAAGCCCTCTTGTTAAAGAAGCTCAGTTTAGGTTCTTTTCATTTGTTTGGGTGATTAGGTGTTTTTGTTTTCACGTTCCATGCTTTTTTGACATCCATTCTCTTTAGCTAAAAATACTTAGCTTCAAACACATTCGTGCTTTACACTAACACTCACCAAACAAGTGAAGTTTATTTGTAATGCTCCAAGTGGTTTTAGGGCAGCTCCTATGCATCTTTCCTGCTTTAGTATTTAGCAGTCTTAGCGATGGCTACATCTCTTGAAAATTCTTACTGAAAGGATTTTATAAATCAAAAGATTTTGTTATAAACTTATAACCAGGAAGGGATATTTAACCCCGTAGTTGAATTTTTTAAAATGCTTTTGCTTGTATGTTCATTCAAGGTAATGAGGTGTAATAGTCCAAATGAATTAAACATAAAAAATAACCACGTTTTATTTATACTTTTAGGCTTCTCTGTTGCTGTTTATTGTCATATGTCATCTGGAGTGATTACAACAAAATAAACCTTCACGTTGTCTAAGAACCACTGGTCGAACTGACTTTGTTTAACCCTCTCTTTTAGCTAACCTAATTTCCCCAAAGAAGTCTATCGTTGTACCTAAGTAGCTTGTGTAATTCTTGCAACCTCAACAAAAGGTATTACCGTATTATGATTCCCCAAAGAAATCCAAGAACTACTCGTTCGAGTATTTGATTTCAACTGAAACAACATGCATAGGGTTCTTGAGGTGACTTTTCATCAACTGAAACAACATGCAAGTTTACGATGATCCAAATTTAAGGAATCCAGAAAGTGAAAAGAAGGAAAAGGGCTTCTCTCACTTTCTCCTTTTACAACAAAGCCATTGCTCTACCCCCTAAAAATTACTAATTTGAGTGTTTTCTCTATACCTTAGTGACCTCTTATTCACATATAATGGGTATAATCTATGACATCCCTCTAATTAATCTTTTTTATTCTTTCTAAATAACAGTATAACTAATTATTCCTAATTTTTTAGGTAAAGATAAATAAAAAGATAGCTAATATTTCTAATTTTTCTAAGATAAATAAAAAATAATGAAATTATTCCTATTTTATAGTAAGTCTCCTAACTACCTTTTTCTCAAGGTAGAAGTATGAAATTTGGCTTGTAATACTGTCAAAATTTTAAGTAGATTCTTCATCCCTTTTTATGCTCTTTCACTTCCTTTCATTGATAAGACAAAATCTCTATTTATCTCAAGTTCATCTCCTTCCACAATAAGTGACTTGTGATGTTTGCCTAACATGGTGAGTTGGGTTATAATTCTATCCACATTTGAAACATTGTTAAAGTTTCTTGCTCTGTCTCTCCATAAGCTCTTGATAAGAGTGACGTCTTGTCTCATTAAATGACCATTTTATATTGATATTTCTTTTATCTTATCCTTGACCTCTATTCTCATTCTTTCCTCCTTGTATTTGAAACAACAAAAAATTGTCATCAATTTCTTGAATATAAGTTTTCGTTAAGGCTCGATCTCTACCCTGAATTTGTCATCCTTGAAGAGCTTCAACTCATTCCCGTTGGATGACCTTTTTACAATTGATACTTCTTTTATCTTATTCTTGACCTCTATTCTTATTCTTTCCTCCTCGTAACTGAAACAATAAAAAGTTGTCATCAATTTCTTGAAAATAAGCTTTTCTTTGGGTTCGATCTCTGCCATGAATTTGTCATCATTGAAGAGCTTCAGCTCATTCCCATGCTCCTACGTGTAGAACCCTTTTTAGTGCCTTTGGTTTGGTTGAGTTTTTTTTTTTTTTCCATAGGTACGACCTGTGAAATCATTTTGTACCTATTGATTGGTTCCAAACCCCCTAAAAAGAAACATATATATTGATCTGATGTATATTGATACTATGTTAATAATGCAACCTATGCTACTAGAATTTCAAAATCCTTCACATATTCATCCACTGTGCTTGTTTGTAAAAGAACCTTGAGTTGGAAGAAAGGATTTGTCTCATATTGTTCTTCATGTCGATCGAATAAAACTCTTTTAATTCTTCCAAATTCAGACTTGAATATGATAACCTATAGGTTTGACACAATGGTATAAGGTCCTATTGTGTTTACATGTGGGGAGACAATCTTTTTAGTGGAAGAACTCGTATTCAATTCCTTTTGTGTAAAATTTCCTTAGACTAGTGACAATCACGCATAGTAAGTGAGATTAGTCTCTGATCTAGTTGGTTGAGGGACATCCATGGTCTTTGACCTTGACAAAAAAAAAAAAAAAAACAAACTTGGATTTGATTCCTTGTAGACTTTGAACCAATGCCAAGTGGGACTTTCCCTTCATATTTGAGCAAGTTGAATTCACATTTCATGGGGAGTTGCCTGGAAAACAAAATAGGTCTTAACTCTAGATGCCCATCCCGCTAGTCTTCATCATGACCCTTTTTGTTGCAAGTCTAAGTTATTCATTTTCTCTATTGTGTGCTTTGGAACTCCTCTGTTGTTGTCACCATGACCCTCTCTTGTCATTGTTTCCCTTGGATCACTCCCTTATCCCAGAGCAAAGGCTACTAAGGCATATGTTCACTAATTATTAGAGAATTAAACTTCTTAGTTGCATGACCATTCTCCTAAGTTGTACGTTCACTAAGCATCATCTCATGAGATCGAAGCAAAGTCTCTTGATTTTTGAGAGTGCACTCCACAACTTTGATTCGAGACTCAACGATGTCTAGGCCTTTATGATGCCATTCTCATGCTCATACACGACTTCTTTCTTGAGTTTGACTCTTAACAAAAGTTCCAATTTGTTAGGAATCCAAAAATTGAAAAGAAGGAAAAGAATAAATTTATTAACTAAAATAGTAGATAATCTCAATCTCTTCTCAAAATAGTTTCTCCTTTTACAATAGAGCCACTGCTCTATCCCTGCAAGGATTACTAATCTGAATGCCTACCTTATACCTTAATATTCTCCTATTTATAGATATGATGGGCTTGGCCCATAACATCCCTCTAATTAATCTTTTTCCTAAAGATAAGATAAATGATAAAAAAGAGAAAGGTAGACAAATATAAAAGGACAAAATCTAAAATTGATGACTAAGTTGCAAGGTTTGATTAATTGAAAATGTCTAGAATAGGAAATTACACCTAGGCTAAGAGTAAACACATAACATAATACTCCTATGCAATACATTTTTTTGACAATGTTTCTTGATTATGGTCCTGAGCCCTACATAATCCACCTCAACTCAACACATTATAGTATCCTAAATAAGATATTGTAGTAATTTTAGCTACATATTTATGACATTTACTATAACTCTGGTAATTCTCATAAACTTACTGCATGTTTGATTTTCAGTCGTAATTGTTGTTACTAGGGATGAAAATGGATCAGACTGTCTATCAGGAGTTTTTGGCCTAGTTTGTTTAAGGTTTGATCTAACTTGATTTGTTTATTATAAAAGTTAGGCTCAGACATTGTGAAAAGCCTATTTAAATAAAAAGGTCAGGTTCAAGCTTTAAAAAAAGTCTATTAAACCTGTCAGGCTAGCCTGTTTAATATATATATATATATATATATATATATATATATTAAAACTTAAAAGTAATATATTTATTTTCTGATAACATTTTTCTCATTATGAAGGTGGATGATTAACCGCTTGAAGAAATCACCTTAAAAATCTCAAAATGATTACGACTTATTTGAAAATATAAGTAAGATGTTGAAATATTTTTTGTTTAGAAAATGTTTCTTTAACTTTCCTAAACTGATTTAAAGTATTTTGTAAAATTAATTTATATTCTAATAACATTTTTTCCCTCAAAATGAAGGTGGATGAACAATTTAAAGAAATTACGTTGAATATTTCATGATATGTTGGCTCGTTGCTTCATGTTTGGGAGATGGTTTGAGAATTAAAATTCTCACTTATCTTGGTTCTAATTTCTTATTTATTTTAGTATTTGACATTAATTAGGACTAGATTATCAAATGGAACTTATGGTATTTTACTTTGCTTGCTTATTTTGTTTACAATATTTTGTTGAATACTTAAATTGTTCAAATTATAATTCTTACTTGGGTCATTGTGATTAGTGATTTTAATTTCATAATTAGAGTGCTCTAATTAATTTTAACTTGATTTTTTTCACACACAAATTAAAATAGAATTATGTGTCTTTTTTTATATTAAATTTAAAAAATATTATACAAATTGTCAAAGTTTTATTGTATAATCATGAGATTCCTTCATATATAATATTTATTATAAAATAAACTTTTTAATAGGTTTGGGTCAAGCTAAACTTTTAAATAGGTCAGATTAAATTTAAAAAGAAAAAATTATGACAGGTAAATAGATTAATCTTTAAAATAGGTCAAGGCTAAGTCTAACTAAGCCAAATATGATTTGATTTGTTTCCACCCCCAATTGTAACATGAATTTTGAGACAAATCCAACGGACCAATGCAAAAGAAACAAAAAAACATGTTCTTCATCTATTGGCAAACTTCGTTTGACCTCACCAACCTTTGGCAAAACAAATATGTTTTTAGTGTCTTTGTAAAAGCATTTCCCTCAATGTGAGTGTGAACCAACGTTTAGCCAATGACAATCCAATCTTTCTTCTAATCGCATGAGAAAGTGGGAATGTTGTTTGTTTGAAGTCCCTTAGACGACAATCTAATTGAACACACCCTTAAATGTTGGAGTGTCTTTTAAGTACCTTAATCACTTATATCATTAGCTTGCCCAGCCAGAAAGGAGGATTACCGTAGGAGTATTTTAGAACTCTATTAGAGCAAATATCAAACGTATCGGACTATATCAATTTCGAAATCAACCTTGAGCTAATTTATTTATTAAAATAAATGAGTTTAACCAAACATTAGGAAGTGGAATTTGAGTAAAAGAAGTAAACAACAAAATTGAAGGAAATCCCAATACCAAAGTTTTAATAAAGGAATTTTCAGACAAATTTTTATTAACAAAAACCTGTTACACACCCGACAAACTTTACATCATAAAGTTGTTTTTCGGGAAATTTTTTAGTACCCACATAAGTTGGGTTACTTTGCTGACAATGCTTTCTTGTTTTAGTTTGATTGTTCCGCATGATAAAACAGATTTTAGGGGCATTGTATCGTGAGAAATCAGGACGAAGCTTCCTTCATGTATATCATATATCTGATCATGGAAAATTATTAAGTGAGTGTGAAAAACAATTGAATTTTTTCCCTCCTTCGTTTTCAAGGGGGCTTATGAGAGTGTTGTTCATTAACCAATCTAATTATCTAATTTATTTTTATTGAATTGGATTGAAAACTAATTGAACTTAAATGGAAATATAATGTAAATTTAATGGTGTTAGGGAAGGATAAAAAGACAAATAAGAGGAGAAAAGTCACGAGTTTGAATCCTGCATTTGACATTTTTAACAAATTAACATTTTCTAATAAAAAATAATTAAAATTAAATCGAACTATTGTGTTATGCAATAGTTAGTTACATGTTCAAATATTCAAAGATTTACATGAAATAAAAATTTATTATGTACTGTGCATTGATCTCATAAATTATAAGGTTATCTTTAAATTACAATTTGAATTTATATTTGTACTGAATTGTCTATTTTATGAGATGTGATGTTCTATACGATGGGATATGGTTGAGTTGTCATTCAAGCATGTGGTTAGGAAAAAGTTATTACATAATCTAGCTTGGACTACCATTTGATTCAGGTATGATTTAAAATCACCTAATAATTAATTTTATCATACATTTAATTTCATGTATGTGTATCAAAAAACATATTGTTGGGATAAGTTTTTTTCTCAAAATTGATTTAATCTGATTGCAAACATCATTAAGTCTAACTTCAAAACTTACAAATTTAAACTAAGTAATTGAATACAAGCGATTAATATGCTGAAATTAAGGTTGAATAGTTTATATATTATCTTAGTTTGATCATTGACAAAAATAATTTTTTGTCAGATTTTATTTATCTTCCGACCAAAATCCGGACTAGTTAGGGTATCCTTCCTTAATGAACTAGAGGGTTAAGCCAAAAAGTAACTTACAAATTTAAAAGAGTTTAATTAGATAAAAAATAATTTTTTATAGATATTAAAAACTCAAAAGGAGTTAGGAAGCCATATTTTCTAAAGTATTTTAATTAAAATTATAACTTATACGTCTACTTATTTTTTGAATAAATTTTTTGTGACGAATTATAACTTGAATTTATCAAAATATTTTCAAGGATAAATCTTATAACTAATATATTATTTTAAAACCAAATGGGAATATATTAAATATGTGCACACACACATAAATATGACCGTTCGTTTAAAGTTTGATGACATATTAATTTTATATAAAAGATATATAAAGTGAAAAAATATGTGTGCCAAACTTTTATACTTACACTTTTTAATAATATTATATAAAATCCTGGTTGAGTTAAAAGTACTTATAAATGATAAAGTAAGTTTTTAAAATTTCATGTAAATCAAAAATTAAAAAAATACTTCATGTGAAAAGATACTCTATCTTTCCGATCCAAGTTGTAAGAAAATTAGCACTTTAATCTAAAAGTGGTGAGGCATCAAAGGCAAACAAAGGCATTAGTATAATATTCAAGTTTAAGTAGGATTGTTTAAAAAAGTCATGTAACATCGATTATAAAAATAGATGTAAAAAAAATGCATTCTACATCACCGATGAAGGAAGTGTGTCAAAAAGTTGTAAATCTGTAAGATACCACATCGATTGTGTTCGAACCGATGTAGAAAGAACCGAATACCGATGTATAAACTTGACTCTAGATAGGGTTTAAGGATGATTTATGGGAACTTTCTACATCGGATTTTCTTATAAATGATGTTGTATGATCATTTTCTACATCTACTTTTCCAATAACGGATATTGTATATTCACTTTCGACATGGTTTATTTACATAACCTATGCAAATCTCATTTATTTTAAAATATGGCGTATTCTAGAATAAGGCCATCTACTACTCATGTCCTTTTCTCAACTGTCTAAGCAAGTTGTTGTGCTAAATTGTTTCACTATACGTCTATTAAAGAGTTAAACCCATATGATAACTCTCAATGAATATTCATTTTAAATAACATACAAATGAATATTGAAGTAATGTGAAATTAATATACATATATAATTATAAAGATAATATCAAATAATTTAAGATAGATTAATATCGTATTTTTCATAAATTATTAAAAGATGTTATTACAAAAGTTTAATACCTAGAATCAAATTATCATGTCTTATATATAACCAAATCAAGTTGTTTGTTACTTAAATTGAGTCAAATTTGAATTAAAAAATATTTATATTGAACTAGTTAAATTTTTAATTGAGTCATTTCTTATTAAGTCACATTGATTTTGATTTAGTTCAATTTTTTTCAGCCCTACTCTTAAATGCCTGAAAAACATAGTTATTTGTAATTAGGTTAGTTGCGATTGGCTCGTAAAAAAAAAGTTAGTTGCAATTGTGCATACACAGAATTCCAAAACCGTAAGAATTAAAATTGATATATCTTGTTACAAATGATGTACTTGTGACTAAAAAAATGACGTATTTGTAGAACGAACGTTAGTTTTGTTTTTATTTGAAGGTTTATATTCAATTAATAAGAAAGCTTCCTATTAATAATTATGTGTGAGCTATGATGTTATTTTCTGTGGATTTGTAATATAAATTATAATTTAACCTTTCATGAAAAGCAATTATGTACCCTAACTTCGCAGAGCATGGTGATATCCATTATAATTTAATGCGCTAGTCTAGCATCTAGTATATGAGAAATTACAAGGAAGCTTCCTCAATTATTTTGACATTGAATTAATCCTTCAATCTTGGGATAAGCTAGAACTTGAGCAACTATATATGATGTATATTTTAAAGGGTTGGATGCGTATCGATCGAGTGTTAAATCAATATGATGACAACGACTGCGTGCATGTTATATGGGGGAGGAAGAAGGCACGTCTCTTTGCTCTCTCTCTCTCTCTCTCTCTCTCTCTCTCTCTCTCTCTCTCTCTCTCTCTCTCTCTCTCTCTCTCTCTACCCTCCAGACATATTCACTCTTCAATAAAATTAATTTAAAATATACACTTTTAAGAGTATTTTATTTCTTAATTTAGTCTTTTAAAAGGTGATACATGTTATTAACTTATATTATTTTTAACTAATTATTGATATCTTCTTTTATAATTTTAAGAATGGATTCCCTTTTAATATAAATTATTTTTAAGATTAATTCTACCTAAATTCATTAGTAATATGCTTATATATTTATAATTTTAAATATCTTTCTTAAGCAATTTTTCTATTTTTATTTTGATTTTATTTAAGTCTTAAAATGCCTATGTAGTGCACGAAATACTTCTAATTTTACTTTAATTTTCAACCATATCATTAGAATAAGGATATGAATATGTAATATCTATTTTGCGTGATCAAACAAGGCTTATGATGTCATTTTGCACTTTTTCCTTCACAAAGTGACGATCAATATGTGTTTATAGCTTTCACGAAATGAAGGATTTGACGCTATAAAGATGGCAACTTAATTGATTGCCACATAACATCAAGATAATAGTTGGAGGGTGGATCGGAATTAGTTGAGAATAATATCCCTAGCTTGACCAAAAGTGGACTTTAAATATCTTAGTAGATGATGAACTGCATCCAAATGAATGGTCCTAAAGATGGTGAGTAATTACCTTATGAGTCTTCTTTATTGAGAAATGTCTCGTAACAAGCTAGTTACCATCATTAATTGCATTCAATTTCAAATATTTGGTTCCATAAACCCTATTTCTCCAAGTAAAGATTAGAGTATATTTCTTCCATGCTTTGGTGGAATAGGCAAGGTGAAGACAAAGAAAGTATACTAGGTTCTCAATATAAATTTAGTTTGAATAGTTGCTAGAATTTGAGCTGGAAAACTTTGTTGGCTACAGGATTATTTAGACTTGCAAT
This sequence comes from Glycine tomentella, assembly GCA_007407185.1. Lineage (NCBI taxonomy): Eukaryota > Viridiplantae > Streptophyta > Magnoliopsida > Fabales > Fabaceae > Glycine > Glycine tomentella. Next base: position 569,127 of record PYAF01001876.1, read on the forward strand.
GAAAAAAGAGATTTTTTTAAAGAATTCAACAGAAAAGAGATTTTGATTCGATTTGGACTTACTGCCTCAAAATCAGAATTTAGGAAAACAATGACAAAAAAATTAAGAACCATCTTGCTTATATATAAGTCTGTTTAAGACCATAGATGAATTTTTTAATTAATTAAGCTTGAATACCAAGTTCTCCCCCGCAACTTGGTATCCTATTGGTAGATTCATATATACTGGATCAAAGAGATTACCATTCATCTACAACGTTAACCAATTGCATGTGTGCTTGCGTTTAATTAGGTAAACTACACAGTCTCGGTCTTAGTTGCTTCCATATAGAATGTATTGCATCTTTCATGGTCTGTTGCCAGGTAGGGATTTTTGTGGCTTGATGATAGTATGTCAGTTGATATATATATATATAGAGAGAGAGAGAGAGAATTTCTTTGCGATAATGTATAGTAATATAAGATGAAAGTTAATTAAGAATATAATAAGTGATTGGCAATGGTATAGTTTGAGTGACAAATATATTAATTATTCAAGGTGTGGTCTTAATAAGTCTAGAGAATTTTCTAAGAGATGAATGATGTGTAAGTTGAATATTCGGAGTAAATGATTAATTGGGCTGAGAAAAGTGTTGATCTAGAATAACAGATAAGAGACAAACAATTTGGAAAATGATCATCTACTCAAGTGGATCCCTTGGAGATAGAATGGAAAAGATATAGTATTAAAGTGGGCATTAATTTGGAGATGTTATAGAAATTACAAGGAAGCTTCCTCAGTCTATTTTAACTGTGAATCCTTCGATTTTTTTAGAAAAGAACTAGACCAACTTTGATGTATAATATAAATGGTTATTGAACTTGCAAGTAATATACAGCAACTTTTACCTGTCAATCTTTTGAGGCTGCTGTGGCTTAGAAAATCTGGGATTATAATTGTTCTAATTATGAAGCACACCATTGATCGAGTTTTCTTGAGTGTGGAATAGTCATATAGGAGAGTTATGCATACTCGTTAATTAATTCTTGACTCAAATAAAATAAAACGTAACAAATGTTTATGGCAGGAGTTTTTGTTTTCTACACGTTTAGTAAATTAATAGGGTACGTGGGAGTAGAATTAAGATACTCGTGTTCATTGTAACATGCATATATATATTCTAAAAATAGAACATCGAGTGAAAAATCATAAAACTAATCTTCGATAGAAAAAGTAGAACAACACTTAAAATATAATTTCTTTTTATATAAGTGTTCGCTTTATTCCTAGTCAAGAATCAAATCTCGGCAAAAATTTAAAAAAAATACAATTTAATTATTTAATTAGGAAAAGGGGGCAATTTCAACAAAAATTAGGCATTTGGGGTCACCAAACACGCCCTGCCTAGGCGTGTTAGGGTGCCCTGATGCCTATAAAAGCCGCTACAAATGACATTTGATCCATTCCGCCTTCTGTCTAAAAATCGCTCTGCCTTCTCTCTAAAGCTTGGGTCTTGATATCCTCTGAAGCGAAGCCCTGTCGAATTCGAAGCGTTGCTGACAAGTAAGTCGATTTAACTGACTGTGCTTTGTATTTAGTTTGTTGTATTATCAAATAAGAAAATTGTTTGGATCATACGAACTTGTTAGCG
>PYAF01001876.1:596911-612810 GCA_007407185.1 Glycine tomentella
AAAAACGATTATGTTAAAGTAAAATAATTAGTAATTAAAAAAAATCTGTTGGAAGATGAAAAGTTGTTAAATATAAAATTTATAAGAGACTAACAATATTTTTCTAAGAAAGTATATAATGCTTCATAAATTTTTAAAAGTGACATGTATAATATATATATATATATATAATGATATTTTTTTACATAATCTAAAATGGTATTTTTAAATTAATAAATTAATAATTAATATTTAAAAAATGAAAGTATATCATAAATAAAAGAAATCATTTGAAGAATGACAATAATAATGAAAGTTTCATTTTCCAATGTTTACACCTTGAATATAAATAGTAGAAAAATTGAAATGCTAACATGTTCAAGCTAATATTATATAATAACTCGTAGACTTGGACTATCTTATTTTGCGGATGTGGGACAATTACAAAGATGCCTTTGGACACGCACAACTACAAGCCAATGAAGACGACAAAAGTGCCCATCATCAGACACAAACCTAAAGTAATGAACAAGATCAATACCAATTCCAAATCCCTATGGAACTATCATTTATTCTTTTTTTCATCAACAGCAAAATGCAGAAGAAAAATAACTGAAATTTGTAATAAATATTCTCTTCGAGTCTTTATAAGTTCTTTGACCTTTTTATCTTGAAAAAAATAATTTATTTTGCTATATATATAAAAATCACCTTCAAATTTTTTTCTCATATGCTTTTTCTAATTTAATCTTATATATCATAATTGTATTTTAATGAAGAAGAAAAAATCTTAATTTTTTTAATTCATAGAATTTATAACATGTATTTTTTTATTGAAAAAATATCAAATGAATCATGATTACTAATATTAGGATAAATTGAGGAGATGATAATCAAGTCACAATATTATAATGATTGTCTCACAACTTACCTAAACAATAGTAACTTGTGGAAATACTTCAAAATTTTCTATTAGAGTTAGATGTCCTGATTATAGTAGTTAAAACAAATATTATAATGACTAAAAATAACGAAGATGAGAGAGGTATTTAATTACATTACACTCGACATTCGAGAAACAAGAGCTTAAAGATAAGTATTGTGTAATGTACATCGCACACTAGTAATCATATTTGGAATTCTTGAATTTTTGGCCTTTAATTAATTCTCAAGAAAAATATTTATTGCATTAAATTTATTGATTTATTATATTATATTTCTAAAATTACTTTTTGTTCTCTGTCTATTTATTTATTTTTCATTAATATTTGAAAATAAAGATATATAAAAAATAATAATTAATACATCTAAAAATTATAAAAAGATCTTATAAAAAAGGATAAATATTTTTTTCTTAAATCTTATAATTAGATATATTGGAGTATATGAGTAGTATCAATGACTAATGTGTAGTCTCCTAATCCGATAAGGCTGAGATGCATTTATTAATTAAAAGTGAAATCTCTAACTAAGAAGTCGGTGAAAATTTAGGCCTTAATAAAGCTTATTTTAGATTAACAGAAGAAATAAGAACCTCTAAATCTAATTGAACAAGGGTCATGCTATCGAGAGATCAGATGCTTCCCAGAACACAATCTTATTGAATAAATAAATTAAATGACTAGAAATTAACAAAGGAAGCACTTGTAAATTCCTCGGCAATAAATTAGTATGTACGTATATAACTAAATTTTCACATTAATTACTCCTTGAAATTGTATAGATGAAATTTTCATTTGAATTGTTTCTGTTATTCTCTGATCTTAATAACTTTCACTTTAGCCATTTCTAGTATAAACCTGATGAAAAATAAAATAAAAATTACTATAAATAATTTTTACGAAATAAATTAGAACTACCAGAAAACTTTTAAAATGTCAAAAACTATAATACATAACTTAATTATACAATTTCAACACACATATATTAACTAATGTGCATCGAGTGCTAGTTTTCTTTTACATCATAAATATCTTTTCTTTTGAGCATTTTATTTATCATTGGACATTAATTGATGTAGAATATTTATTAATTTTATTAATAATTAATATTTATTAAAAATTCGATTGATATTTTTAGTAGAATTTCTTTTCCTAATCAATTTTATTCATTCATTAAATTTGAACACAATAACTTTAAAGTTAGTGGGTTGTGTAGGTTGGTGAATTGAACTTTCCAACCTAACCAAACCCATTTTTTTAGCTTGTTATATAGGTTGACGCATATTAGGATCAAATATGTTTTAACATATTTAACTAGAATAATTTTATGTTATTTGATCTATGTATTTAGTGATCATAAGTTAATTAAATGAAAATTTGAAAACATAATTTCTAAACACAGAATCATTTATGTATGTCTTTTAAAAATGATTGCTGAATCAATATTAGAAATTATGAATATATGTTTACTGTATTATCTAATTCGTTTAATTTCACAAACATTTACACAAAAAACAATTACAATTTAAATAAATGATGCATGCACTGAAAATGAATTTTTTTATATTATTATTCAATCATATTATGTATGTAAATTTGTTAACTTTAAAATAATTACTTTAAAAATTATAACTACCATTTACTTTTTATTGGTTATCCGTGTATAACATTTATTGTTTGAACTCATTACACTTATATTAATAGTTTAATTTCTGTTGACAAAAGCTATGCTGACATAGGAAAATTTTAACACATGCATTTTTTATCTATTAGTAACTGATTTTTTGTGTGTGTGTGTGGTGGCATAATTAAGCAAACCTTGTTAGGTATGAGACATTTGGTCAAAGTCCCACTACGAGGAGTGTCAATTATAAATTTTCGCTAATTAAGAATTAGCTAGCCATTGTTTTCCTCAAGAAAAGTAAAGCCTATGTATATTTATTTTTATTTTTATTTTTTTCACATGCTGCCCAACAATGCTTTGCCTCATTAAGTTTTCTTTCTGTTCACTAATTTAACTGAAATACAATTTAAAGGATGTGTATGGTGGACTGGTGGTAGACTCCAAACTTTGCAAATTAATATCAAAGGAAATATTAACAATTAAATACGATTATATATACTAAAAAAGTAATTAACCTTTATTGATAAAAAGAAGGGAAGACTGTGGAGCTTATCATTGACTTTATGGCGCAAATTGGTTGCACATGGGTGAGTAATCATATCCTTTAAACACATTATTATTATTAGTATATCAAAAAGGTTATATGTAAGCTAGACTTGGACAATAAACTAATCAACTGCTAAAATTTCCCTTGAAAGTCATAACTTTCTCAAACGTATCATCCTACCCAGAACCCGTCATCATCTCATGAAATATATATCGGAAAATTAAAAAATGTTTCAAAGTGAAATTAACAAAAGCTAATTAAGGCATTAATTAGTACTTTTGTAACTGTCTAGATGAAGTTATCAGAAGCCAAAGCAACATTTTCCAAGTATAACTGAAAGTAAGGAATATAGACATTCAATGAAATTTAAATGCAGTCGGTAAATTAATTCCACTAAATGATCAATTTATTAACTGACTGTAACTAATTACCCGTGCAATAAGTTTAATTATGATTGGTGTAATTGGACGTTATAATAGCATGTGAGTTTGTTTAATCTTATTTCATGAAAAAATATTTATTCTAATAAAATAAGTACCGTAATTTTTTGTTTTTTTTTTTAATATTTATCTAAACTGTTTATGCTCACAAAGAGTTGTATTCTCTTTCTTTTTTTTATATTTTATTTAAACTGTTTCTGCTTAAAAAATTATTTTCTGTTTATTTTGATAAATAATCTTCTATTTATTAATTTTTTTAAAGTGCTTATTTTAAAAAATAATTTTAAACAAATTATCTCATAATATAATCAAATATTATAAATGAACTTTTTTATCTTTAGAAATCGAATAAAAAAATTTACAATAACTCACCCACCCAATTAAATTAAACCCTTTGACATAAATGAGCCAAATATATTTCCATTGTAAAAGAATATGTAAAAATGTAAAAAGAATTAACAAAAAAACAAATGTATAATAATTCGAGTTTTTTTTTTTTTTTTTTATGAGAAGGATGTTAAACTTTGTTCGCGCTTTGTAGATAAAAACGGTCTTTACTTACCGGCATATTGTTGGTCCAGATAAAATTAAACTAGAGTTCTTTAAATAAATCTCAAATTCGAGTCAGTAATTAAGTTCTCAAAAGTAAGTTGCTTTTGTTTTTACAAGAACTTGAACTTACTTTATATTATAAATTATGTTTTCAATCTTGAATATGTTTTTTTTCTCTCTAGTAAAAAGTAGTTTTACCATTTTTTAATATTTTTAAAATAAATTATTAACTATTTTTTAAATTTTCTTTTACTTGAAGATTTCTTTAAACCTTAACTTTAATTACAATTAATTATTTTATTTTAATTCTCCGTCATTCATGGTTTTATTTTATTATATTGCTGTTTTAAAATATATATTCTTTTGACACTAAATCTAAACTACATGTAATTTATAGTTATTTATTTGAGTTAATTGTGTGTATTTATCTTTAATTTTAAAATTTACTTTATATATATATATATATATATTTCATTTAAATTTAAATACAATTGTTTAACATACATAATATTTTCTGATTTTCTTTTATTAATTGACGATAAAACGATTTTTCATACATTAGTTGATCGTCTTGCTAATTTTTTTCGCTTATAAAAAAAATAAATCGGAATTTTTGTTTTCACAATATTAAATCTAAAAAAATGTACGAGCAGAAGTTGTAGAGCATGCAGCCAAATGAAGAATGAATCGACTGGGCATAGCACACCCACATAATTACTAATTATAAATATAAGTAGTTTATTCTTAAAGATCTTAGCTTCTAGGATAATCATCAAAAAGGGCATGGAGCTCCTCCCACCTGTAATGATCATCAAAATGTGCAACTGATCAATTCATATGAACTTTTTTTTCTTTCTTAATTTCCTCCTTTGGGCTGATAAAAAAATAATGAGAAAGACTAATAGATAAAGTTATACTATGGATTCTATATCTTAATAGATTGTGTGGAGGGTCTATTTGTGAGAGTTCATGTACTATCCCATAATTTGATAGAAAGGGTCACATGCAGCAACTTTGGACTATATGGGGTTTATTCCCATGCGTTCTGGACACAATATTAAAATTTATTTTGGCTAATTCTAAACAAAGCATAACTAATCTGATTGGAGAAATAATCATGAAATGGGGTATCTAGGAGAACATGCTTATCATTAGTCATTTGGATTTCTAATTATGCCAGCCACTGATAATATAAGATAAATTCTCTTTTAATTTTTGACCCAAAAAATAATATATATTACATATTAATATTATTACATCCATATTAATTTCTCCCATCATTTGAAACTCATTTATCACAAAATCGCTTCTTCTCGCAGAAAAGGGATATGAAATGAAAATCATTAATAAAAAATATATTTAAAATATAATTTGAATAAATTTTCAGTAAAAAGTACCAATATAAATTTTAAGTAAATCATAAATAAAATACACTTTGTGAATGTTCAAAGCTCCCCTTTAAGAGTCAGTCAGTGATGGATTCTGTAACCCAGGTTGCCCCTTCATTGCTCCTTTTTCACTTTCTGTTAGATTACTCAATTATGAGACCACTGTATGGCAGATTATGAAAGCTAGAAACTTGCATATATATGTTGGATAAAGCAACAAAGCTTCAAGAAGGTTAAAATATAAGATCACTATTATTACACATTCATCTCCTCTTTATTTTAGTTTTATCCCATTTTTCTTTATTTCTTATTATATTATATTATATTATATATATATATATATATATATATATATATATCACATTAACTATTTTTTCTTCTAATTTCTCTTTCTTTCAGCTACACATATCTTAAAAAATAGGATAATGTGAACACTCATTCATACAAAGAAAAACTAACCCACAAGTCATTAATTTGGATGAAATTAAACTCAATTTTCTTAAATAAAATGTTATATTTAAATTTTGTGGATGGTAGACATGTGATTGAGAAGAAATACTTTATTAAATATGATCATTAGAGTTAACAAAATTAGCAAATGTTTTAATTCAATTTCATGATAAAAATATAAAGAAGAACTTATATTATGGTAATTAGAGTATAACTTGGTCTGAATTCCTAAATCAAAATCTCATATTCTAACCTTATCTAATAAAAAATATAATTTTAAAAAAAAAACTTTCACTAAAAATAATCAATTAAAGTCTTGACCGATATAAATTAATAAATTATTTATGAACAAAATTAATAAATATTATCGTACAAATGCAAGTTAAATAATACAAGAGGGGCAAGATGGGAGAATATAATAGAATAGAATGGGGGCAGAAATGACAATTTTCGCAACAATGTCTCTTATTTAAACCACACAGACTCGAGCCCACAACAAAAACCCACCAAACCGAAAGAGAAAGAAAGGATTTAAACACCGAAACTGAAAAGGAAACAGAAACACCTCGTTTCAGTTTCACTACTTTCTTCTTCTTCCTCTTCCTCTTCCTGCACAACAACGCAATAACGATGAATCCACGCACGACGTCGTCGTCGAAGGCGAAGAAAAAGCAAACGACAACGACAACGACGCAGGAGTCGCCGCACCAAACGGCATCATCATCATCATGGGGAGGGAGGTACCTCGGCGTGCGGCGGAGGCCGTGGGGTCGGTACGCGGCGGAGATTCGCGACACTTCCACGAAGGAGCGGCACTGGCTCGGCACGTTCGACACCGCAGACGAGGCCGCGCTGGCGTACGACAGAGCCGCACGTGGCATGCGCGGTTCACGTGCACGCACCAACTTCGTCTACGCCGACACCACCCCCGGCTCCTCCGTCACCCCCATCATTTCACCCGACCAACCACAACCCGACCCGGTTCTCTCACTCGACCCGTTTTCCCTCCTCGCCTTCCCCTCTGGTTCTTATTCTGCCAGCGTGGCAGGTTCTCAGTTTAGCCAACAACAACCAGATAATAATGATTATAATAATAATAATAAAGAAGATAGCACGATAGAGCTTCCACCGTTGCCACCGGATATTACTAGCTCCGTGGGATATGAAGGGTTTTACAATAATGATGGAGGGTATTATTGGGAGGATGATGATTACTTTCATAGTCCAATGTTTAGCACAATGCCAGCAGTGTCAGAGAATGTGGCTGCAGCAACAGGGTCGTCTCAAGTTTTTGATTTTGGAAACTCCTCTTATTTCTTCTCATGAGACTCTATCCGTAAAGCCAATGCATGCTCATGATGCTGTGTACTAGAGTTAGTTTTGTGGTTCTCTGTGTCTCTCAGTTTTAAATTTTTTTCTTTTTTTGGCCATTTGGGTCGTGGAATGTGCGTCAACTAGAAGATGTTGTGATCTTGAATGGGAGAATTATTGTCTTATTTTAGGCCTGAGAACTGAGAAGTTTGTCTTCGTGAGTGTAATGTGTGTAAAGTGTTGGGTGACTTTTGTATTGCGACTTCTCCCTCGTGGAGATGAGCGCAAGGGGTACGGATGGATCAAATGGTGAATATGACGATGATTTTACGTTACTTTTCTTCACATTTTTAATGATAAATTGCTTTAAAATTATGTTTTTCACCCTATGATTCCGTTATGGATAATGTTTGTAGACACACACACCAAATGCTAGTTTGAGAGAGAGAAATATCTTAAGGAGGAGCGATAACCAAAAACCTTTCTTTAATTTCAATGATCAACAGAAGAGTTTTATTGTATGTATTTATAAAAAAAGGTAGGATTTTTTTTTTTTTTTTTAAAAATCTTGTTTATATGGGAGAACATCCAAGAGAGAGGTATAAAGGTAAATATAAAAATATTCTGATATAAAAATGTCAAAATCGTAAAATAAAAAAGGGAAAAAACTTTTTCAATTAATCAAACTTCTATTGCTCATTTTATTCACTAATTCTATTTTCTAATCTGATATAGTTATTTACTACATATGGTAGTAAATATAATTACAAGCGGAGGGCGCATATTATGACTATTTTTTTCATATATATACAGCAATGTAATTAAAATAGTTCATAGTATAATTTTTAAAAAAAAAATTATAACTATTAAAAATGTTTGCATTTATATATAATTAGTATTATTATTTCAATATAGGTGTATTTGTACGGTACTATAAACAAATATATTTCAAAAAAATAGCTCAATTTTATTGTAATTAAGTAATTCCATGTCTATCATATATGTAAGTAAAGGCAAAAAAAAAAAAAATAAGACCACTAGAATTGGCCTAAAGCGAAATTTCAGTAATATGCACAAGGTTCTAATTGTCAATATTATACACACAAAAAGTAGACGTAAAAATAAGTATTAGAGATGAAAATCAAATTTTATAATTTAGTGACAAAAAATTAAAAACGAAAAGTTCTGTCTCTGAATCTATTTCTAACAAGTCAAATTATATTTGGATACATAATTGTCCGAGACAAAGTTATTCTGCTTTTAATTCCGTCTTTAACTGGTCACGTTGATATAAACCAAAATCAAATTTTTTTAAGAGATGGAAAATTTCCTTTTCAAAGGTCAAGAGATTTTTTTTAATAGATGGTCAAGAGATTTAATTACAATAGTATTTGTAAAATAGGAAAAGTTCTGTATGATGAGTTAAATTTTATAATAAGGATACTCTCAACTTCATAAAAATAAAAGTTTTGCATTCAAGTGTAATATATTTAGTCTGTAAAAAAAAAGTGTAATATATTTTGCAAAATGTTAGCAACACATTCTGTTATACACTTTTTTTTAACACATTCTTTCATGTTAAAATTTAAAATTTATTGAAAAAGACAACATTTTTTTGGGTCTCATATTACTCTCATTTCGTAGACTTTAACCGATCAGAGAGTGAGAGAGGTGTAGATGTTATGTTTCTTAATTATAATACCATAGCATACAGAAAATTTATTTGGGTGGCTCGTTATCTTTTTCTTTTTCTGAAGGGAGGGGTGGGATCGATATTTCTGTTAGTTTATAATACCAAAGTGGAAGAGTACAATTGAAGCCTGTTATACGAAGGCCCATTTAACCGGTGGTGGGCTTACAGGCCTTTGCTGCAAAGTTGAAACGTTTAGCAAGTTCGTTTATGCGCGTGCGTTACGCGCATGTCTTCGTTCTTAACTTCCTCACTTGTTTCTGCTGTTATGTTAGTTAATGTAATATAGTGAATTATACGTATAAATCTGAGGTTGCTGACATGACATCATTATAGGGGGTGATTTTTTTATCACAAATGTTAATTGTCAATTTTCTTTTATTAATGAAACAAATTTAAACTCACTATTTTTTCCTTTTCTCTTCTTCCTTTAACCATCAAATCATGAACATGCGTTTGTTTGAAAACATGTTGTTCTTATTGATTGCTGTTCTTTCACATTCATTATATTATTGATTGTTGTGTAGGTAGAGATAAATTACACTCGATCATTAGATAATTTAATTTTAAAAGAAGTAAAAAAAAATATAAAAAAAAGCTCTACATGTAAAAGGACATGTTTTCAAAGCTTATCCAAACACATCCTTAGCAAATGACAGATTGGGCAACTATGATAGAAATGGAAGTATTAAAGGGTTTAATTACTACATCAATTGCTAACGTAGCTTTTTGTAATCAAGGCATCATGTTATTATAGAATGGGTGAACAGGAAGCATATGTGTATGTTCTAATTTTGGTTATAAAACTATTTCTTCTAATCATTGTGATCTCTTCTGTCTTGGTTATAAGTAATTCATAATGAGTATATATGGTTCTTTAACGATTATTATATTGGTAATGCATCGATTCTGGAATACTTTGCTATGTTAGACTTAGAGTACTATATGGAATGTTGCCTTTTTGGACATGTTTGGGACCTACAGACAGCTCTTAGGTGCAGAGCCAATTTTAATTTTTGATCTTCTGGATTTTGGTGCAGTCTAAACTGATATTATGTGGTTGTTGTGCAAATATTATTTATGACCTGAATTGTATGTTAGTATATATTAGATAAGGGTCTATATTTGCTAGTACCTGTTTGCTTTTCATCGACAAAACAAATGTTATTTATTAGTTGTTACATGTATTGGATAAAGAAAGAAAACAACAGTTGATTGATGTCATAAATTATATATGTGGACACAGGCTGAATTTAGTGACTTCGATCGGCTTACATCTTTAAGCTAGGAGTCAGAAATATCAAAATCCTTGTAAATATATTACATTTTGTTAACTTGTTAGGAAATTGTAAAGTTGCCTTGATGATTGAAGGAAGAAAAGGAATGGAATGAGTAGTGGGTTCAAATTTCTCTTATTAACAAAAACAAACAAAATAACACCCCTAACATTTACAGATAAAAAAAACCACTTGTTAACAATGTTTTTCCCTCAAAAAGTGATCGCCGGTGCCCAGTTGTGTAAAGTAGGAGACAGTAGAAAATGAGAATTATTTTTCAAATGAATATTATATTGTTGCTTACAGAGATAGAATTACACAGCTTCCAGCTACCATCATATAGAAAACATCCTGGAAGAAGGGTAAATAGTTCTCCCTTGATTTTCTTAGACAGGAATTATATAGATTGCATGCAGTATATTTATGTTGCTTAACTTTATTCAGATTATATTGTTATTAGTTGTTTTTTTTTTTATCCTAGTTGATAGTATTGTTACTTTTTATGTTAGCAGGAGTTCGAACCCGTGAACTCTCTCCCCTTCCCTTCTTTAGTTACTAGTGTGGCTCTCAGTTGTTTGACTGATGCGTTAATAGAGATCAAGTACTTACAATCCCATATTATTTAGTTAAGGGACAGAAACAACATTTCCATCGTTTGGAGCAACATGGTATTGGTTCCATACTTGGTTGTAATGGATTCATATAAAATTGGGGAACACATTGAAGCCAAAGATGACATGATAGAAGATGAAGTGAACCAATCTGATCTACAACTTTTATTTCTTCCCAATAAAACTTCTGAGTCTCGAACAGGAGAAAAAATACACGTACGACATTGGAGACAAGAAAATACTTGTTCAAAACTGCTAATGCTGTTAGAGTATTGTCAACCTTGCGCTTCATTAAAATTACCATTAGCAATCATCAAGGGAATTATGATGACATTCACCAAAAAAAAAAAGGGGGAATTATGATGCTTAGTTCTGCGTAATAAGTTCTTTGTTCTGGTTGCTGAAAGAGGTAGAAAGGAGAGGCTCAAATTAAAAGAACTGGTAGATATTTGTGATTCTGGTTAACTATAATGCAAGTCCACAAATCCTTTGATCTTCTGCAAAGGGGTAAAAAAAAGAAGGAAAGAAATAGTTGCAATTGAGTTCCGGTTGTTTAATTAAATGTGTTATAGGTATAATGTATATGCTATATATGTCCATTAATTTTATCAATGATTAATCTTTGCCAGCAAATCTCTTAAATCACTTTTAGTAAGATTTTCTTTAACATTTTTTTCATCTACAAAATTCAAATCTAAAATTTTACGTAAGACATTCAGGTCTAATTCTAATTCTACTCAAACCATGTTAATCGTTGGAGTAGTGCTTGCATATATCTGCTATGATTCTCCACTGTAATATATCTGCTATATGATTAGTTTCCATTTAACCTATTAAGGCCTTCATTGGGTCTAAATGGTGCCTAACCGGGAACAATTTTTTTTGCTTCATTGTGTATATATGGGTTGTGGCACCCCCTTGTGCCACCATCAATATTTTTGCTAATAAAAAAATATTCAAATAAGCTCAAACAGTATTGTTGTGTTAAATTCATATAATTTTTCAAGTGTTAAATTCATGCTCAAGTTGCTTTTTTTTTTTGGTTTTATAAGTCATTTTGTTGAATTTCTTTCTTCTTTGTTTGACATGCAATATTTTTCGGTGATGTACATCACTGGTCCATTTACTTGAATCATGAAAGTTCAATAGTTGAATTATTTATTTGATGTTTTGCAGTTGTCCTAGGTGAATCTATCTATCTACGAATTTATTATTAGCATATCAAAGCTTTGGTGTGGTGTATGAAGATCCAATCACTTCACCTCCCTATCATTACGCTTTAAAAAAAAAAAAAAAAAAAAAAAAAAAACCTCTCTATCATTACATTTACGAGCTCATTCAAAGAAAGTACGTACTAATCACCGGCCATGGTGAAGAAATGACGCGTTTTCATTGATTTTATGAAGCCTTACACAGATTCCATTACTTAAATACGTGTTCATCGTAAAGTGCTGATCATCGCGGCAAATGTTTTCTTCTTTTTCTCTTGTTCTAAATTCTTTGCTAACCAGTGACAATTTGTATTACATGTTTATCTGCCATTGTAGCTTTAGTGGTATTTATAGTGATATCAATATTATGGACTCTATCAACTTTTACTTGAAATATAACCTAATTTTTCAATTAATAGGAAAAAGGTTAATGAATTTGATTACATATCATTTGAAAATTGACCAAAACTATGGTGATAACTGATTTTGTTTTTGTTTTTCATTTTTGTAAAATTTAAAATAGCTATTTTTCTTTGAAAAATATGTTAAATGTGTTTTTTTCCCTCAAAATATTATTTTTATTTTCATCTCTCTAAAATTTGAAATCATTTTTTACTGCATTTAAAATGAATTATTTAAAATTTAAAACCACTTTTGATCCCTAATATTCATTAATGTAGATAAATAACATTCATTTTAGAAAAAAGAATTAAGAAAATAGAGCTGGTGTCACATACTAATAGATGGTACATACCACAAACACTAGCTAGTAAATATCATTTAGGATGATCATTAGACTTTCCAGTAAACATATGAGTGTCACGTGACAATAGAAACCACAAACAATAATTTTATATTTTTTTAGAGATAAAACCAAAAAAAAAAAAATACAAAACCAAAAGAAAATTCATTTATTTTACAGGAACTGCTGTCATATTTAAGCCATCATTTGGTAATTTATCATGTGTAAGCTAGGGAATGTTTCTCAACCGCGTGTTTATGTATAATTCTGACTGTGTCTTGATATTTGAGAGCTATATTTAACCAATAAATCAATAATATATATATATATATATAACACTATCTATTCTTGAATAGTTGAATTTATTATGATTCAATCATGCAGCTATTGAACCACGTCCTTGAAATTTCAGATGTCGTTCCATGACATAGGTAATTAATTAATTCAATTTTCATATCCTTAAACTTTTTCCCAAGGTATACCCTACGTAGACGTATCCCTAAAAATCAGAATGAAAATGAAGACTGATCTGGCCTAACTGTGTATATAATATATAGCTCTAAAAAACTGCCAACTAAAGCACGTACCGCAAAAATTGCATGGAGAAAGACATGCTGAATAGTCCACTCTTTCTGAAGCAGATAGATAACGACTAACAAGTATATCCAAAAGGTATGAGTGATCAGTGACATATCCATGTTCCACTAAGTTCAGGGCTTCTCAGCCTCCAAAGGGTCATGCAAAAATATTGAGGAATATGAGAGTGAGACCAATTGTCTTAGCACGAGTAAATTCTGGGCTTAATTAATGGCATGCATGGCTGAAACCCAGCATGAAGATTGTTTGTGCTCCCCAACAAAACCGGAGAAACCACTAACCCCATCCCTTCACGGTTCACACTTGCGCTACCATCCAAGGGATTTTGCCGCACAAAGCGACCAGACTCACTTGGAGAAAGGACTCTAGTCAGTCATTACTTCAAAAAAACAATGACTTTTTAAATTTTTTTTTTTTTTTGGTCTGTCAGATTTCTCCATGAGTGACCATCTAGGGTTGGGCCCTGGCCAGGACAGATGGGACGTCCACCTAGGATCGAAAATTTTTTTTGTTAGCTTAAATAAAAAAAAAAAAAACTTACTTTCCTCTCTTTCTCTTTCCTTTTTCCTTTTCGCCTACTCCTCTATTCTTCTTTTTCAATTGAAATTGATATTTAATATATAATTTTGAAAATTATTTGGGATGTAACAAATTTTTATATATTTTAATATTATTTGTATTTTAAAAAATTTGTGTATTAAGGACCCATTTTTTTCACTTCGCTCCGGGCCAAAGAATTTCAAGAACGGCCCTGGATACTCTCAACATAAATTTAAATCTTAGTACATTCAAGATTAAGTTAGATTTGTTGGATATGACTCATACTGTGTCGTCAACAGATATGGACCGGTCTCGCTCCCTGGTGAGCGAGGAGGTCCAGGGGAGTTGCCCCGGCGAGGGCTAGGTAGCAGCACCCCTTGAATTTTTTTAGGCTTAGTACTAGTGTTGGCATTGTATTTTATTATTTGTAGTTTCGACTTGTACCCATGAATAACTAATGTATTTAGGGTTTCTAAATCTATATGAATACATTGTAAGAGTGTGTGAGAGAAATATAATGAATAGCTAGTCCAAATTGAGTGAACCAGGGTACGATAAACTTTGTGTGTTGTTTTCTTCTTCCTTCTTTTCTCTTTCTCCTATCTCGATTGTTGTGTGATTGTTTGATTTCCAACAAGATTTAACTATGCTAGACTCAAGTATCTCGTTAGTACACTTTATTTTTTAAAATAATTCATTATTATTTTTTTCGTTTCTCTTTTTCTTTTTCTTTTTAACAAATCATATAACTTATTATATTTATATTTTTTCTAGTATTTTGGATGTTCATGATCAAATATTAAATTTGAAAATAAATAAATTAGATCGCAGCACTCTAATTATTGTTCTGCTTTCCAAATTTGCTCACGCAAACCATTGGTAATTGGGCCCCACTGATGAGAGTAATAATAATAGCAAGTTTATGTACTACATTATGCGTTTTAATTATGAAATTTTTGAATAGTCATTTTTTTCTTTGTAGTGGTTAGGACATTGAGCTAGTCATTTATTCAATCCATACATAAAATCTTTCTTTTTTATAGAAAAAAATATTTCTTTTTTGTATCTCGATTTTTCTTCTATATAACATAAATCATTTTTAAAGTAAAGATGTAAATTAAAACTAATTTTGCATTGAATCAATATGTTTTTTTACTCTATTTTTAGAATTTGTAAAGTACAAAAATGAAATTTATTAGAAAATACAATAAAATTAGTTAGAACAGCAATAAAAGTTTTATTATCAATAGGGGACATATCAGTAAAAAAAATCTATAGGGTACATATTATATCATTTAATTTTGCTAAAGACTAAATTTTAAAAATATTAACTATTATAGGAATTTTTTAGCAACTTTTTAAACGGTGTTAGGATAGGCAAATTTAATTTTAATTGAGTAAATCATGTTTTTATACCATTAGAAAAGTGAAAGACAAAGACAACATAGGACTATCCAGAGGCGGAGGCAAGGGGTCCCCCCTACCATGTTTTTTTCAAAGTATATTTAAATTATTATAAAAAAATTATGACTCTCTTAAAAATTATTAAAAAAATGATGCATGAAAAGTAACATGTTAGTTGACTTTTACTGAGAGAAAAAAAGGGATAAAAAAGATAAAAGTGTAGGTATAATATAATGTTATAGAAAGAGTGAGATAAAAAATTATAGGCATTAATGAATCATTTGTAATGTTAAAATGTTCATATATATAACTATTCAAAATTATTTTATACATTTAACTTATTTATTTTCTCATATACTACCTCAGTTCATATATAAAAGAAATAAATAACTAATTTATTGTAACACCCCGTAGTACTCCGGTTGTTACTCATCTTGGTACTAGAGTTTTCAGCGGAAGACTTATTAAAAATCCGTTTTGGAAACATAGTATAGAAATCGTGATTAAATTTTTTCCAAAACATTTTCTCAAATTCTTTTCCCAGAAGTTCACATAATACGATACTGCAATGCTAGATTTAATTTAACTAATAACC
>PYAF01001876.1:621111-661652 GCA_007407185.1 Glycine tomentella
TTTTCTAGTCTAATATATTTTCTTTATTTTAGTAAACATAATAAATTTGATTTAAATTATATTAATAATTAATATTAGATATTTTAATAAAATTTATATTATTTTACTAGTATTTTCTTTATTCGTCAAATGATATAAAAGATAAAAAAAATCATTATGTAACTTATATATTTGTCATGTGTTATTTTTCTTGTATTGTACAGTACCTTGTTTTTGACAAATTAAACGAATCCTAAAAATAATAATTAAACTAATGATTAAAACTAAAATAAATTTCGTAAAAATCATAACATTATTCAATATTATCAAAAAAACCAATAACTTATTTATTATATCAAATACAATATCTGTTTAATACATATGATCATTAATGGGCATACAAATAAGGATCAGAATAAGTTAAGTGAAATTAACTTTGCCCGAGTACTATTTAAAAAATTCAAAACTCGTTTTTATAACATCCCGATGGTTGATTTACTCACACACTAGAACTCTTCATTAATGGACATACAAATAGGGATGCGAATATCTTTTTTTGGCTATTTAAAAAATACTTTTGATATCTTATTCAAGTCAAATAAATTTTTTCCTCAAGTATTTAGCTCAATAATAAATTTACATTAAAAAAAAAACATATGTATAGCTGAAACAACGCGGTGTCAAGTTAATTTACACGTTTAGTAGTAAAACCTTTAATTAATAATAATTAAATGAATAGACATGAACGAATTTTGACACCCATATTAACCGTATCCAACTTAAGAAAACTACCTTTCATAGAGATACATGTGATCTGGTGTTGGTGTAAGCAAATTAACAAAAACACCAACCATTTTTTGGGGGGTGGGATGGCTAGTATAGGGGGTGGGTGCCATTAACAAACCAACCATCGAACACGCACGCGGCACGCGGCACGCGCATGGTCAGTCGCGTGAGGTAAACGTCTGCTGATGAACTGTGCAAGTTGTTGGAAATGAAATGAGTGAGAAGAGAAATTGAAATATTTTTAGTTCCACGATATACAGATTCCGTTTGGGTTCGTCCAGTGTCTCACGCATTTCATTATTTATCTATTTAAATTAAACGAATCATCCAAACGGAACCTCAAAATGAAATGAAAATGGAAATGTAAGAAGTACTACGGAAACTGAAAACTGAACTCAACTCACTCGTGACTCGTGAGGGACAAGAAGAAAAGTATATCGTTTCGCTCTTACCTTCTTCACCTTCGTTCCTCTCTCTCTCTCTCTCTCTCCTTTCTCTCTCTAGAGAATGGAACCAGAATCCGGAACTTCGACTTCTCGGAATCCTTCTCAGGTAAGGGTTCTTTTTTCCGTTACTCGCTATTGCAGTGCTTTTGATTTATCCAAAACCAGTGAACTGTAATAGAGTGTGAAGTTCTTGCGCCACTGCTAGTACTGCAATTCGACTCTCCTTGTTTTGCTTCAGTTTCAAATGAATTCGATTCGGTCACTATCTGTTTTTCCGCTATAAGCGTTCTGTGTTCGTATATCGTGTCAACGCGTTCGCATAGCTTGTACAACTCGTTGACGTGTTTAATTCATATAATTTTGTGTTTGTTGATTTTCATGTCAAGCTGGAATTCATTTTTTTTATTTTTTGAATTCTGGTTTAATTTATCATTTTATTGAATTGAATTGAATTTCTTTCTTCTTTTTTTGATTCTGAAATGTAATGTTTTTCGATGATATAGGTCACTGGTTCGTTTTCCGAGTTTTCTGCTTACTTGAATCATGGAAGTTCAATATTTGAATTGTTTATTTTGTGTTTTGCAGTTGTCTTGGGTGAATCTGTCTAGCAATTTATTATTAGCGTATCAAAGCTTTGGTGTGGTGTATGGAGATCTGAGCACTTCACCTCTCTATGTCTTCACAAGCACCTTCAAGGGGAAGTTGCAGAATCACCATGACGAGGAAACTATATTCGGCACGTTTTCGTTGATTTTTTGGACCCTTACTTTGATTCCGTTGCTTAAGTATGTATTCATCCTATTGAGTGCTGATGACAACGGGGAAGGTATTATGTTGATGACTTTATTTTCTATTTTAAATACTTTTTTCTTGTAGAAAGGTTATATGAACTGTGTGATTGTGATCTGAGTATGATCCTTCTGTTATCAGGTGGAACATTCGCTCTTTATTCGCTGCTCTGTAGGCATGCCAAGTTTAATTTGCTCCCCAATCAACAAGCAGCTGATGAGGAGTTATCATCCTATAAATATGGTCCCTCTTCACAGGCTATAGCCTCTTCTCCATTAAAGAGGTTTTTGGAGAAACATAAAAGGTTAAGAACAGCCCTGCTTGTTGTGGTATTGTTTGGTGCTTGCATGGTTGTTGGTGATGGTGTGCTTACTCCAGCAATTTCGGGTATGGTACTTGTGTTATTAAATTTTTTTAGTAGGATATTTTGATGTGAATTGCCCTTATTTATGAGTGCACAACTCCTTTGGTTTGTTTACATGAAAATTTCTTGCTTTTATTAAGAAGCTAACTTTTACCCTGATTCTTCCCCTGCAGTTCTAGCATCAGTCTCGGGTCTAAAAGTTACAGAAAAAAAATTAACAGATGGTGAGCCAAATCTCATTTATTCTTTTTTTTTTTTGTTCTCGTCATTGCTTTTGTTATGCTAAGGGCAAAAACATAATATAACTGAGAAATTTCATGTTGTTTGCAGGTGAACTTGTCCTGCTTGCCTGTGTCATATTGGTTGGACTGTTTGCTCTCCAACATTGTGGCACGCACAAAGTTGCAGTTATGTTTGCACCAATTGTAATAATCTGGCTTGTATCAATATTTTCTATTGGGATGTATAATACAATTCATTGGAATCCAAAAATAGTCCGTGCTATATCGCCATATTATATCATCAAGTTTTTTAGCAGGACTGGTAAAGAAGGTTGGATTTCTCTTGGAGGAATACTTCTTTGTATCACTGGTATGCTAGTTCTTGATCTACATAACAGTTACCTGAAGTTCTGTATAAATTATTGTGATGTGATGCTGGATATTCCATACTTTGTTTCAACTCTACAAATTTAATTGAGCTTTAATTTTCTAGATACGGAATTCAGATGCTAGAGTTCGCTAATTGTTTATTCTTTCTCCCTCTCCAGGAACTGAAGCTATGTTTGCAGATCTTGGTCATTTCACTGCTTCGTCGATAAGGGTGCGCTTTTAGCTTGACTGCATTTTATGAATTATTCACAGAATATTAGGATTCTTATTTGGCTGAGCTTGTTTTAGTTGTAATACACTATTAGGAGTATGTAGTTATCGTTTTGTACCATCACATTATCACAGACAGAACGACACAGTTGCTTACTGTTATTTCTGTCTTCATTCTTTGATATCTTTTTCCCTTTAATTCCAATTTTCAACACCATCAATTTGATCTTAGTTTTATAAATTTATGCTGTTTTTAGGAAAGAATAATTACTTAATGTACAATTACAGTGCTGGTGATTAGCTTGCATTGTTTGGTGTACAAGAGAGAGATTTATTAGTTTTTTTTCCCTTGTGCAGCTTGCATTTGCGTTTGTTATATACCCGTGTTTGGTGGTACAGTATATGGGTCAAGCTGCTTTCTTGTCTAAAAATCTCAACTCTGTTGATAACGGTTTTTATGACTCAATACCTGGTTAGTTGATTCAGCGCTCTGACTTATTGATATTACTGCCAGTGCTTCAAATGAATGCAATTTGTTAATGTTTTTGGCTGCGCTGCAGACCCTGTGTTTTGGCCTGTTTTCGTAATCGCCACCCTTGCTGCAATTGTTGGGAGTCAAGCTGTTATAACTGCAACTTTCTCCATCATCAAGCAGTGTCATGCGCTTGGTTGCTTTCCGCGAGTCAAAGTTGTACACACCTCAAAACATATATATGGACAGATCTATATCCCAGAAATCAATTGGATACTTATGATCCTAACTCTTGCAATAACCATTGGATTTCAGGACACAACCATTATTGGAAATGCTTATGGTAATTTATTCCCATATGAGCCTCTCTCTCTCTCTCTCTCTCTCTCCACACCCACATACACACAACACACACATAGAAACACAAGACCATTTGTCTTGCTATTTTGTATCTTTCATGGCTAGTCATTTAGACAAGATTGGCAGCATTGGCAACATAGTAATTGTTGTGCTCTGGTGCCAATTGGCTGTTCACTGCTTGAGTGCATTGAATTCCCCCAATTATGAAACTGGATTGATAGTTCAAACTGATCAAAAGCCAAAATAGATGCTTCATATACACAATTATTAGCTTGTGGGTGTGAAAGTAATCATACGAGGGGGGAAAAGAATCTTAGTTTGAATGTAGAATATCTTAATGACATAAATACTACTATAATGTCAAGTACACAGAAAGATAGCATTCCTTTCCCTTATTATTCACATGATCATGTCTTCTACTTTGATCATGTATTACAGTTAATGCTTGGCAAATTCAGCTTAAAATCTGTTTTTTTTTTTTTTTTTTTTTTTTTTTTTTTAAACTTGCATCAGAACTTGTGTTTTATTTGTCATATTGAAGTTATTTGTTTTTTGGTATTTGGTTTACAGGGCTCGCTTGTATGACAGTTATGTTCATAACTACATTTCTGATGACACTAGTCGCAATCTTTGTCTGGCAGAAAAGTGTCTTGATTGCTGTAGTATTTCTTTTATTCTTTTGGGTGGTAGAGGGCGTATATCTATCATCAGCATTCATCAAAGTGCCTCAGGGAGGATGGGTTCCTCTAGTCTTATCATTCATCTTCATGATTGTTATGTACGTGTGGCATTATGGAACTCGTAGGAAGTACAGCTATGATCTGCACAACAAAGTTTCATTGAAATGGTTACTGGGCTTGGGCCCAAGCCTTGGCATTGTTCGTGTCCCTGGGATTGGTCTCATCTACACTGATCTGGCAACAGGCATACCTGCAATATTTTCCCATTTTGTAACAAATCTTCCTGCATTTCACAAGGTGTTGGTTTTTGTTTGTGTAAAATCAGTTCCTGTTCCATATGTTTCACCGGAAGAACGTTTCCTTATTGGGCGAGTTTGCCCCAGGCCATACCGAATGTATAGGTGCATTATCAGATATGGTTACAAGGACATTCAAAGGGATGATGGAGATTTTGAGAATCATCTTATACAGAGTATAGCAGAATTTATCCAAATGGAAGCAGTGCAACCTCAGTTCTCAAGTTCCGAAGCTTCTTCTTCACTTGATGGGAGGATGGCCGTTATAAGTTCTAGAAACTATGATTATGCTTCAAGTTTAATAGTTTCTGAGCAGGAGGATATAGGCGTTGACATATCCATCCCTAGCAGCAGATCTGCAACCCTGCGAAGTTTGCAATCAGTTTACGACGATGAAACTCCGCAAGTTAGAAGACGACGAGTAAGATTTCAGCTACCAGAAAACCCTGGTATGGATCCCGATGTTAGGGAAGAGCTTTTGGATTTAATTCAAGCCAAGGAAGCTGGGGTTGCATATATAATGGGGCACTCATATGTGAAGGCAAGGAAATCATCCTCATTCTTGAAAAAGCTCGTGATTGATATTGGTTACTCATTTCTGCGCAAGAATTGCAGGGGTCCAGCTGTAGCTCTTAACATTCCTCACATTAGTCTTATTGAAGTTGGGATGATATATTATGTGTAGTTATTGGTGAAATTTACAACTTGATCCTAGTGGCAGAGGTAATTAATTGTAGCTCTCACGGGAAAATGAGTGTCTTTTGGGGCTACATGTTTATCTTTGCTTTCGCATCTCTCTCCCAATGTAATTACATAGTTGCAACAATAAGGTTTTAGAATTATATTTAGGAATCAGAATATTTTCCTTACTTCCGCGTCCACCTGTTTTATTTCGTTTTCGTCTTTTTTGCGTACAGTGAATGTTTAATGTACACGCAAATTTAATTTGTTAGAAGAATATGCTTGCACTTCAAAGTTAAACTTATGAGATTATATGAGATTTTGGTCTCAATTTTTTTAAGAGTAAAAGCTCCTTTTATTTTCAAAGTTGAGCATATTTAGTCTCCTTGTCAAATTTCTTCTACTTTAAACTGCCAAACCCATTTTTTACTCAAAATCTTTAAAATTTAAATCAATTAAATTATTTTAAACCTTCTTTTACTTAAAAATCAGCAATCAAGATCTCAAATTCCACACAAAATAAAAAATATCAAAATTTTCCTCTGTATACCTTAGTCTCATTTTGCAAAATCTTTCAAATTTTATCATAATTTCACTAAATTTCTAATTTCTAAACTCTTAAAAGTATTTCATATCTCTATCAAACATTTTTTTAGAGGATATCTCAATTAATCATAAGACCTCAAATATAAGGATAAGAAAAAGAGAAATTGAGATTTTTAGATGGAACAAAATTGATAAAGGAATCATGACGCACCTCAATTTTATCACAATTCCTTATCTCTTTTGTGTTGTGCATGTTACTTGTGCATTTAGACATGTTTCCTAGTATTGCATAATCACGTCTACTTAGTTTATGTTATTGATCTATTATTTGTTTTCTGTGTAGGAAAGGGCCACTTCAACTTTTAGAAAGCATGGAAACCAGTTAATATTGAATAGAGCAAGAAAATAGAATGTCTAAAGGCAGCACACCTCTATGTGGAATCCACCACATTTGTAGTCATTTGTTTCATTATAGCTTGGGCACTCCTTAGAAACTCTGTCTATTTAAGGGTTTTAAGAATTATTAGTAGTTTTCTCTCTCTTATGTTTTCTGTACCTATGGAAGCCATGAATAATTGGTTTCTTAAGAATTGTAAAATCTAACTATTCTCATCTACTATTTTATTTTTAGTATTTATACCATCCGCATCTATTCATAATTCATCTAATGTTATTCTGTTGTTTGGTTCGAAGGGCTCTTTGTTACATTAATAAAATAACATAATTTCAATTAGGACGATAAATATGCAATTGTCTATATTTTAAAAATAAGTGGTGTAATGAAACAAGACTTAATGTGGTGCTTTGTCTATGTTTGTGGTTGTATAATTTCATCTAAATAAATGGAGCTTGTGTGTTTATTGGTTGGGATTAGGTCTCTCAAAATCTTAAAGTTATTAGTAGGTTTAGGGTTGTCAATTAGAGATGAAAGTAATCATCGAACTTCTCTTGATTATACTAAAAAAATGTGAGTTTGATTATTTAGAGTTTTTTTTTAACAATTATAACCAACTTACTAAGACCCTATTTAGGTTGTTTTTTAGTATTCTTATATATATATATATATATATATATATATACACTTTTCAATTTTTAATTCGTAGTTTTAAATTTTTATTTCTAATTTTAAAAACTTGTTTTCAATCTTATGGTTTCCCAGTAGTAATTTTACTAAATCTTATGGTTCGAGCTGGTTGAGCCAATCATTGAACCAGATAAGAGTTACATATAATAATGGGTCAAACTAAAAAGCGTAACTTCAATTAGGACTCTAAAACAAGACTTAAGCCCAATTAGGTTTTATACACCAAGCCAAAAATAAAACCATGTTTGCATCAAGCTAAAAAGGTCTAGATTTAATTTGTGCCAAATTTCAAAGTTGAAGCCTTCACATTTCATCGAGCAGGTTCAAGTCAGGTCAATTGCAAGCATGATGCAGGATGCATGTTATAGTGAGTTATGCCAAAAAGGTCAAATTCAATTCATTTTTTTTTTTTTTTGTAAAACTTTATTAATCTCATAACACTTTACCATATACTCATTGTTACCCAATTGATTTTATAGATAACAGTTCAGTAGAATTGATAATTGATATAAGTTGATACAAGTGTTTATTGTCAATGATTTGAATTTTACAGTACACTAGTTTCCAAAATGAGTAGGCACCACTACGATGTGATGAAATGATTGGAGGATCAGAACATTTTCCGCGGTTTGATCCTGGGGAACGACCCATGTAATAAGTAGTGACAAGAAACAATCTAATGACGTTCACCATATTGCATGAGTATTTCAAATTCCACTAATTTGTCAAAGAGTTTATCAAATAGTAGGGGGTATCTCTAATGCTAAGGTTGTGAAAAAAAAAATTCGTGAAATGATGGTTCGAGGTCATTGAGGGCAATAATAACAAGATCAAGGTCATCAACGTCCATAAACTATCACTTGGATGTGCCTTTGGTGATGGTTGAAAGGTCCTCCTTCAAAGACATGACATGAGTGCGAGATTTGTTCGCTTACTGTTTGTTTAACCATGTAGAGACATAAGAGTTGGCAGAAGTCATGACAATTTGAGCATTGGGATCATAAGACCAAAGAAGGGCGAGGAACATGTAGTGACCTGGTGATGCTAATGAGTGTAAGCAGAGTTAACCGTGAGTGCACATGGGAGGAAGTGGTGAGGCTAATCTGATACCAATAGAGAATGGAAGAAATTGGGATTTTCTCATTATTCAATAATTGTGACATAAATGATACATATACACACATGCACACACAAAATATCCAAAAGATAAGATAGGAGATCAATATCAAGTATTTGAAGTTAAAAAGATGTTATTGCAATAGCCTAATTAATCACACCAACATACACAACGAGAACTTGTTTAATTGTTTGTGTTGTGTATTGCGAAGTCACATCCTTTATATTCAATTATAACACAATGGAAATAAATGACCATTGTGTATTTTTCTCAATCGAAACATATTTTCATCAAAAGAATTTTAATAAAGAAAATAAAAAGGAAAGTTCAAGAGTGGAAGTAGTTTCTTTTTATAAAAAAAGGTGTAGAAGTAGAGAAATGGGCTGTAAGAGTAATATGGACCTCCACGAAATATTCCATGGGCAGTTGCTTCCTGCCCCTATTCTGGAATCTGGAATGTAAAATTACATTCTGTATTAGGTGCAAGAAGCAATGTGAAGTTGCAGGAAGTAATTTCCTATCCCATGCTAAGGCTCTTATTCCTAAAAACTTCAGGCCCATTCGACCCAAACTCTGAAGCGAAGAATAGGGATGCGCTACCTACACCATTCGAATTTCTCATACACCATTCATGAACAGTGTATTTCCAAAATTACCCTTCGCTTTTTTGTAGCTTTTATAAACGGATCCGTATAATTCATGCTTACGGATTGATGAATCCGTAAGATTCTTACGTATCGAACTTGTGACCTTTAAGTTATTAATATGATGCTCTAACCAACTGAGCTAATAGACCAATTATGTCAAAAATTAATTAATATTGATATATATATATATATCACTAAATTTATTTAATTTAAAATAATTTATTATGTTAAAAATATATTGTATTAAATATAAATTGTATTTTTAACATAATTCATGGATCCGTAAGAATCTTACGGATTCGTCAATCCGTAAGCATGAATTATGCGGATCCGTTTATAAAAGCTACAAAAAAGCGAAGGGTAATTTTGGAAATGCACTGTTCGTGAATGGTGTATGAGAAATTCGAATGGTGTTGGAAGCGCATCCCCGAAGAATAATGTTAAAATATCCGATCATACGTATTTAATTTTGGTATACAAAAAAATATCTGAATACTAATAATACTGAAATTCAGAGCAGGTATGCCTTTGTTGGCATCCCTCCCTCCACATGCTTCTCTCTGAAGTCTGAACGACTGAACCCCACACAAAGGATGGTCGTTACTTGATAAATAACAAAAACAACATTTTTTCATATATATTACGACACTTGACAATAATCCTTCTTGTTCCTTGGTTCCAACGAAAACAAAACCCCTCCAAAACCTTAATTTCCCAATTATCCTTCCTTTTCAACTCTTCTTCTTCTTCTTCTTCTTCAATGACAACAATCTGAACCCACACCTACATGGCTTCTTCTTCTTCTTCTCTTCTCCCAAGGTCACACATTCCCACACCCCTTATCTCCAAACTCAGCTCCTCCCCCAGAACATGGAGCCTCTTCATCCTCACATACCCTTCACACCCCAAAAACAACAACATCAACAAAAGACTATTCCTTTCGCCCACAAATGCAGTGTACACCCAAAGCCCCTACACCCCTTCCACACCCTCCAAGACCGAACTCCACAACGACCCCATCACCGTCCTCAACGAGAGGATTCGGTGCGACTTGAGCAAGAAGGAGGCTTTCAGAACGGTGATGGACTCGGAGGAGGCGGGGAAGTACATGAAAATGGTGAAGGTTCAGCAGCAGAGAGGGTTGCAGAAGTTGAAGGGCGACAGAGAGAGTAAAGATGGGGTCTTTAGCTACAAAGTCGACCCTTACACGCTCCGTTCTGGGGACTATGTTGTGCACAGGAAAGTCGGGGTTGGGAGGTTCGTTGGGATGAGGTTTGATGTTGCCAAGAATTCTTCACAGCCCACTGAGTATGTCTTCATTGAGTATGCCGATGGCATGGCAAAGCTACCTGTCAACAAGGCTGCTAAAATGCTCTACAGATATAGTTTGTGAGTGTTTTCTTTTTATCTTGCATACCCTCCTTGTTGTTTGTTGAATTCAATGTGGAAGGTGGTGATGATGAAGTTGGACTTGGGGGCCTTCATTGGATAAACTTCTCGTTAAGCACTTATAATAGAAGAAAGGGTCTGGCTAACCAGTGCCCTTAGGGCATTAGTTAAGGAATTAAAATGAGTAAGTATTTATTATGAAAATCATACGAAAATTTTAAAAAAAAAAAAATCATGGGCATCGTAATTTTGTGCTTCCTAATAAAAACCTCCCTAAAGGCACTGGTTAGCATTTGGCTAGAAGAAAATAAGAAAGTAAAATGAATTAAACTTCTCCTGTGAGTTAAAAGTAGCTTATATTTTTTTATCCGTTAGAATCGAGGATAGGTACCAGGGGTTTTACAACAACTCACTGAACTAGACCTTCTTGGTGTTAAAAGTAGCTTATGCATAGATTAAAATCAGCTTTTGGAGTTAAATAAGAGAGTTTCTATATAAAGTTGAAGTGCATAAGTTGATTTGAACTTATGGGAAAAGCTTAATTTATTTTACCTTCTTATTTTTCTTCTTTTGTAAGTGCTTATTGAGAAGTTTATCCAGAAAAGGGTCTTAATTGCTTTGGTGAATGCTTGTTGTGGTAAATGTGGTGTGTCTGTGTGTGTGTCTGCATTTGTAGGCCAAACGAAACCAAAAAGCCAAAGGCATTGAGCAAGTTGAGTGATACTAGTGCATGGGAGAAAAGAAAGGTTAAAGGGAAGGTTGCAATACAGAAGATGGTTGTGGACTTAATGGAACTCTATCTACATAGGCTCAAACAAAAAAGGCCTCTCTATCCGAAGAGTCCTGCCATGGCCAAATTCGCAGCTCAGTTTCCTTATGAACCCACGCCGGATCAGAAACGGGTGACGTTATTGTAAGTGCTGTGTTTTTTTTTTGGAAAGGGATTAGTTGATTGTGGCTTTATGTTGCAATTTTTATTTTTATTTGAGTGCCAATACCTTTTCTTGGTTGTTCAAGAATCAAAGTGCACATGTTGACTTTTTTCTTGTTGCAATATTATATGTTTATGTGATGCTTCTTTAGTTATTTAATCCTTTTCTGAATGCATATTCTTGCAGGCATTTATTGATGTTGAGAGGGATTTGACAGAGAGAGAAACTCCAATGGACAGATTAATTTGTGGAGATGTTGGTTTTGGTAAAACTGAGGTTGCCCTACGTGCTATCTCCTGTGTTGTTGCAGCTAAAAAACAAGCAATGGTTCTGGCACCAACAATAGTTCTAGCAAAACAACATTTTGATGTTATTTCAGAGCGCTTTTCTGTATATCCTGATATTAAGGTTGGACTACTAAGCAGGTTTCAGGTATGACTGATAAGTTTTTCCGTTTCAGTCATAGTTAAATTCATCTAGTTGTTAGCGTTGCATGCTACAAAGAGTTTTCACTAGTCTAATTAAAACTTCTTTGGTAGTCAAATAATAATATGGGTTCATTATTACTAAGTCCTCTCCAATGATAATTCACTTGAATCAGAATCAGAATATTTCATGAACTGTCCCATAGATTATAACCATTGTCTGAACTGAATACACGCCAGTTTCTGGGTAGGGTAATGTTTCCTGGCTCTAACGACAAAATTTCCATTTATTGGATAAACATGATAGCCTGTTAGTATCTACCTTGTGTGAAATACCCAATCTAGAACATCACCTTGGTAGTTTCTGACTTTGGGCCTGTTTGGGTAAGCTTCTCTAGAAGCACTTCTAGAAGAAGAAAATAAGAGCAAAAAGATGAGATGAACTTCTCCATAAGTAAAAATAAGCTCTCCATTAGCTAATTTGTAGAAGTTCACCAATGTAGCTTCTCTAAAAGATGAGATGACATCTACAAATTAGCTAAGGGGAGAACTTATTTTTATTTATGGAAAGCTTATTTCATTTTTTTCTCCTTACTTTTCTTTTCTAGAAGTGCTTCTAGAGAAGCTAACATCCAAACAGGCCCTTTATCTACTTCTTGGGTATTGCATATGCTTGCTATTGGTCACCACTCGCCATGACTGTGATGAGTTGTTTTTTTATTGCTTGTGCATGGACTAAATATATTCTTAAATTAGTTAATCATAAATCATTTATACTTCTAATTGTAATTGCTGCTTTTGTGTCCATTTCTATATTCTTTTTATTTTTATTTTATTATTATGGATTAATGACTTAGTTGGAAAGCCACCTATTGTGGTCACCCCTAGCCCACCTTAGTTGTGGTGGGTAGCCGTGGGCAAAAAGGGAGCATGTTATAGGGTTGAGTTAGGCTCAGACCCACGTTCTAACAGACAATATTAGATAGTTATTGCAGTTATTCTCTTATTATTCATAGATATATGAAATGTGGCACTATATTTTGCTTGATGGATCTATATTGTTCCTCACGTACATCATTTTTATGTGATGGTTCTTCTTATAGGTTTTTTTGGCAAATGCATTTACAAAGCTGTTTATAATTGTTATCCTATGCTTAATCCTTTCAACAATCTGAATTTCTTTATGATTTGCAGTGGTGAGAGTGACAATTATTCTATGGTGGTACAGTATACATTACTGCCCTTATTTGCCATTCAGATATATATTAAATTCACTAGTTCATGGTATTATAATATTAGGAAACTGGATATGTCTTGCTCCTCCTTTTTTCCTGCTACAAATTTTTTTCTTATAAAGTGAAAGCATATGGACATTGTAGGAACTTGAAATTTGGAAAATTGTTAAGGTCAATCAAATATGATCGGCATCATGGGCTTCTAGGTGGAATAGTTTATAAGTTCTATATCAATTATTGACTATTTCACTTATCTCAATTTTCAGACCAAAGCAGAGAAAGAAGAGAACTTGGACAAGATTAAGAATGGTAGCTTGGATATTATTGTTGGGACTCATTCACTCCTAGGAGACCGTGTTACATATAACAACCTTGGTCTGCTTGTGGTTGATGAGGAGCAGGTTTACCAATTATCTGCAATACATATTCTCCTTTTCTTTAACTACAGTGGCACTCCACCCTCTCCTTACTGAGCAACAATTTATTGCTTGCAGAGGTTTGGTGTCAAACAGAAGGAGAAGATTGCTTCTTTTAAAACTTCTGTGGATGTACTTACTTTATCTGCAACCCCTATACCACGAACTCTTTATTTAGCATTAACAGGGTTTCGGGATGCTAGGTAACTAGCCTTTCACAAATTAGGAAGGAAGATTGAATGTCTTTGGTTAACTTGGTCTTGGTATTAAACAAAAGTTCTTATGAATTTGTCTTGCATATTGTTATTGGATTTTTTTTTTTTTATCTAACATATCTGGTTGATGAATGTACTTTTTCTTTCACTCACTTAAGCAGGTAGTGTTGTGGATGTTCTATAAATGTGTGTTTGTGAGTTAGAGAGAGAGAGAGAGAGAGAGAGAGAGAGAGAGAGAGAGAGAGAGGGTTAGAGGGAGTACTATGTTGGATTATGATATAATTGGTCTTCCAAAACATCTGAATTATGGTTCCATAGCATATATTTAAGTTTCTATACTAGAAGTATGTTTAAGTTACGATTTGATTCATTAGATATTAAACCATTATAAGTCTTCACTTGATAGGTTAGGCTTTTGGAAGAGTTGATTCTTGACATGGTATTACAGACTAGAGCCTCTATGTCCAAGAGTTTGATTCAACATGCTTACATGCATATTCTTCTAAATGAGAATTTTAGCACAAGGTGGAGTAGCTTGTGAATTAGCCATGTCATTGCTGTTGCGTGAGGGGGCATATTAGGTATAAAACCATTCACAAGCCTTCACCTGATGGATGATGCCTGATAGCTTAAGCTTTTGAGAGACTTGTTTTTTTTAACAACTCTTTTAAGCTGTCTATCCTGCTATACACGATGAGGGGATCTTTTATCCAAAAAACTAGAAAAAAGAAAGAGGGAGCTAAGTCCCAATGAATGTTTAGAAAAGATATGATGAAACAGTCTAATATCTCTTGTACTTGAATGCCAAGTTATTCTCCCTTCCTCCACCCTGCTTTACCCCAAAATTCTGTGTAACAGGACATCCATAATGTTAAGTGATAATAAGTTAGTGATGAAGAAAAATATAGAGTCAAAGGCATAAAGATGAAACTATCTTAGACAGAAGTTGGTCCATCAACTCCCCAGAATGTTGAAAATTTAATTTAAACACAAACCTCTGTAACAGTAAAATTGGTCCCCTGCAAAATTCTGCTGCTCTTAGAAATGACCTTAACATTTTTATTTGCACCTTAATCTTCTGGTTCTAGTTTTTCCTAGCATCGCGCTTTGTTGGATGCTTAGATGGGAACGTCATCTTTTGCATGATTGGCTCTTTCTATTGACATTAGGATAATCAAACATCATTAAGATCACCTAACCCCTGAGCTTAAGTATAATGCTATTGTAAGTTCTATTAATTTCTGTTTCAGTTTAATGTCAACTCCACCTCCAGAAAGAGTTCCTATCAAGACTCACCTTTCTTCATTCAGTGAGGACAAAGTAGTATCAGCCATCAAGTATGAGCTGGATCGTGGTGGTCAAGTTTTTTATGTTCTGCCACGAATTAAAGGTGACTCTCAGCTAAAAATTTCTATACAGACATGTGTAAGCTGATGTATTGTCCAAGTCTGATAATAAGACCTATTATTACCTTATGCAATGTCTTTTATGTTTAATTGGAAGTAAGAAATGTTGTTTGTCACTCTTGTTGTAGCTGATTATTTTCATATTTCAAGTTTTCCTTATTTCATTATTTTGGTTTTTCTTTGCATAGATTTATTTCCTTGTAATTTAGTTTCCTTTTTTTTATCAGTAATTATGACAGCACGGCTAGTCTCCTATATATATATGTGTCTTCTTTACAGATTATCAAGAAATAATATTCAGTTCTTTACATATTTTCCAAGTTAAGGAACCAAACTTTACTAAGTTCATTAACTAAGTGGGACTAACTGAAGATCAGAATGCATATGTAGCACTAGAAAACTTACTGGAAATTGCTCAAGTATAGCTTCTAGTATCTAGCCACCCTGTTTTCGCTTTATTTCCATTTTTCAGGAATTTGCAAAGAAAATAGTGAGAACAGCGAAATCTTATTTTCACCATTTCTTGTGAAAACTCTTGAAAACAAGAAATAAAGTGAAAACAAAGTCATAAGCTCATAGTATTAATGAAAACATATCAATAAAAAATAAGCCAAACACATCCTTATATATTCTTAAAATCATTTTGAGACATTACAATTTACAAGAAAAAACTCATGGGATATACTATGCTGATCATTTCATCAGAGGAACGCAAGATCAACAAACTTGTGGTTTCAGTTACTGAGAAGCCTGCTGTTATATCAAAAGTAATAAATAATATAAAGAAGCTAATCTAAAGTCTCCCATTAGTGTGACTAAGTTTTGTGCAAATTTGATGTTGTTCCCGTCACAAGAAGAATTTTACTATATGACCATCACATACCTAAAAGGAGATTGCTTATGGTGTTGCTGTCAATGTATATTTGCTAATATGTCTAATGTCCATTACAGTACTGACTCTTGTTTCTGAATAATTGTGTTACAGGACTTGATGAAGTAATGACATTTCTTGCAGAGTCATTTTCAAATGTGGAAATAGCCATTGCCCATGGGAAGGTAGTTACACATTTACACCTTTTTAAGGGTCTAATGCTTGCGTGTAGGACTGTCAAGCAGATCTCCAAATAAGATTCTTTTTAAGTTAAACATCAGTGAAGTGGTGAATAAAATATTTCTCACTCTCAAAATTACTAGTGCCATTAATTGTCAGTTTACCAATCTTTACTAGTGATTTCAGCACAAGTCTATAAAGTGTGTCTATATAAATTATCTCACTTTTATGTCTGAAATCTTGAAATTAGAGATATTAGAGATAATGCAACACCATTTGCTTAGATCTGAAGCATGTTAATTTTGGCTAAACACATTTACCCTGTAACTCTGTGTAGGTAGATAAGTAATATAATTAAGAATGGCATAGTTATTTTGTATTTTAATATTATTTTTTCATGAAGAGATCTTTGTATTCCCTGATGTTTCTAGGCAATATTACAGCCTACAATCTAACATCTGTGCTCTGCATTCTCATATTCACCATACATTTACATTTCTGTGATGACTCTAGATATTGCAACATTCCTTAAATTATTGAAACTATCATATAGACTTCTGCAGGCAAGAGTCTTTTCAATCTCTTTGATATTAACATTAGTATGACAAATTTCTACCTTTAGTAAGTTGCAATATACTCTGATGAAACCTCAATTTGTATTAAAAAGAAATAGGAATTCAAATTCAGAGACCAATGACAGTAAGACAAATTCAACAATAACAAGCAATAACAGTGGCTGGAACCACCTTGAAGGAAAACGAAAATGAATATACCCAAGGGACTCCACAGTACCCTTTTCCCACTATTCACTACTGAGTAAGTTTTTCCATGACCTCACATGCTCATCATTGCCTGACCTATATTCTCCCTACATACTCTCTCTCCTCTAACAAACTTCTCTCCCACAGACCTCACAATTCGTTATAATCACTTGGATAAGTGCCCTTCTATCAGCCCCTGTCACAGGGCCAAACATCTCCACTATTGGATCATCTTCTATTGGACTCTCCCTCCTTGGCCCAACATTTGTTTCTGCATCTGCATTATGTTCCGCTGCTGCCTTGTGTCTGTTCCTCCTCTTCCTTCTATTATAAACATTTTTCAGCACCTCATCATACTCCTAATAATCTAATCTAATTATGGAAATTGATGCAATTGTCGCATCCATTCCATCCTTATGTGGGAAGCACTATATTCTGGGATGTTGCTTATACATTTTGTACATGTTGGTTGTCATTCTATTAATAAGCATTTAAGTGCTTGATGTGTCATCATCTACACTGGATGCTGGCTGGCTGCTTTGTGAAGAACATTTCATGATGTGCAATTTTAGTTAATCCTTGCTTCAGAAAAGATTATATCTGCTTCACTCATACAAGTTCACTTCTTCCTTTTATTCAATGCAAGATGTTAGTGCTACTTCAAATCCAATGGTGTGGCGCACACACTGCCTCTACCATGATAAATTTCTCCTGGATCTTTTGAGGGAACTTGTGCATCATACAAGTACTCAGTCGACAAAGTTATTCTTCATATGATGAAAATATATGTTTGGATTGATCAACTCCAAAATTTAATTGTCTTGTATCAAAAGTGTATATATGCATCATGTGTTGACAATGATATTTTGACTTTAATTGTATGCATTTGATTGTGTTTCTGGTGCAGCTATACTCAAAGCAATTAGAGGATACCATGGAGAAGTTTGCTCTGGGTGAAATAAAAATCCTTATCTGCACAAATATAGTAGAAAGTGGGCTTGATATTCAAAATGCAAATACCATAATCATTCAGGATGTTCAACAATTTGGCCTTGCACAGTTGTACCAGGTTTTGTTCTTCCTAAATTATTTTTGGTTTGGATGTTTTTATATTTCTGTTGCTGACTCCAAACATTGTTTAAAACTGGTTAATGTTATTATATTGGTAGGGTATTATGTATTACACTGTCACAGGATATAATGCCTGAGCTGATAATTTCATGAATACAGAACTTTAGATCATCAAGTAGTTTTATTTTCATATTTCATATCCTGTGCAGGAGTAATTGTTGTTTCATCCCACTATCAACTTAATATTGTTTCAAACAAGCATATTTTTTATGACTGAAAGAAATTGAATGCGAAATGTCAGAATTATAAGGATTTAGATAGAGAAGGAGGAATAGAGGGAATGGGAGACTATGGATAATATTCTCTTATGCTTATTGATGTGATGCAAAAGGAAAAAAGTACTAATCCTTATTTATTCTAGTACTACTACTACTACTCTCTTAATGCTAATCAAATTAGGAAACATATGATGAAATACAATGAATATGGAAACCACTCCTAGAGATCATCCAAGATACTTTAAAATATTTTTTGATACAGTAATGATAATGATATATTTTATAGGTATTCTAACATAAATCCTTTTATGGGATGTATGTTGGAGGAAGTGCAAATTCCATATGGTCACTCTTGAACTGCTTTTGCCAACATTTTGCCAAAATTCCAAACCAAAAGTAATGCATGTCACTACTTCTCTGAAAAAATATAGTTGACTTGTGATTGCTTCCTTAAGAACTTGATTATATTCTCAACAATGAGGTTAATACATGCCTGATAAGTAATATTTGATATGTTGCTTGCTTGTTGATGTTGGACTCAAGAAATAAGCACACTGAATTCTGAATAAAGATAGAAATAGTCTGGTTTTTAGGCCATATTTGAGAACAAACACAAGGGATTCCCTGAACAAGGAGTTTCCTCCTTCAAAACTCATAAACCTTACACCTTAATTGCATTTTAGAAGTCTGTAACACAACTTATATGTCACATCATAACCTATAACTGTCTAATCTGAAATTTATATAAAAACAACTTCCTAATAACTTTATAATACAGAAATATAAACACCCAAATCAGATTTTGGCCTAGCAAGGCCTACTGGTGCAGAAGTAAAAGAAAGAACCTGTATGCCTTCTTTTTCAAGTTTTTCAATTTTTGTTGGAACTCAGGAAGTCAGATCACATAAGATCATCTATTACTGTTTCACTAATATTGGTAATTTTTTCATTTGTTCAATGTTGATAGTTGCGTGGAAGGGTTGGGCGAGCAGATAAGGAAGCACATGCATACTTATTTTACCCTGACAAAGGCCTGCTTTCTGATCAAGCATTGGTATGTTTCTTGTCAATCTTTACCTTTTAGTTGTAAAAGCAAATTGCACAAAACAATACTTGATTCATCAGATATGACAAATGAATGTCACATAACGTATTTCATACTTCTTCAGTATTATTCCTAGATTTAAATTGATTCTTTCATTTGAAATATAGAAAATTAGTTGTTAAGCAATTGCTTAAAACTGACATTCTCCTTGGTGATCTCAAGTAGGAGAGGCTTGCTGCTATTGAAGAATGCCGTGAACTTGGTCAAGGCTTCCAACTAGCTGAGAAAGACATGGGTATAAGAGGTTTTGGTGCAATTTTTGGTGAACAACAATCAGGAGATGTTGGAAATGTTGGTATTGATCTTTTTTTTGAGATGCTCTTCGAGAGCTTGTCCAAGGTAAACTTCGATTTGCGACATTTTTCTTGCTATGTGCCATTGGTCCTGGACTTGTAGTTAGAATAAAAGTATTATTTTGTTTAATTTGCCTGCACTGTTTGTTGGCTGAAAAGTGAAAACTCGCTTTCTTAGCATTTTGCTCTGTAGTTCTTGATCATCTGCCTGCTAGTTTTGTGCTTATCCTATTCTTTTTTTTATTTCCAGGTTGAAGATCACCGTGTTGTTTCAGTTCCTTATCACTCGGTGCAGGTATGCTTGATGTACCGCAAAGGATTTAAGACATTAGCATAATCAATGCTTGATATGTGTTTATCTGAAGGATGACAGGGTTCCACAAATCAAATCTGACACTGTTTTTCTCTTACTTGAGGTGAAACAGGAAAATGTAAAATGCTGTTTTTCACATTGTACAATGATGCGAACCAGAAAATACGGTGTTCTAGTTCACATCTATCCCTTACTTGTTGTGGAAAAGATAGTATTATGTCATCTATCATAATTCTTATAATAATATAAAGACATCAAACACACAAAAGTAGTTACTTCATTGAGGTTGGATGATTATAATGAACTGATTTTTTTTTTTTTTTTTTAGAATCTGTCCTCTGTAAGTTGAACTGTTGAACTTAGACAAAAGATTTTGAATGACAGACATTCACAGATTAGCCCCTAATAGAACACATCTTGCTCTATTGTAGAACTCTTTCTTTCTCTTTGCTATGGGAGTTTTTTTTTTTTAATTGTTAAAGTTGTTGTTTGATAATGTTTTATATTTCTAGCTTGTTGTAGAAGCTTGTAGTGTTTTATAGCTTGTTGTAGAAGCTCTTAGAAGCTGTCCTGTAATCTGTCACCATAGGCTAGGCTGTAGCCTTCATAATGAACTATTTTTGTACTATGTCAATTCTCATATATATATATATATATATATATATATATATATATATATATATATATACATCTCTCAGCAAACTATGACCAAGGATCCTTTTTGTTGCATATTTTCATACTCAAACATTTCAAGTTTTATTATTATTATTATTATTCAAACAAACTTTTTCTTTTGAATTTTTGTTCTCTTCATTTGTATGTGTCTTTGTTTTTATGTAGGTAAAATATGTATTTATCATCTGTATAAATGCGTATAACAGAGATCTTGTGGTTGATTCATTTTCTACTTTATTATTGTTTAGGTTGACATAAACATCAATCCTCATCTCCCTTCTGACTACATTAATTATCTGGAGAACCCTATGAAAATAATAAATGACGCTGAGAGAGTTGCTGAGAAAGACATCTGGAGTCTGATGCAATTTACAGAGAATTTGCGCCGCCAATATGGAAAAGAGCCTCGCTCCATGGAGATTTTACTGAAGAAGCTTTACTTGAGGAGAATGGCTGCTGATTTAGGGATAACCAGTATTTACTCTTCAGGGAAGATGATCTATATGAAAACAAACATGAGCAAAAAGGTATTCAAGATGATGACTGAGTCCATGGCATCAGATTTACATAGAAATTCATTGGTTCTTGAGGGGGACCAAATTAAGGTATTGCATAGAAATTCTTTATTTCTGAATTCTTGAATTCGGTGACCTTTGTTATCTCTTTTGGAATCTGCCTTTGTATTTTGTTCAGTTTCCCCCTCATTATAGTTGTCTGATCTTTAACACATTCACACTTAAATATTTAATAAGTGTAATTTTAGGAGAACAATTTTTCTTTTACCTATTTTGTTTTAGCATTGGGGATTCAATGTCATATTGTCATTTAGAAACAAGAAAGATGACTGTCTGCGTCTAATATTGATAGGCTATCTCATTGTAAATGTCAACATGCCATTGCCATGAAAAGTCTGAGGTTACCATTTTATCTGTAGGAATTATGAATACAGTATTTTTCTTTGTCTGGCCCTTATGATTGCCAGCTTTTGTCCATTATTGTAGTAATTTCTTGTGCATTATGGATCCTTCCTATCTTTTGGTTTCTACAGATAATTTAGGCACCATACATATACTGCTGCTGGAAATCATATATAAATGCAGTTAGCTCATATTCTTTTCCCCTAATGATTTGCTTCATGCAGGCTGAACTTCTACTAGAGCTACCAAAAGAACAACTTCTTAATTGGATCTTTCAATGCTTGGCTGAACTTCATGCTTCACTACCCTCCTTCATAAAGTACTAGGTTCAATACCTGGTCAATTATGCCAATAAGCAAGTTGGAAAGTCAACTTACTGCTTACATCACAAATATGTAAGTTTTGGTGGATTTAGTGTGTTGAGAGGCCAGAAACTAACCACGGCGAATGCAAAAC
Organism: Glycine tomentella; assembly: GCA_007407185.1. Lineage (NCBI taxonomy): Eukaryota > Viridiplantae > Streptophyta > Magnoliopsida > Fabales > Fabaceae > Glycine > Glycine tomentella. The sequence goes on from PYAF01001876.1 coordinate 643,118, forward strand.
ATGACTGTTTTGCTTGACTGACTTGGCAGTACAGGACATCAGAACAGATTGGGGACTATCAGTTGATACTAGTGAATATGTGCTTCCTTTGAAGATGTGTAATCAGAGCCACATCAATGAGGTTAGTTACAACTTACAAGCACCTTGGAGTTGGGGTTATCTAAATTGTACTCCTGATTTGCATGCCTTATGCAGGACAGGGGCATGTGATATAAGGCAGCAGGTAGTGACCTAATCACCTTCAATACTTGCAATCATAAAACAACATTCCTTTGAGAAGCCGCCTGTGATGACCTAGAGTTTTCGTGCAGTTTACCTTTAATCAAATTATCCAGAATTCATCTTTTTTGTATACGTGAAATTGTAAAGCATTCTACGACCATACTTTTCCTCAATTGTCCTGTCTCTAAGATTTCGTTGAAGTTAACTAATAAGAAGAAATTCAATGGTAAGATTCAGTCTCCGGCTAGTTAATACATTCTAAAGAAACTAAAATTTGGTCTGGTGAACAGTGAATTTTGTTACTGATAAGTCAGAAATATACTGTCGTTTATAGTTGTTATTGTCATGTATCTGTTATTTTCCTCATGGAAACTTGTATTCTCTATAGAAAGAAATTCTTGTAACCACAAGTTTTTGCAATTAGTTCCATTATTTAATATTAATACTGTAGTGGACATTTTATATAATTATTTCTATTTCTCAGTTTTTAATCCTTTTCCTATACATATATCTCAAAAATACTTCTCAAAATAGAAGGGGACAACAAAACTTATCCTACTTTAATTGTATAAAAATCATTTGAGGCATCTCAAGCTGGCTGACTATAAACTTATGGCATGTATTAATGAGTAGCAGTGCTTAATGCATATTGTGCACAGCCTATACATACTGTTAGCACTTAACACATATGACTTATCACTTATCAGTATGTTTTATCAAAGACTCGTGAAGTACTTACAAAGTGTTAGAAAAAGGAAAAATAAGAAACATGACACAAGAACATGAAAATATTGTGAATGTTGTGTCTTGATGTCTGATGATCCTTTGCATGTTTCGTTACGTATTTTTGGATATTCATGAGAATATAGTCAAAGGTTAAATTGCAAATATTATTATATTAAGACATTCCTTCACCTTAAAAAATGTCTAGTAACACCATGGTTAATGGATATCTCAGACAAAAGAAACATGCTTTTAGTGACAGAAAATAACAAAAGATACAAAGTGAACTCATTTTGGAGGAGAGGGTTAGCCTCCTAGGCCACTGAAGGATAACAATTAATAAGGGGAGGACGGTGGTGGGGGGATAAATATTAATATTACAGGTCGCTTTCAATACCTACTTTGATATTTTGATGATCAGTTAGCATAAAATAAAAGAAAAAAACTTCGACGTGGTCAAATATATATTTTTGATATTATTCTCCGATTAGATTAGAGTTGTACTTCGACGTTTCGCATTGACATTGAATAGTTGATTTCCAATAATTTTTAACTACTAATAATAAAGAGTGTTAGTTCCATATAAAAAAAATAAAGAGTGATAGAAAAAGTATTAAAGATAATGTTGTTAGTGTTCTTCTAATAATAATTTTTATCATATGAATTATAGAGGTTAAACTTTAATTATGACTAGGAAACAAAATAAAAACATGTACAGGATGTATCTAAGTTTTGTCCTAAAATAAAAGAGTGTATCAAAATAAAAATTCAATCTTTAACAAAAAAATTGTCTTAATTATTTGTAATAGTTATAGAGGGACATATTTTAGTCGATTGAACATAATATTGTCTTCTAATTTCTGTGGATAAAAATCAAGAGTAGTAAGGCCCACCACTGGTGACGCGAAGTTCTCATCCAACCAGGAAAAAAAAAAACAAAAAAAGTGAAACTCAGACCTGAAGAAGGCACTCGTTTCGGCGAGGAACACGTTACACATAGTAAAGTAGCACCTACAGAATAAAATGCATTTTTTAACTAATTGCTTAATGAATCCAAAGAGGTTTAAATACAATATTAGAAGTATTTTTGAGAATTTTTTATTAAAAAATATTATATTTTTAATAAAAAAATTATTAAAAATACTTTTAACTTGTATTCAAACATATTCTCTTCATTCATGTCGTCTTTGAGCAGGATCAGTCTCATGACAAGGGATTGAAGTAAATATAAAAGGATTTAGGTTTAATTTCCATTACCATCATTGTGCGTGAAACCAAAAACTAAATGTAAATACTTTTATCAACATTTTTTAAGCCTCGCAAAGGACTTTCCTCCCTTTTTTTTCTAACAAAAAAAATCTTTACTTAATGCATATTAAGTTATATTAACTACCATTAAGACGAAAAAAAAAATAGATAGAAATTTTCGTATGAAAACAGTCTTGGCAAAACTTCTAGAGTATCCAATTATCCAGCATACCTCATTTTTTATTATTTTTGAAAATATTTGTATGATCCAATGAAAAAAACAGAACAGAAGGGAGAGTGGGGTCTGCTTTTGAGTGAAGGTGCCACTTCCCAATTGGTTCAACAATTAAATTAATTAAGTTTCAAACTGAACTGAAATCATATTCCTCTCACGGTCTCGAAGCAAGTTACTTTTTTGCTTCAATTTCGTAATTCCATCAGCCATGAGTTTTCAAGACATCCAAGGTGGGCCCAACCCTCCCTCTCGCCGGAACCAGTCCCCGTCGCAGGCCGTTGCCGCCGGAATTTTCCAGATCAACACCGCCGTCGCTACTTTCCGGCGACTCGTCGATGGCGTTGGAACCGTTAAAGACACTCCCGAACACCGTCAGAAGCTGTACCTTTCCCTTCGCTCTAATTCTTGTTCCTTTGGTTCTCTTTTTTTTTTTTTTTTTTTCCTTCTGCCTTTTTACCATGGCGTGTTTGGTAGGCACAATACGAGGCAGAGAATATTGCAGCTGGTGAAAGATACTTCTGCTAAGCTCAAATCCTTGACTGAATCTGATCGTGATGCTAATGCCAATGTATGCTTCACTTCTTTTCTTTCTTTTAATTTGATGCTTCGTGTGTGACTAAGAATTTTCATTACCTACAATTGATCATATTCGTAAATCAATTAGATCAATTTTCTCCGTAAATACTTATAAGAAAAAAAAATACTACAAACTAGAATTAGTTTATGAATAAGTTTTCTTATGGAAAACGCTTATTTTATTTTTACTTCTTGTTTTCTTCTTCTTTAAGTGTTTACTGGTAAGTCGTATTCATAAGAAAAGAGTGAGAGGAAAAAATAGAAGAACCTGGATTTTAGTTTCTATTTGGAAATTTCCTAGAAATTCAACCGTTGTTGAGCCATAGGAAACTAATGGTTGCGTGCAGTGTACCAAAAGTCAATTGATCATAGCCTTGTGATGCTTTCTAGTATTGGAAATTTGGAATTGACTTTTGTTTGGCCTTGTATTTGGCTCTCCAAATTTTCTGTTTCTTTTACTATGCTTGAAAACTGTGAATGCTAACTATGAATTGGATGTTAGTTAACCCTCCCTGTTTTTCTTCATCTAACCCCAGGCTAGTAAGAAAATTGAGGATGCTAAGCTTGCAAGAGATTTCCAAACCACATTGCAAGAGTTCCAGAAAGTACTACAGCTTGCTTCTGAGCGCGAATCAGCTTACACCCCTGCTGCCTCTTCTTCTTTACCAACAAGGTCAATCATTCTTTTGCATTATAGTAAAAATATCACTTCTATACTCCTCAAAGTCACCGTTGCGGTTGCAGTTTCATTTCAATCCTTAATATTGTGGAAAATTGCAAACAAATAGAGCTAATGTAGATACAATTGCAGTCACAAATACCCCAAAAACATTGACATTGGGGCGGCAATTGCAGTTGCAGACCCTTTTTCTTAACCTTTGGTGCCTACTTTTTTATTTTTTTTTCCCCTCCTGATTCGAGCTCTCCTTTATCATTTGTTTGTTTGTAAACAGCTCTGGCTCTGGTGAAGAATCGGTTGGGATAGACGTGGAAAGCCAACCTTTTATCAGAGAGCATAAGAGGTAAGTCTGCAACATTTCAGCTATTTAACGGGACCAGTTGACTTCTGTTTAATCTTTATCTTATCATTGTAATATATAAACAATATATGCATTTTTGAAAGATATATGTATAGTTTGTTTTTCGCTTATTCAACTCTTGATTGACGTATAATTTTTCGAGGTTTGATTTACTTGATCACTGAAATAAAACTGCAGGCAAGAGATACTTCTGTTGGACAATGAAATTTCCTTCAACGAGGCCATGATTGAAGAAAGAGAACAGGGAATTAGAGAGGTAGAAGAGCAAATTGGACAAGCAAGTGAAATATTCAAGGACCTAGCTGTTCTGGTTCATGATCAGGGTGTTGTTATTGGTAAATAAGATTACCATTTTACTTGCTTCTTGTTGCTACAACATTTAGTTATTCTCTTTGCTCATATTTCTATGCATCATTCTGACAGATGACATTCATTCAAATATTGATGCTTCTGCTGGTGCAACAACCCAAGCTAGGGTCCAGCTAGTTAAGGCTTCCAAAAGTGTGAAAACCAAAACCTCATGGGTGAGTCATAAAGATCTTATCATACTAAATAATCTCTAATAATGCTCCAACACAATCAAAGCCTGAAAGAAGTGCAAGAGTAGCATACCACATTCTTCTTCTACTATTAATGTTATTACACTTGTAAATCATTCTTATAATATATGACTTCTCATTTAATATTTTCTTACTGTGCAGTGTTGGTGGTTGCTTGCAATTTTTGTGGTCGTGCTGGTCATCTTACTTGTTGTACTCATTTTTTAGTGTGCCAGTGCATACAAGCTGGACAGATTTTTCATCCCATATTTCGTGAGTGTTTTGTGGTGTGAAGAGTGTTTTGACCAAAAGAAATGTGTTAGAAAGTACTGCTCTGCAATTTGATATGTTGACTGCGCATTTGCTGGTGGAAGTCGGAAGAAGTTAGTGAGGTAAAGCGATTTTAAGAAAAGTTGTCCTGTATTTGTAATGTAAATTTGCAATATAGAATCTGTAGTTTCTGTTTAAACATGAATTCAAAAGCCATTACCAATTTGTTAGTGCCTTCCCTGTGCATATCTTAACGTCCATGCTGCATTGTCTTTCCAACCCTCTCTTTTGCATACTTGTTTAGCTTCGCATTCAAGTAATAATCTGTTTTCTGTATTCGAATTATGATATAATAGACTTTTTATTACTCAATTGAAGCTTGTTTATCCTTCAACCGCTATTAATTTGCATAGGTTTAAATGTAATTTTGGTCCTCTTATTTTTTAAAATCACTAAGTTTGGTCCTTCTATCTTAAAATAGACACATTTAGTTTTCCTATTTTTAAAAATCCATAATTTTGATTCCTCCTCTATTTTAAAATAGAGACATTTAATTCTCTAATTTTGTAAAATTTACAATTTTGAATCTTTCATCAAATTTGAAACATCCATCAATGAAGAGATTAACTTGATGTTGTCCAAATTTAGTGATATGGAATGAGATAATTTATTTAATCAACGCTATAGTCAATATTAATTTCTTAATGATCAACATTTTCAGTTTGATGAATGGACTAATTTTATGGATTTTACAAAATTGGAGGATCCAATGTCTCTATTTTAAAATAGGAGACGAATATTATAGATTTTAAAAATATAGAAATTAAATATCTCTAATTTAAAATTATGAATTTTAAAAAATCGATTTGGTAAAATTGCATTTAAGTCAATTATAGAAGTAGCAATATTCAGTGTTAAAAACATTGACCGCTATTACTTAGTTGTTACCATCAAATATCAAGTATTAACAATAGAATTTTCAATCATATAACATAATACAATAGATAATATATTAAAATATATAAGGCAATACAATAACAATGTACTCCCTCTCGACTTTAATACAAGGAATTTATTACATTTAATTTTATAATAAAAATACATATATTTATATGATAAATTGTGAAACTATTTAAACAAATAATTTTTATTTTACAATTATAATTATGTTATATTCATTGAAATATATGGTACGACTGGGTAAAAGAAAGAATAAATAAAATATCAATAAATGATGTAATTGAATTCCTTTAATTATTTAATAAAATTACACATTTATGACTTAAACACAAGACTATTGATGGCTATTGATTAAGTTGAAATAATTTTGTATTAATTGAAAGAAAAATATATATTTTAGAAAAAAAATTCAATTTTCTCCTATTTTATTTATTTTATTTTATTTTTTCTTCTAAATTTGTTTTTCTTTCTTTTACACCAAAAATAGAGTTACAAGATTTGTTTAGATGAAAAGGAAAATAATAAAAACAAGTAAAATAAAAAATAAATTTTATTTTAAAAATGAATTTCTCTCTTTTTTTTTTCTTCAATTAGAAAAGCATTGCGTTTCTTCGATTAAATATATATATTTTCATCCGAAACTCTCATACATTCTTTCAAGAGAAAGAGAAAAGGAAAGTATGATAAAGATTTAGGGGTAGATAGAAAGAACGAAAAGCCAATAAAGCGAGGAAAGGAAGGGAAAGAAAGGGAAAAAGTCATAGTTATAATAATAATAATAATAATAATAATAATATAATTAAGAGAGAAAAGGGAGAGGAAGATGAAGATGAAGATCCCAACCAAAGCTGAGAAGAGAAGCAGAGAAGCAGTGTAAGAGAATGGGGAGTTTAGTGTACCAAGTTGTTTCATCCGCAGCACTTATGACGCTTGGCATGTACCATCTCATAACCACCACTCGCAACTACCTCAAATCCCCTCTCTCCTACGCCGCCAAACCCTTCCACCCCTTCCCCTACCCCCGCCGCCTCCCTCTCTACCTAATCATAACATCTCTCCTCCTCGCCATCGCCCATCACCTCCTCATCTCCGCCGACGCCGATCCCTTAGTCCGCGGCGCCACCGCCGTCCACCGCATCACCTCCCTCCAATCCGCCGCCACTCTCTTTTTATTCCTCCTCCTCGCCCTCGCCCTCCTCCTTTCCGACGCCTCCCCCGCTCTCCTCCCTCTCTCCCCCGACCTCTCCTTCGCCCTCGCCTCCGCCCTCTTCCTCCTTCACGCCTCCCTCGCCTCCGCCCGCTCCTCGCTCCAAACCTCCGCCATCGAGGCCAAATGCCTCTCCGTCTCCGCCTCGCTCTCCTACCTCTCCGCCCTCCTCTGCCTCCTCCTCTCCGCGTTCCCCCGGTTGTTCCCCGCCGACGCCGCTCTCTCCGCCGCCTTCTGCCTCCGCGGGCTCTGGGCCTTCCAGAGCGGGCTCTCCCTCTACGCCGACGCCTTCATCCCCGAGGGCTGCCACCGCCTCCTCGACGTCACCAGCGGCGTCGAAGGTTCCACACAGTGCGATCTGGACGAGTCCAAGCTCCGCGCCGTCGCGATCCTTGATCTGGCGTTCTTGATCCACGTCATCTTCGTCATCCTAATTGTGCTCCTCACTTATGCTCTCGTCTGCAGGAGCGTCGGTGGGAGGAGGCTCGGATCCTATGAGGCGCTCCCCACCGCGGCTTCCCCTACGGACGCTAATCACAGCCATATTCAGATGAAGGCCTTGACTGGCACCCAGGCTTGAATCTTTTTTTTTTTTTCTCTCGCTCATTATTTATTTATTTATTTAGAATTTTTTGTTATCTATCGTTATTCTGTGATCAGAATGTAGGGACCGACTTTGTGAATACAACATTAGTATTCCTGTTTAATGAGTGAGAGGGATGAATCCTTGTGTAGTTCCAATTTTGTTTTGTTATGATATGGAACTTTTCACGGCTTTTCATATTCCTAAACACCCTTCATAGATATGATGACCACCTTTTCTTTTTTCTTTTTTCACAAACATATGATTGCAATGAGTATATCATATCAGGTCATTTACATCGACTAATCTCTTTCGGGAGATCTGAAGGTACTCAAAGATGTCTCCGTTTGGACCTTTGATTATGTATAACCTTTTGGAATTGAAAATATTGATAAACTATGTAACTGGTTTGGTGGGTAAATGAACATGATGATCTCTGTCGTGCATTTCATCTGAAAAATGAGTCATATCATATGTAGGGTAGAGTGTCTTTATAAAAAAAAGGGTAAGTGTTATGTGTGAAATTTAATATTTAGTATTCTATACAATTGAGATGGTAGCATGTCAAGATCACACACACACACATATATAGTTTCTCTATTGAAAATATAGAACTTTTTCCAGTAAAAAAAAACTCTCCAAACACTTCTAGCCTTGTATTCAAAAGACTCATAGGCTAGTGTCGGTGGTGGTGAAGGATGACTTATTGCGTGACATAAAGTTTACATTACATAGGATTTCTTTGATGAATTGTGGATATTGAAGTGTTTACATTTCTCTAAACTAGCCTGTGAGTTGCCTTGGGCTTATTCTTTTATGGATGGATGCTAATCAAGGACTTTGAAACCAGTTTGAACTATTGGGTTATGCATGGTTTTTACTTGTTAAAAAAAAAAGTTGGTATCATACAGTTTGTCATTATAAGATGAAATGGAAGATATTTGTGCTTGATGTTCCAGTATATTACTGCACAAGGTAGATTTACCATTTATTTTCGGTCTTTCTGACTTAAGCAAACAACCTGTGAAATGCGCATGAACTAAATCTGCCTTCCTTCCAGCTGAAATCATGTGATTAATATCCCTTTTGTGATCCAACATTAGTTATGGCTCTTACAGCACGTGAAATGCATTTTTGGGGATGCATATGGGGGGCACTATATACACGGAGAGTTTGAGCACAACATTTTTTTCTTTCTTCAACAGACATTTCACCGAAGCATGTTAATAGAATGAATATACGTATAGATTCCAAGATTTGTCCTTATCAAAACGCAAACCATGGATTTTATCAGCAATTTTGTTGGTTTAGAGCCAAAATTGCAGTTGTATAGCCATATGGTTCTATTTGGATAACTTTTTTATAGGCACTTTTAAGATAAGAAGAAAATGAGAAATTTTTCATAAGCTAAAATTATCTTGATATTAGTTTATTTGTTGAAATTTTTTCATATAACTTCTCCAAAAAATAAATAAGAGGACATATATAAATTAATTAATTAATAAAGAGCTAATTTTAGTTTTTGGAATTGTTTTATTTTTTTCTAGAAAAGATTATCAAACATGTATTTGTTTTGTATTCTATAACATTTTTTTTCTATAAGCATTTTTAGAAAAGCTAATCAAACATGTATTTGTTGTCAGTAGCAGTCATTCCATTTTCATTGAGAACTGAACATATCACCCAGACAGGACAAGCTACAATGCTTGATGCATTCGTAGTGGTATAAATGGCAATGTGGAATGCTAAAATATGGTTATCAAGTTTAATTTCTTTTGGGTGGGGATTGTCCAAACTAACAAGGTATGGAGTTCAGAACGCAACTACGGTGCGCTATTGACTTTGATTATATTCTACATAATTCATGGCTTAATGCTAGGGAGTCGAGATCAGAGAATATAACAATTTTATTAGACAAGGAGCCTACCGTGCGAAGATGTGGGGCTTGTAAACAATCTTTAAATATATTAATTAATAATATAATTCTGATTGCTTCAACTATCCTTAATAATTAGAAACTGAAAAATTAAATTATTAAATTTAAAATTTTTGATAAAATTATTTGTTAAAGTAACTAAATAAAATAAAATGATAAACAAATAATAATATCATAATTTATTTAAAAATATGACAAAAAATGAATAAATATATTCTTGATAAAAGTGGAAGAAAATATAAAAAATTAGAAATTAGTATTTTAAAAAATGATATTTTAAGTTGCATCTCAAAAACGTTAAACGTTAATGAAAAATTACTAAAAAAAAAAGTTTAGTAGTTAAATAAATTTTTTAATTAATAAAAAACTATAGTTAACTAAAATATTTTGTCGAGCATAAAATTTGTTGATGGCCTAATTAAAAAATAAGTAGTGCATAGATTTTAAAGAGTGTTTGAGTTGAAATAGACCGCTACGTCAATTTAAACATAATGGTAAATTATGGATAATTCTTGTATGATCGAGAGAATCAGTATGGCATTTTCAACTAATCAAAAACAATAATTTTAGTATTTACTCTGAGCAGTCTTGATTATAAGTAAAAAAAACATGTTTTACAATTGTTAAGAAAATTAGTTAATTTTATTATATTATCATTTTCAATTAAAGTTAACTTTTTTTATGGAACTATCTCATTGAAATATCAAATGCAGAAAGAAAGAGAAAAATAAATCAATGATATAAAATTCTAATATGTAAAGGTATATGGGTCATTTCATAAAAGATAGTGTAATAAAGTATCAATTTAAATCAATTCATATCAATTTATATTAAATTAATTTATAACGTAAACAAATACTCAAAATGAAGTGTTAGATCTTATTAAGTAAAGAATATTTTGGTAATAATTTCTTTAGATAAGACTTCATTAGTTGAGATTTACTTATATTTTAGATTAAAAAATAAGAAATTTGTATTGTTTAAGTTCGAGATCAAGGAGAGCAGATTTTAGAGATATAAAAAGTAAAGAAAAAATTACACGACTCAAAATCAAAACTTATTTATTTTATAAGAACTAAAAAATTTACATCATTTTGTCTCCTATGGTCAGTTAGGCAGGGTATGGTTATTTTCATCTATTAAGATTGAAAAAGAAAATGTTAATAAAATCTCCTTAGTCAAATCGCAAATGTGATTCAGTGATTGAGTATCACTTATGTTTTATAACAGAGCCTAGCATCCTTGTTTGTTACACGATAAAATTCGTTGGCAGTTTGTTAATCTCTTTTCATGTGAAATTTGATTAAATGAAAACTTCATGTTTATATAGAAAGTTTTAGTTGCTTCTAGAAGTACGTTAACAACTAGTAGCTTTTGAATTATTAAAATACTTTTGATGGTATAAATTTTTAAAGCACGCCTGAAAAATTAGTGGGCGAATGAGTATATTTTCACGTGTTTTTGTTTTTTTCGCAAAAACTTAACCAAGTTATAACTTAGATTTGTTAAAACTCTTAAAAATGTATCTTGTTAACACACTCCTAGTAAACCCCTATATAAACTTCTGTTTTTATTATATAACTCTAACAAGTATCTTTTTAATTATTAAAAATTAGATGCAAGGAAAGTGTTATGACAATTAACATAAGGACTCATTTTATGATATCAAATCAATCCGCAAGAGTAAAGTCTCACGCTAAAAGCATTGAGGATCAAATCGCAAAAGATTGTTAAACTATAAATTACCATAAAATAAAATAGATAACAAAATTTCCTCGGCATATCATGAAGGTTACGCTGAAAAACACTACTTAGTTTTCTTATTAGGATATCAAAATCTTTCCCATGTTCTTCAAGTTGATAAGTTTTATAATTTTTATTAATATAAGTTTAAAATTAAATGAAAAATTGATAATCCCTCAAGTTGGTTTCACCAAATGCAAGTCGATATTAAATGTGTTATAATCGTACGATAATTTTCTCCAACTTACAGGTAGCTTAACTACTACCAACATACTCAAAGGAAGAATAAAAATACCTACATGAAGCTTTAGCAAAAGCTCTCTACTGGATATAACTAAATCCTACGGAATAGAACTACAATAAGTACTTGATGTACAAGCGGGATAAATAATAGGAAACTTCACTGCTATCTGTTAAACAGCAATGTTCAAAATGGGCAGTTGCAAGCTGCTAAGGTACACAGAAGACAATATCAGAAGGCATGGAATCTCCTTCTATTTTTCCCTATTTTGGTTGTCATAAAATTGTGGCATGCTCTGCATTAGGACCTTGCAGGGAGAGTTTTAGTGGCAAGAAATGGGAAGCATACCGGGGCTCAACCTGAAACAAGTCAAAAACACCCGTTGCACTGTGTAGCCATTTGAGAAAGCATGTAATCCAAATGATTAAGGTGTAAAAAGAATTCATATATCACCTTCAGCACGCAGCAGGAAATGTTGAGTCCTTGCAAATTGGTTTTATAATGGTAATCTCAGATAAAAAGTTCACTCTCTTTCAGGAATAGCAAAGACCCAGAGACTTTAGCCCTTCAACCAATCTCGGAAGTAAGATTGCATCTTTTCTCGATTAGCAGCATTTCCGACATTCACAGTTGGAATTATCTTGTCAGGCCTCAAAAACTGTATGAAGATAAAGGTAAGTTCACTAGAAAAGGAGAACAGATTACTACAATTTTGTAGATATCAGATAAATTATCATGTCTCAATGAAAGTAATCACAATATTCAGTTCTGGACCTGAACAAAATCTTGCAGTTCTGTGAAGCTGGAGTGCTCACTATAGGGAACCCCTAAAAGAAGGAAGAAAAACGACTTGTAAACTGTACTGCTCTACTAGAAAAACTGTACTTACATTAATTATATTTCTTAATTCTTATGTCACAACCTTAAACAACACTTACAAAAACCAACAGAAGTGGTATAAGGGCAATAAAGAATAAACAAATTAAAATCGTGTTTCACACTGAGGATGCATTTCAGCATCAGAAAGCAGATCATTACTATGAAGAAACACTATACCCTCATCCACCATTGTCCAGTACAGAGCATTTTCAATACAAATAAGCACTAATAACAAGTTCATATTTTATATCATCAGTGGTTGTTGAAATGAAGTTTATCTTACCATATATCGTAATATTTCCTTTGGAAACAGGTTTAATTAGTTCCAGATCGTTGCTTATCTTCTCACTGAAAGTCCAACCTAAAAATATGAAGGATGAAGTATTTTTCACTTGAATTGAACTACTCTGTCGGCACAAATAGCTTCTCTGTTGATAACTTAAAATAATTGTTATCATAAGTATAGGTAAAATACCCGTAGGACGAAATGCCAAAATTGCTGTGAATTGCTCCTTGTAGGTCTCCAAGTAATCCTTTAAGGTCTGATGTAACAAGTAAAAACATGACGGTGAATTATAATATAATTTTTTTTTTAAGAGGAACGAATTTTGAAATTAAAATGTAACGGCACAAAACTAAACCTCAAGTCTTAGAGATGACATCTGCAGAACATGGAGAAGTGTGTTGTTTCCGTTTGTACAGAGTTTATCTGAAAGGTCAGGCCAACCAAAAGCTTGCAAAATCCGTCTTCTTGAAGCATTTGCATAAATTTTAACCTGAATCATAAAAGAGGCATATATATTCGGTCAAACAGTCTAAGTCTCTAAGAGAGGACATCACAAGGCAAATTAAAGGTACTTTTATTAATTCAGGTCACGAAACAGTCTAAAGCCCTCATAACCATACCACAAATAATCAAAATTGTTGTTTGGCTAAACTGTTGGCAACTCCACTCCAGCACGCAAAAATTTTAGACATTGCAAAAGGATCAAAATAATAAAGTAAAAACTTCAAAACCATCAGCAATATAGATTAGATCGTCATGGAGACACTTGAGATTAAATAATTGTGTGTGTATATATTGAGCACAAAGGGAATATATTTATATCAATAAGTACAGAAACTAATCTATATTATATTATATGCAATATACTACTCGAACACTATTATATTATGTCATGGTGCTGACGTGAACAGTGTTTCCTACAATGTGAACAGTGGCTCATCAACGTGAGCCGGCGACTATGTGGGACTAGGCTCTGATACCAACTTAAGATTAAATAATTGTGTGTGTATATATTAAGCATAGAGGGAATATATTTATATCAATAAGTACAGAAACTAATCTATCATATAGACGATGCGGGACTATTTTATCATATGCACTGTACTACTCTAACATAGACAAACCAATCAAGAAGGTATCAATATATGATATGAAGGATCAAAGAAATAAAGAGAATACTTTAAAACCATCAGCATTATAGATTAGATCCTCATAAAGACATAAATCAACCTCTTAGGTATCAATATATGTTTTTTTATTTTTCCTAGGACAATTGAAAAGGAAAAGGTATAGAATGTATACATAAGTCAAAATAGAAGTCTTCTATGGAAAAAACATACGTACCCCAAGAGCTTTAGAAATTGCAAGATATACACATTCTTTGCCAATACTGTATGCCCCAACAACCACTAAAGTTCTAGGATGAATTTTGAGGTGGTTCTTTGTGATTTTGACAACATAATTGAGTACTTCTTCCTTGGAAGGGAACCTGAAGCAGAAATTTGTCACTTAGAACCATCAACCGAGGTTGGAAAAACCAACGATTATATATTGTAACCAAATGACAAGACCTATACAAACCAGATCAGTGTCTTACCTGTATTTTGGGTTGCAATATGTGGTATCCAAATAAAGTACATTCACACGTTGATTTACAAGAAGATGGTAAGCTTGCATTAGTTTACACGCTCTAAAATCCCCAGTGTGCAAATAGCGTTGGCCATTTGGTAGTTCAAAGTGAATCAAAGCTGCACCAGGGCAGTGATTAGCTTCTAACAAAGTCACTTTGATACCATCAATCACATGTCCGTTATTAAATTCCAAAGGGTGGATATACCTATACAAACAAATATTAACAAAAAACAAGTTATTCCCTTCACAGAATTGCAAGGGAAAAAACAAGATCAAGTGCAGTTTGATTGATAAGTCCATGAAAGTGAGCAATCTACAGACAAAGCATAGGAGACATGAGACAGTTGAGCTTCTGAAATCTTACAAAGGATTTACCGAGAGACACATTTGAATGAGCCTTCCCGTGAGAGGAGAGCAATATATAGGGCCATGTGACCATTTCTTGCTAAGGCCACCATAGTGATCGCAATGGAAATGAGTAAGAAAATATGCCGAGCACCCTTCAACACACCCATAACGAAAAGCATCAACAGTGAACGTTGTCCCTGCATTGACAAATATAGTATATCCATTTAGAACATTCAGAAACTTCACGGAACAGAGAAGAAGAAAAATCAACATGCAAGGGTCTATTTGATTCTCTTCTCAATTTTTTTTTTCTCTAAAAAACGTTTAATAAAACAATACTACACAAATCAACAATCAAATTCTCATGCAAAATCTATCATGTTAAGTTTTGAAAATTGTTTCCAAAACAAGTGTTTTTTCATCTTCTATTTTCATCTTGTTCAACCTATCTTTCAATTCCACACTATGTTATGTGCCTTGCACCAACTTTATTTAGTTGCATTTTGAAAACTAAAAACTGTTTCAAAAGGAAGAAATCAAACACACCAACTCATTTCTCAGCTGATATTGTTTTCAACACTCTCGTGGACTTAAACTTGTACCCTTTAAGTTGATTTACTGAATCAACTTGAATTGGAAAAGTTACTAAGATATAACCGATGAACAGAAAGTGGAAGAAATTTCATTTCATTTCACCTGGCATTTTCTTATAAAAGGGACAGCAACGTGTAACCATATTTTCACCACCGGCACCCTTTCTCTTGCGAGAAGATTTCGCGTTCTCGAACTCTTTCCCTGTGTCGCGCAAAATCGAACCCCGATTTCCAGGTTTCACAATCTTCCTCTCAGAAGAACCACCTCCTTCATCACAACAACCACTTTTACTGGGACCAGATTCAACTGAACCAACGGCGTCGTTTCTTTTAAACCCCCAAATCTGGAACAGATTGGCCTGCTTCATCTTCTTCCCCGAATCTTGCGCGAAATCGCTCTGTTTACTATCTTCCGGCGACAACAACAGCGAGGACCAATCGGTTCCGCTGCGATAGAAATCCGCGGTGAAACTGCTCTTTTCCCACGCCGTTTCGGATTCGGGGAGTTGCGAAGGGAAACCCTCGTCGTCCAGTGAAACGACGACATCGTAATCGTCGCCGTCGTAATCGTCGCCGTCGTGATGTAACGGCTCCTCTTCTAATGCCGGTGGCGGTGAGGGCGCGGTGGATAGCGTCATCGCTTTCGAAACGGCGCGTAAAGCCTCGAAATTGAATGGCTATTTAGGTTTTTTTAAAATGAACCAGCGGGAAAATTAACAAGATTTTAATTAACTAGCGGAGAAGCTTGTGTTTTTTTTTTCACAACGGAAAAAAAGAGAGAAATAAAAGAGAGTGGGCCCGCGATAAATCAACAAGCAACACGTCATGTAAGAAAATGGAAGCTGGTCAGTTTTTTTTAGGAGAAAATTGTTGAATAATATAGGATTAAACATCTTTCAAGCTATGTGATATTTTTTCTTTATTAGTAGATCTTAAATTAAAATTTTAGATAATTTTAATAAGTTTTACATAAATTTCATTTTTAAATATTTAAAATTTAATTAAATTAATTAAGTAATTAATTTTAATTAATAAAATATGGAAAAAATATACAAATATTAATAAAGAATATAATTAATTATAAGTAATTAATTTTAATATTTAATTTCATTTTTTTATCATTTTTTTGTCCTGTCACATAAAAATCATTTTTTTTAACTTTGTGCACATCTTCAAGGTTCTTGGGGAAGAATCGGATCTCTAGGTGGAGATCTGTATTCCCTCTTTAGTGATGGATCTGGAAAAAAAGATCTTCACTGAATATCTCTCTCTAAGATCTCACACTAAAGTGCTCTTATTCCTACCGTGTGTTTGTAGGCTTCTTTGAATTAGTTTTTGTCAAATTTAACATTCAATTCAATCAAATTTGATTATTTGATTCAGATTGATTTTCATAAAAAATTTGAAACCCATTCATAAACTATTTAGTTTGGTTCGGGTCAACAGATTATCCAATTAAACTTAATTTTTTTTTAGAATTGTTATTTTATATCATGATTCATCTAAATATCTAATACAATAGTATTATATGCATGAAAGTAATAAAATTGATTCATTTAATACCATCAACAAAATATTCTAAAATAGACTAATACAAACTAAAGTAAAATATTTTTTAACAAGATTTACTATGATAATCTAAATCACAATTATTTTATATAAATTAATTTATTACAATAAGCTTTGCTACAACTTGCTAAAACAAATGAACAAAATATGATTCATTAATATTATAAACATGACAGAAAAAATAAATATAGAAAAGGTGAAACAAATAGCAATGTGTCTAAAAGTAATACTTAAAAAGTTTCAACACTTATAGTTCCAACACTTTGAGTCCTAATATTAATAGTATTTAAAGTCAATACAACACAACTTAATTTGATCGATTTTGATCAATTTGGTTCGATTTTGATTGAATCTATAAATCTAAACTCATGACTCAATCCATACATAAACGATTTTGATCTATTCGATTCGATTTTGACTCAAATACATATATAATCCAACCTAAATTATTATGATCGATTTTGATTAATTTAAATTTGTGGATAACTCATATCCATAAACACCCCTAATTACTTTATTGAAATAGAATCATTTAAGTTAAGTAGTGTATCAAAGTGAGGGACTCGTGTCAAATTTTTTAAACTTTTCACATATTTTTATTTTTTTCCTCAATAACCAAACAAAACCTTACATCAGAAGCAATCAAGAGATCCACTTGGTAAGGGATCTCTCACCTCATAAACTAAAAGCAAGATTTGCTAGTTCATATGTCCCTCTATTACCTGATCTTTTGGTAAAAAGAATAGGGCTAGTAGTAAGAGACTTACAACAAGCAATTAAGCCTAAGAAATAACTCCTAGGAGCACGTGGGGTATTCTTCATGCAATTCACCAGTTGTAAACAATTCGATTTACTCCACATGTGTAAAGCCAAACTCTGATGGGAGTTGTATTGCTCACCTGTAGCAAAGGACCTTAGCAACTCTTGGTTCAAAAACAGTGTCTGAGTTGCAGCTCCCGGCACCAGGTCATAGTGATCTCGTGCTACCATGCCCATACCCAGTGTTGTCCTGACTCTTCGTTGATGCATCAAAGTTTATTTTAATTATGCTCACATTAGGACGTCTCCAAACAGTTGGATGTGTGGGGCCACTGTCATCAGCTTTATAATCTTCACCAATTATTTGATTATAGGCCTTTGCAATTACCGGCTCCGTAAGTTGTTTTTTTTATCATCTGATTACGACTAAATCATATACACTTGGGATAAATATGTAATTGCAAGATCCAATTTATTATGTTAATAATTTTAATAATTTTTTATTTTATTATCATATTTATTATTTTATTAAATTATTAAATTGACAAATTTCTGATTAAAATTAGAGATTTTTTATTATGATAAAAATTATGATAATGAAAAAGTATTTTATAATTTTAATCTAAATTATTTTTTATTATAAGATTATTGTTAACAATATATCAATAATTTGGATAAATCAATATATATGTGACGATTATTATTGGATAAAGATTAATATATCTCATTTGTTAAATTACATATATAGGCAATAAACATGAGAATGTCATGTTGAATTATTGAAATTTTTTAATAGTTGATATTACCTTGATATGTCAATAGGAAATTCTCAAGAATAAATTTTATAGTTTTATTTGACATAAGTTTATCATAGTTATTAAAAAGTTATTTATTGTATTTTAATTCAAGACACCTAATGTCTTAGGATACTAGTTGAATAAATATT
>PYAF01001876.1:668494-694773 GCA_007407185.1 Glycine tomentella
ATTTATCATTAATTTTGACTATAAATTGTTTTTGGAAAAATAGTTATTTTTTCAAATTCATTTAAATAGAACAAACATAGTTATTTTTTAAAATAAATCTGAATCAGTCACACATTATTTTTTAAATAAATATATAATATAATTTAATGTTTATGAGAGAAAAAAGAAGATTGATAATTTAATGTTTATGAAACAGAAAAGATGAGGGTGTCTGAAAATTTAATACAGATAAATATAAAAGAGATGAGAGAAATAATTATTTTAAAAATGAATGATAAATTATTATAATATCCTTACATTAAACTTAATGATACAAAAGAGTTTAATGGTTTTTTTGTTCAAATATTTATGGTGTTGATTGCTAATACACTCATACTACAAAAATTGATGTGTGTGTATGAACATTCTCATAAGTGTGTGTGTGTATATATTCCATCTGGTCTCAAATATAAGATGAAAAAACATGTCACCTTAACTAAGAAAGTTAGTTAATTATATTTAACTTCATGAATTTCAACTTAAAATTAATTTTTTTCCAACTTATCCTTCATTGGAAGTTGGTATCGAGAATAAGAAAGATTCAATAAACTAGCACATCAATGAAATAAGGGGTATTTTAGAGATAGTAGCAATAAATAAATTAAAATAAGTTGAAATTTATTATATTTGTGATCAAGAAAAAGGTTTATTTCTCTCTATATTTGAGAATGAGGGAGTATATATATATATATCGATATGAAAAGTAATATATTTAATGAATATTTAGGTTAAAATATGTTTTTGTTTATATAAATATTGAAATGTTCAGAATTTGTTTATGCAATTTTTTTGTCTTAAAAAAATTAAATATGATATTTTTTTAGCCAAACCTACATTTGTCCCTATTGCAACATTTACATTGGTTAAAATTAGAATCCATCAAGAATAACTTATTTTATATCAGTTATAGTTATAAACAATGTAGAATTCCTCAAACCTTGAATCCAGCGCTTCCCCCTGTGTGAGAAGAACACGGTCAAATATCAACAAAAATAAAAAATCAGAAAATCAATAAAAAATAAAAAATTATTTGTTGATGATAAACAACAATCTGTTAATTCATAATCCCAACAACAACAAAACAAATTTCAGTTCCCATTCTAGAAGAGGAGTTCCCTTTTGTGAGAGATATACCTATGACAAAATCCATGGCCGAGTTTCACTTTCTCTGTGTCGGGGAATATTCTGATTTTGTGAAGAAATTTCACCACTTCTTTGGATTTCTCGATGGTGTCGCTGACAAGGAGGGGGAGTTCGGGGACAGACTCAATGCATTGGTCGCAAGCCTATAAGAGGAGGGGAATGCGGAGGTGGAAATGGCATAGACAACAACAAGGTCTTTCTGTTGGATGATGAACTTGTGGTGCTAGCAGTGCCATATCTTGGTCGGGGCAATAGTCATAGTGATGGTGGATTGATGGTGATGATTGGATTTGGTTACGCGATGGTCGAGGGTGGTTTCCAGTTGGGGTGGACATTGATGGTGATTCATTGGTGAGGAGGTGTTCTGGTGGCGAGGCCCAGGGGTATTGGCGAAAAATCATAATAATAAATTATGTGAAAAAGTTGCACATGTGTCTATTATGCATTGGACACTTAACACATGCCTAGGATCCCATATTTTAATTTTGAGAGGATAAAAAATAGACCAATTTTTTTTTGCAAATTTTAAACATTTTAATATTTATAATGATGAAAAACATATTTTAGTCAAATATTTATTAAATCTAATATATTTTATTTGAAGAATATAATATTTATTGCAATAAATATTATATGTAATTAACACTAAATAGTATGATTTTCTTATTGAAGTATTTTATTAAACCAATGTAATAATTAATATTGTAGGAAAAAAATTCTATTATGAAATTTCCTTTATAAATTATGTATAAAAATTAAAAAAAATGTACATTTTAATTGTCAAGAGGCATTTATGTCTTACAGATGAATCAAGACTCCTAATTATTTTGATTAGATGTAAATAAATACAAATGATAAAGTTGTGTCTAATGTGCTAAAAGATTATGGTTTGTATTCTTGCATTTGAGTTTTCTAACAATACATCCATATACGCTGATCTGTCATAACATTAAGTAGTGTATTTAAGATCTTCATTTAATACTCTGTGTTTGAGACTTTTTTTTGTAGAAAAAATTTTCCTAGGATCTGTCAAAGTTCTATGAAGAATAAATGAAGTCCACAATTTAGACGTATTGATCTTCATCAAAAGTTGTGCTCTACTGTTGTAGACCTACTATAATAAAAGAAGTGACTTTCTTGCTAATTACCCCGACTTGACCCGATATATATTACAAATTCAAAATTATATATGTATCTATTACATATAAATATATAACTAACATTATTTGAATATGAAAAATCTATTCATACTCAAAAATCCAATTTTTTTATAAAAAAATCCAAATATTTTTCAAATTTTTTTTTATTTTGGAAAAAAAATTGGAAACCCGACTAGGTGGGACCGGTCCAATCGAAAACCCAGTCAAGTTTGACCGGGCCAACCCGGGTCAGTTACATTTTTGGTCCGAACATAGAACCGCTCGGTTAGGCCACCGGGTCCCAGTTTAACCGGTCCGAACAGGTTTGTACAACACTGCCTATCAGCATGAACTTTTCATTGAAGAAAGGGACTTGCAATGACCTCAAGACTTCAGACAAAGAACAAAGTGAAGAATCCATCCGTTGAGAAACAACATATACTTGAAGATGAAAGTTATAAATAGAAGAAGATTTGAGGAAACAAGACAGAAACCAAATCGTGCGAAAACATTCTTTCATTCTTTTTGTAAATCTTTGTATAGATATTAAACTTCAATACACCTTGTAAACCTTCAGAGAAAAGACTAGCGTGTTGAGAAAGATATTCGTCCGTAAGACAATCTAATATTAGTCATTGTGCAAACTTTCAACAAATCTTGTTGATTTGATTAGAGTCAGTAGTGACTTGGTAGGACAAAGAATGTTGGGTTAAGTCAAGCTTGAGGTAGTATAAACTTGGTGGGTTGCCAAGAGCAAAACATAATCTTGAGGTAAGGACGAACCAATATAACTTCTTGTGTTATTCTTTACTCCTTTCTTTGTGTTGACAGACAAAGGGTTCAAATTTATTTTTAGTTCTTATATATGTTAAGAAAACAGTTTTTCCATCGTTTGACAGAGCTTTTCTCAAAATATTGTTTTTTTGTTTTCAATAAAATCTATATGAGACTATAAATGTGTTTTTGATAGAAGTAAAGTTAAAAATTTAACACAATTCAACCCTCTTCTTGTGTTATTTTCTTCTATAGTTTGGTATCAGAGCTCAGCCTCTAAGGGTTGAGCACATAACAATGTCTAGAGAAAAAGATCCAGATGACAGACAACGAATGTTAATTCATCACTAAGGGAGCATTTCTCACAAGGCCACCAGGTTTCGCTGGAGAAGACTACCCTTATTGGAAGGATGGAATGAAATGTACATCAAGTCCACCCAGTATAGAATATGGCTTATCGCCACCAATGGGGATATTCCTATTCCCATACCTGAAGCTAAATGGACAGGTAACAATCTAGTCATTATAAAGCTCAACACAAAAGACAGATACCATCTGACATGTGGCTTATAAAAAATGAGTACAACAAGATCTATAGATTGAGAACTGCCAAAGATATTTGGGACTCATTAAGCATAAACTATGCAGGCATTGAGGATGTCAGACTGAGAAAGGTCGCAACTCTGACAAAACATTATGAAAGCTTCACTATAAGGGATGGAGAGTCTGTGGATGATATGTTTGGAAGACTTCCATTTCTTCTAAACAATCTAGAAGCTCTTGGACAAATGTACTCCAAGGCCCAGATAAACTTAAAGGCGTTGGACAACTTTTCCAATGTGTGGGAACCAAAGACCATAGGCATTCAAAAAGCAAGAGATATAAAACATGTTGCATGGGATGAGCTGCTGGGCATTCTGAGAGTCCATGAAGTTCACCTTCAAAACAAGGAGCATGTACAAAATAATAATTCTTCTGCTCTCAAATCTAAAGAGACAAGCTTCAGAAGAGAAGAAAAGAAGAGTTTATCTAAGGCTCTTAAAGTACAAATGTAAGAATCTGATGGATCAAACAACTATGACGGATCCATGGATGATGAGGTGACCCTTATGTCCAAAAAGCTCAAATAGATGATGAAGAAGAAAGGAAAGTTTCAATACTCCTCCAGACATAAAGATTCAAGATTTAGAAAGAAAGATCAAACAATTTGATGAAACTCTTCCTTAAACTGAAAAATTTTCAGATCATCAACCATATATGAAGGACTGGACATTTGTTCACTATCATCCAAAAGATCATATCATTGGAGATTAGACTGAAGGAGTCAAGACCAGATCATCATTCAAAAATCTTGCTTCCTATGCTCTTGTGTCTGAAATAGAGCCTAAAACCATAGATGAAGCCCTTAGAGATGATGATTGGATCATTGCCATGGAAAAAAAACTTCATCAATTTAGCATAAACAATGTTTGGACTCATGTTCCCAAGCCTCAAAACAAAAACATCATTGGAAGAAGATGGGTATTAAAAAATAAACTGTATGAGCAAGGAAATGTGGTACGAAACAAAGCTAGGTTAGGAGCTCAAGGCTATAACTAGCAAGAAGGTATTGATTTCACTAAAACCTATGCTGACTTGAAGCTATACGAATCATTCTTCCCTTTGCTGCTCATGAAAACATACAACTTTTTAAAATGGATATCAAAAGTGCGTTTTCAAATGACTTTATTGGAGAAGAAATGTATGTCAAACAACCTCTTGGCAATGAAGATCATACACTTCCATACCATGTTTTCAAACTCCAAAGGCTCTGTATGATCTGAAATAGGCACCACGTGCTTGGTATGACAGACTGAGTTATTTTCTTTTAGAAAATGGTTTTATAAGAGACAAGGTAGATACAACTCTTTTTAGAAGAGAAGTTGGCAACGATTTCATTATAGTTTAGATATATGTAGATGATATTATCTTTGGAGCTACTAATGAATCTTTGTTCAATGATTTCTCTTATCTAATGAAGAGTGAGTCTGAAATGAGTATGATTGGAGAACTTAAGTTCTTTCTGGGGCTTTAGATCAAGCAAGACAACAAAGGTATTTATATCCACCAACAGAAATACACTAAGGAGCTTCTAAAGAAGTTTAAAATGGAGGATGCTAAGCCTATGAAAACTCCAATAAGCCCATGAAAACTCCAATGCATGCTTCCAATCCCTTGAGCAAAGACGAATCAAGTAAACCAATATATTAAATGATCTAGAGAGGTATGATTAAATCTCTTATGTATTTGACTGCTAATAGACTTGATACTATGCATAGTGTATGTTTGTGTGCTAGATGTCAGTCTGATCCTCGTGACTCACATTTGAAAGTTGTGAAAAGGATCTTACATTATCTAGTAGATACCACTAACCAGTGTTTGTTCTATAAGAAAAATCAAAATTTTAGGTTAGTAGGATACTGTGATGCAGACTATGTAGGAGATATAGTAGAAAGAAAGAGCATAAATGGAGGATTCCATTATCTTGGACCTTGTCTTATATCTTGGGCGAGCAAGAAACAAAACTCTATTGCTATATCTACACTTGAGGCTGAGTATGTGTCTGCTGCAAGTTGTTGTTCACAACTACTATGGTTAAATATCAGCTGGAAGTATACTCTAATTTTGAAAACAGTATCCCAATATATTGTGACGACACTAGTGCAATCAACCTTTCTAAAACTTCCATACAACATTCACAGGCTAAGTATATTGAGATAAGATATCATGATGATGACCAAGGCGTGAATGCTTGGATTGGATCGTTTCGGGATGCAAATTTCAAGATTCCAGGGATTGTTGTTTAGAACTTAAAAACAAAAGATGGGGAAGGTTAAGAAGATGTTAATGAATGATGCCACGATCCATAGTGGATGATAAGTCGGAGAAGGATTCGCCATAAAGGAAAGCTTCCTTGATAACAATCGATTTGGGTTCAACTAAGAACCAAGAAGAGGCTAAGCTCTCAAAAGTTGTGCCAAAAATAGCAATATCTGAATACTTATAGAGCTAAGTCTCTAATAAAACCTAAAAACTCATAATTTGGCCCTGTTTCAGTCCACATCGAGATCTATTGCACAAAAAAAATAAGAAAATAAAACTAAAAACATATAGTTTGGGCCTATTTCAATTCACATTGAGGTACATTACATAAATAAACAAGAAATATGAAAATCCTCGCAGATGCTTGCTCTAAGTGAGCCATGCGTGCTAAGTCCAGAAAAAACTCTTTGCTAGCGCTAAGCAAGCTGCTCAACAATCTTCAATATGCTCCAATTCAACTCCTTATGGCATCCTCCATCTTTGCCTTTGATAATTAGTCCAGCCTGGATTCTCTTGGTCATCTCTTCTTGTAGAAGTTTGGCTTTGGACTTTGTCATTGAACCCTTCAATTCATGGAGTACTTCTAGATCTTTATTGTAACATCCCGGGCGCTGACGAGGGCGGGGAGTGATCGCCAGTGCAGTGAGGCACGGACAAGGAGCGGCTCTTGGCAAGCTTCCAGCGGGAGGGGTACATGAATGAATCGAATACACACCCAAAGGAGAGGGATCCAAAGGCTGTGCATGTATGGGACTGTACAGTTGAGGATAACTTAAAGTATTTAATAGGTACTACCTATACCAGCAAGGTGCATCTACTTTTCGGTAGCCCATAACATAAGAACTCCACAGTTAAGCGTGCTTGACTTGAAGCAATCTTGGGATGGGTAACCTCCTGGGAAGTTTCTCAGGAAGTGTGTGAGTGGGACAAAGCACATTAAAAAGTCTTGTGTTGGTATGTAGGGACAGTCGTTGATCCTGCAAGTGGTCGGGCGTTACAAGTGGTATCAGAGCAAGGCCTCTCTACGAGTACGGTGTGGTTCGAGGACGAACCAGGCGGAAGCTGGTGGGCATGTAACATCCCGGGCGCTGACGAGGGCGGGGAGTGATCGTCGGTGCAGTGAGGCACGGACAAGGAGCGGCTCCTGGCAGGCTTCCAGCGGGAGGGGTACATGAATGAATCGAATACACACCCAAACGAGAGGGATCCAGAGGCTGTGCAGGTATGGGACTGTACAGTTAAGGATAACTTAAAGGATTTAATAGGTACTACCTATACCAACAAGGTGCATCTACTTTTCGATAGCCCATAACATAAGAACTCCACAGTTAAGCGTGTTTGACTTGGAGCAATCTTGGGATGGGTGACCTCCTGGGAAGTTTCTCAGGAAGTGTGTGAATGAGGACAAAACACACTGAAAAGTCTTGTGTTGGTATGTAGGGACAGTCGTTGATCCTGCAAGTGGTCGGGCGTTACATTTATGCTCTTTGGATAGTCCTCTATCATATCATTCTATCTGTGATTATGTGCAAAAAGGTGTTTTTGATATAAAATTCATAGACACAGATCATCAATGGGTTGATATCTTTATTGAACATTTGTCTGAAGAACATTTCGTATGTATTAGGGAACATTTAAATATGGCGAGTTTATCAGATTAATGAAACATTCTTTTCAGATTATATCATTGTCTTATTCTTTTATCATTAATATGTTGGCACTAATGTTTGTTGAAGTGTACAAACAGAAGGGAGAACATGTTCACAAAGACAAAAATGTTTCAGTTTTTATTGAAAAATGTGCATAGTGCTTTTTGTCATGATTGAAAAACAATTTTCGAAAATATTTAATGAGATTTGAGTCGTTACATCAATCTCACTCTCCTTCTTTTTGAAAAACTATAAAGGAAAACTCGGACACTTGGAGAATTTCCTGGAATTTTTGAACTCTCAAAAGTATTTGTGCTTTTGTAAACAATCATCTAAGAACTCGAAAACTTTCAAAAACTCTCTATCTCTTCTCAAATTTTCTATCTCTGTGAACAATGACACCTCCAAGGAAGAACGAACCAACTGACAACCCTTCCATCAAGAAACAACAAACACACAATTAGTTTTACACAATTTTATTCTAATTATAATGTTAACCACTACAATAATAATAACACACAACTGATTTTACACTATCTAACCTTAATGGTTATTATAATTATTATAATAATAACATAGATAATTAATTTTACTTTAATTAACTTAAAAATACATACCTATGTATATTAGAAGTCCCAAGAAAGGGGGGTCAGGCCCCTGCTTGCCCCCCTCCACCTGTCCCTCAACAAAACGATGTTTTTTTTTTATCTTTAACTTTTTTAGTGACACATCAAAAATGTTAAAATGTCAAAAAATTGAAAACTTGAGTGGTAAAATTTCCAACAATAATACTTGGGTAGTAGAATTCGCAAAATAATGAAAGGTGGGTGGTAAATTTTTTGCAATTAAGCCTTTCAAATATTAATTCTTCATGCTAGTTGGAGCATTCTAAGTCTTTTGAGTGAAGAGTATTTGAATGAATTTACGTTATTATCTATGTGAGTTTAATAGGTTGATTTGATAACTGACGAGATACAATATGATATCACGGTCATGGTGTCTTAATGAGGGATAAAAAAAATTTAATACAAGTCAACAATCTTAAATATTCAATTAAAAGTTCGGTTTATTCAATCAATACAAATCCTCAAGAAATAATATAAAAAGGGGCCTAAGGTCTCATCCCTCAACACAAATCAATTGGTTGATGTTAGAGCTTGTTATGCCATTTTCAAGACTTAAGGTACATGGATACTCACCTTACTTTTTTTTTTTGTCTTAATTGAATTTTTTTGTGCTTCTTCTATCTAATGGTTTGAGTCAAAACTGGTAGCATATTTAGCAAAAAGGACAAGCAGAACCATGACTGGCAAAAACAAAATCACTCCAACTCAATCAACAGAGGTGTCACCAACATCACCACAAAGCTCATGTGGGTCCAATGATCTCAACCAAGATGGAAACAACAACAACAACCATGAAGTCATTTCCGTAGTAATAGGCTGCCCTAACTGCCTTATGTATATGATGGTCGATAAGGGTGTAGTCAAGTGCCCCAAATGCAACAACACCAATTTGATTCATTTTCCCAAGGACAACAAAAAGAGGGGATAAAGTAATAGGCTACCTTGTTTCCATTTCTTCATTCTGTGTTGCAACTAGGACATGTTATCATCTAATCTAGGAATTTCCTTTTTAGGATATTGTTTTGTATTTCCTTTTTATCTTTTTCACCAAATCCTTTCTATGATAAGTGCTACTTGAGTTATGCTTTTGACCTTTATCTCCTCTACTTAATAAGAAAATCACAAAAGACTTGAGCATAAATAACACTTCATATCAAAGAGGTTTTACTTAATAAATGATTGACCATCTTAAATATTAGGTTATTAAATTTCCTCCATGAGTATGGATCACTAATAAATAATTTAAACCAGACTACACAACATAAGAGAGTAAATCACAAGGTATTTTGATTATCCACAATTGAATTTCTTATTTGATTTACAATTCTCAAATGAGTACGATCATTTTTATTTTTGTTTTATTATGAATGTGAAATTATTTTACGTTATCAATAATTATAATTTTATTAGGCTTTATATAATTTTTTCTTCTCTAATTCAACCTCTAGTTTTTTTAGGGAACATCTCAATAAAATAACATTAACAACTAATCATCAATAAACAACCGTCAATCTTATATTTTTCTTTAGTTTTGAAGTAGGGATTAGAAATCAACACACTACTGCATAACAACTTATCTTTGTATTTTATTATTTCTTTTATATATGCATGTATCCCTTTGTGCCTATTTTCTTTTCACTTTTCATTCTACTGTTATTTTATTTTATGTTTTGGTCATTATTGTTTGACTTTTTCATGTGTTTTCTTTTATTACTATGCTATAAATAATATATATATATATATATATATTTATTAGCTTTTCTCTTCTTGAGCACAAAAAATAAAATAATTTAACTTATGTATTATATCTTCAATTTACAATAGTCATACATTAAATTGATCAATTAAATAATTCATAATTTATAACATTGATTAAGTTTAATATAAAAATATATACAAATAAGATGATGACGAAGACAATAACAATAATTCAGAAAAGAAAAGACAAAAACAATAATGATAATCAGGATTAATAACGAGTGAGACCTATATTTTTTGTAAAAAAAAGTTTTTTTTACACTAAATAATAAATTATATGTTGGGTCTTGAACCCAAATGATTGAATGGTGTAAGGTCCTTCTTTGCTCACATGATCTATTTAGTAGGAGAACTTATATTCGATTTTTACTGTATACAAAATTCTCTTGACTGACGATAGTCACACATCGTGAGCGAAATTAGTTTTTGATCCGATGATTAAAAGACACTTGTGATATACGATCTAGGACAAAAAAATATTTTGGATTTTTTTTCCTAACATATGTGACATTCAACATATATATTCATAAAAATTAATAACAAATAATCTTTTGTTGGTGAGCCTAAAACTTAAACTTTAATAATCTTACTTGAGGTGAGAGTATCAACAACATCAACAACAAAAAAAAACAATAATAATAATATAGATTTTTTTTCAAAACAGTCATCGTTAGTTATAAAATATTATAATTTTTTATTCTTATGTATTCAAACATTAAAAGGATAATAAATATCTATAATTACATATCATAAATATAAAATAACTGTAGAGTATGTAATAATAATATGGTAAATGTTATTAATAATTTTATCTTTCTGAATTCACTTGAAATTAAAAAATAATAATAACATATGAACAATAGTGTTCAATACAATATTTTTTAAAAAAAAGTAGTAACATATATAAATAATAATTCTATATCACAAATAATGGAAAAATATAGATTAAGATGGTTTACTTTCTTGAGAATTGAATGGGCAAAATCGGAATCCGAAACAAATAATGGAGTATTATTTGGTAAAAAAATTAAAATAATACTATTTTTTTAAAAATTACAAATTTGGGTATGTTTTGAAACTATTTACAAATATGAAATTGTTAAACATGTCCAAATTGGACGTGATTGAACACGTCTAATTTGGACGTGACACAGGAGATAACACGCCCAAATTAGGCGTGTTATGTGTCACGCTCAAATTAGGCGTGTTCAGTCACACCCAATTTGAACGTGTTTGACAGCCATATATCTATAAAAAATTTTAACTTTTTTACCATATTTACAAGTTCACATTCTCTCTAAAAGTTTTTTAACTTTTTCTCAAGAGTTTGTGAGTGGGAAGCCAAGCGAAATACGTTGGGACATGTGTCACTGATGTATGATTTTGATGCAGGAATTGGTGGTGTTATTCATTATATAAACTTTAAATGGTCATAACTTTTGATAGAAACGTCCAATCGAGACGTACGATATGTCAAAACGCTCGAAATTAAGAGAAGAAGGTCTAGGCAAATCTCAGAGGGGATTTGGTCAACTATTGTTTCCAAAAAATACCTCTAAGTAGGTGAAAATTAGGATTTAGGATTCAATCATACAAAAATTTCCTTTTTTATACTTTTAATTATTTAATTAGTTAATTTAATGCTATTTTTATTATTTTTTAATTACTTCTCTTAATTTCGAGCGTTTTGACATATCGTATGTGTCAGTCGGACATTTTTATCAAAATCAATTTTCAGAATTCTATTGCACGCTAGTTTTTGAACCATTGCACCGAACTAGTTCAGTTCCTAAACGAGTTTAATTAGCAAAATCAATTTTTGAACTAGTTTAACAAAAATCGTGCAATCGTGCAAAAGCTATCTCAAAACCGCGCAATCAATTTTTGGCATATATGAGACTGTCAAACAAGCCCAAATTGGACGTGACTAAACAAGCCTAATTTGAACATGACGCAGGGAGGTAACACGCCCAAATTGGGTGTGAATGAACACGCCTAATTTAGACACGTTACCTCCCTTTGTCAAGCCCAAATTAGGCATGTTAGTCACGTCCAATTTGGATGTGTTTGACAGTATCCCCTTTGTCAAACCCAAATTATGCATGTTAGTCACGTCCAATTTGGGCGTGTTTGGCAGTCTCATATTTGTAAATAGTTTTGAAAGAACCCAATTTTGTAATTTTTTTAAAAGTATTATTTTAATTTGTTTGCCAGTATTATTTGCTAAATATGTCTCTTCCGTTCTCTTTTATAAAAAAACACTGATTTCATATTTCTTAATAAAATTATTTAACTTTATTAAATTATGTCATTTTTAATTAAAAAATAAATATTTTTCATAAATTATTTTTATTGGAACATGATATTAAATACAAATTTATTATTAAATGAATGATAAGTTAAAAAAACTTAATTTTACTTATACTGTATTTGAGAACAAAAGAATTAAAAAAATTCCATATAAAAGGAAATGGAGGAAGTGTATTCATATTTCATACCACTACAGGCTACACACTACCATCTAAAACTACACTCACATATTACAAATCCACGTGCATACCATGACAACAGACACGGCAACTTAATCACAAAGACAAACACAATTAACGTGAATGGAACACCGAGAGAACCTTCCATTCAAATCAAAGCCTTAATTCTGAAGTATAGGTACAATACATAATACAACTAGTTAACAAATTGAACATTAAATGTTCGTTTTCTCGGTTCTTTCACATTACAACAATCTAATTACATTTCGTTCGATATCCCCAAAGACACTGCTTCGAAACCCTAATTCAGAAACCAATGGAACCAGAAACCAAATGCATAGAGCTGAAACTAATTTCCTGCAGGGACATAAGCGCCTTCAACTTCTTCCAAAAACTCACCCTTTACGCGCTCGTCTTCATCGAGAGCGAGGATCCCAAAACGGATCTAACGCCGGAACAGAAGCAGATGCAGAGAACGTTAACGGACAGAGACCCCGACGGCGACGGCAGCAACCCAGAGTGGAACCACAACGCGCGTTTCGATTTGGGGTGGCTTTCGCACTCTTCGCGCGATTCCGATGGATTAGATCTCTTTCTCCGCTTCGAGTTCCGACACGACGGCGTCGTTTTAGGCGACAAGCTCATCGGAGAGTGCCGCGTGCCACTCGCCGATCTGATCCGCGACGCCGCCGACGGTGCGGCGAGGTTCGTGAGCTACGAGGTGAGGTCCGGGGAAGGGAGGCCCAACGGGATCTTCCATTTCTCGTACAGCGTGAAGGGGATTGGGGCCCACACGTCGCAGATTCTCGAGGGGAGAATATCCGGGTACCCGGTTCTGCCTCCGGAGGATTGCGCTCCCAATCAGGTGCAACAATATCCATATCCCACGTGTCAAATTGAGAACACGTGTTGTTACCCGACGGTTGCGTTGCCGGTGGGTTCCCCCGTCTATTCCGCCGCACTTCCGCCACCTGTTTTTACTCCGTCGGACGGAGAGTATCCTTGTTATTACCCGCCTCCGCCACCGCCGCCGGTGGTGTATCCATACCCTCCTCCGCCTCCTCCGGTGCTGCATGCTTACTCGCCTTATGGGCCGCAGGCCCATCCCTATCCACCAGGCCCGTATTGTAAACGCAGTTGGTAATATACTTTAACAAAGAGTACGAAGCCCAGCCCATATTTTCTGAAGAGTATATTTCCTCAACGAGACAAGAACAGTGTCGTAGCTGTACAGTATTTTTTTAAACTTCTTCTTTTCTAACTTTATGTACGGAAATTTTGTTGTAAACAACATTTTGGTAATGCTCGGAATATTTTTGGTATTATTGTTATTGTCTCAAACATGTTTTTTTATCCCTCTAATATATTATTTTTTCAGTTTATTATCTAGTATTAATAATTTTTTTGTATTTATCATTAGTTCTGATTTGTATGTGACAAATTAATAATCTCATATCATTGCTTAAGTAGTGATGTGTCACACTAATAAAGTGTTAAGTTATCATTTAATAGATTTAAATTAATGAAAGACATGAAAGTAAAAGTATAATCCTTTTTTAAAAAATAAAAAAATTGAAAATATGAGATAGTAAAATAAAAATAATAAACCAAAAAGAGAGGATGTTATATCTATAAAAAATATATTTAAATCATTGGTATTTCCTTATTTTGGGAGAGAAAAACAGGGAGTTTATACACAATAGACCCAGTTTAGATGAGTTATTTTAAGCATTTGTAAACCAGCATGAATCCAAATGAAAATATTAGGTGAATTAATCAGTTTTGTACAAGCTAGAAACCAGAAACAACAACTAACATGACCAACTAGGGGAGGGTTTGTCTTGTAGGCCTACCACCTATTTTTATGAATCTAAGTTGAGAATTGTTGATAAGATATTTTTTAAATATATTTTATCATTGTTAAAATTTATTAAAATTATAAAATTAATAAAGAAAATTATCAAAAAAGAAGTAAGAATCATCAAAAACTGTGATTCTTAATACATTTTAATCTATAATAAGGAATATATATATATATATATATATATGTCCAAAAGAATGTATTAGAGTTCAACAAAGTTTCTATCAACAAAATATAGATTAGATTTTTACTTGAATAATTAAAAGTATGTGAAAAATAATATTACGTAGAATTTAATTAAGGGTGAATTAATAAATTTCACAGAATCTAAAGAAAAAACTATGCGCTCGCACCATTTTTCTCACAGCTTTTTGTAGCGGTTAATCTTTGCAAATAACGAGTAAATGTCATGTATTTTAAGTTAATTATACATTTCTGAAACTTTGTATGAAAAATTCTGTAAGAAGAAATTTTTTCTGAAATTTGAGAGAGATAAAAATTAAGAGAAAGAAGAAGGATGTGAAAAGGACATAAAATGAAAATTACTAATTTATATGAAACGTATTTTGCCAAATTTTTATGACTTGTGTTTTGTTTTGGACTTTGGTCAAAACTTATTTTATATTTTTAATCAATATTATAAAATAAAGTTTAAAGTACACTTAATTAAAGAGGATTAACTTATTTTCAAAGATGCATTCAAATATTTCAAAAAATATCAATAAGTCATTAATTTAAGTAAGGATTAACTTATATTCGATTTCTTTAAGTGAGATATCATTCCTCTTAGTGTTAATTAACATTTAAATTTTAAAATAATTAATTAATATAGTGATGACTAAAAATTACAATATTGTTTATTTTATTTCAAAAATTATAAACCACCAAAAAACTCATCTTTCCCTATTCATCTTCTTCTTCAAGTGAATAATTTTTTTACATGCCATCAGAATAGTTAAGCAAAAACATAACAAAATCAAAATCAAAAGCACTCCATAGTATTAAAACACTTATTCCAGACAAGCATAATCCTTTTTACCTAAACCAAGTCCAGGATAATCGCTGAACATGAAACAAAACACATGCAATATTAGGATTGCCATAATTGAAAATGACGTTATTCCGTTGAATCCATAAACTCCAACACGTCGCATGTCATATAATGAATCTTGTATTCTTCACACGTTTTCCTTTAAAACACAAACCATGTTAAGCATAATATTCATGTATCTGATTGGAGTGTACCATAGCAAAGTCCAACCACCGATAACACCCATTCAAACAACATGAGCAAAATCACATAAAAACAAATGAGTGATACCCTCCAAGTCATTGTCACATAAAGCCCATGACAAACTAGGCAAAATTACTCCTCTTCTATTCAAGGTTGATCTTGTTGGTAACCTCTCCCAAAGCAATCTCCAAGAAAAGAAAAGAACCTTTGTTGGTATGGTACACCTCCAAAAAGTCAAATTCTAATAATCTTTTCCCCGAACCAATGAATAAGCTGAAGCCATTGTGAATAACTTATCATTCGTGATCTCCCAAGTTCACAAATCATCTTTTCCCCGAACCAACATGAGTGAGCCTATCATCTAATGTAAAACAATAACCACGTCTTCCTCTTAGCTAAAAAAACTATGTCGCTAATCCCACAACCAACATCACCCAGTAGGAGACCAATCTTCAACCAAACCTTAATCTCCCTTCATCTACACAACACACACAACATCCCCAGGGATTCATTTTTTCGTGACCTTGATCTCACATGCTCCCTTCTTTCCACTCTTAATTTGATTCACCCACAAAGCCATACAAACTCTTACCCAACACTTACCTCCGACAATCTCTTTTTTAACTATCTCAACAACTCCCCACACATAACCAACCTTTTCCTCATTGAACACAGAGAAACAAAAAATCTTGCCTCCACATCTAGATCTGAGAAACGATGTGGTCATCATGTTGAACACACACAACCATGGAGTTCTAGGAAACAATGATGCTGAGTGGCATGGAGTGGAAGAGTGTGCGAGCGGCATCGAGGTTTCCATAGCGTGAAAGGGAAAGGTTCTAGATCACGCCTCACAATCCTTCATCTCCTTCCAGTTCAGGGACCCCAAGTTATTCCCTTGCTTTAGATGCGGTGGTGGCTCTCGTCGCCGACAACGGTGGCGGCAACGGAGGAGGCCGAGATGGTCTGGACACAAAGCCTTTTTTCTTGTATCTGGAGAAGGAGCAAGGTAGTCTGAACCGCACAACCCCAACACCACCGTAGTGTCGCCGCGCGCCACCAATACCTTCACTATCACCCATCCTGTTCTTTCCTCCCACAAACCCAGATCTGCACGATCACCATCACCTGATCCGCACGCCACCACCCATAAACCCAGATTCGTGCGACGACCACCTCACAAATCTTGTTTTTCTTTTGATTTTCTGTTTGTCAGTCATCTCCTTTTTTCACAAATCTTTTGCATTCAAACATTCAAAAGAAGTAATTAAGACTATACTTTGTACATCTTATTGTTTAATTGTTCGATTCCTTGTTGGGGGAGAATGATGTATTGTTGTTGTTTGTGTAGTGTTGAAGTCTTTTTCTAGTTTCCACTATTTAAAATTTTTATTTCAAAAAATTCAATTTAACATAATTAGTAATTAGTGAGTTATGTTTAACCGAAAATAAAAAAATTAAAACAATTTTTTTAAAAAATATAAAGAATAAAATAAAATATTTAAAATTTATTATATCAAAATAAAATAATTGTGAAATATAATAGATCAAAAGTAAAATTAAAAAAAAAAATCTCTTGAAACAGGAAACTTTAAACTATAATATAATTCGCTACAAAAATAAACAATGAAATGAACATAAATGTATCTGACTCGCTTTATGGACCATTAGAATGGTGGTTATTATTCACGGTTCAGGCCGCAATTCAACCTCCACGCCCTTTCTCTTTGACTCTTTACAATACTTGCTAATTAATTTCTTCAAATACCTCACAAGTTTTTGTTGATGGTAAGCTATTAACCGTAATGCCAGCATCCCACAGAGCCTCCAGCAGGTTTGTCACAACCTTGAGAGGGCAAAGAGGGGTATCAATCATGTTCATGCAAAACCCATCTTTGATAATCTCATCTGCATAAAGGACACCATCACCTCATCTTCCCTCAACATACTTCACATATGCACATTGCCTAATCAGCTTCCTTAACACATCCTCCCTCGAATTGATCACCTCAAACAAGTGCTTAGTCGTTGCCCTATCAACTGTTCTTCCAAGTCTTCTCCGTATTCTTATCATAACCTTTTTCTCTTAAACCACCATATAAGCCTCCTGCAATATAATAGTGAATACTCTGTTCCATGCCCCAACTCCAACACCAACAATTCTCGATGGATCACCATCCACTTTCCCCATTAGCTAACAAAGCTCATCAAGCTTCTCTTCCATATTACCATTTACATTTTTGAAAGAACCATCGGGGGCGTGCATTGTGAGTCACGGCTATGGAAATTGGATTACGGAAACTCGTTTTGGGAAGTTTAACACTTTCGGAAGTAAGTTTCCGGAAAGAGGTAATTGTGGAATAAGAACTCAAAAGGGAGGTACGTTAGTAAAACAGAGATATAAATGACAATTGTCTAAAATAATTTGATAACGACGGGCTAATGTGTGACTTGATAAATTCAAAAATAATTGTTAGAATAAATTTTAGAGTAAATTACACACGTATATTCTGTGTTGTTTTGTTCAAATTTTATCTGATATTTTTCCATTTTTTCATATTACTTTTATCTCCTCTGTTAACGCTGTTAATTAATGTCAATTGAATGTGAGTAGACAAAATTGCTCTTATATTTTAATTGTAAAACCCAAATTATTCCCTCTTAAATAGTTTCATAATTTATAGTTCACGTTCATTTTTATCATTTGCGAGTACGGTTCATTTTCCTTATTCGTGACGTTCACAAGCGTCTCCTTTTGTTTTCCTCTTCAACGTTTACTAGCACTCTTTTTCTCTTTCTGTTCTACGATTTCTATTCACGTTAGGGTTTTGCTTGTAAGTGACCAGTGTATCTTGTATATATGTTACTTTTTTAGATTATTTATTTAATTTTGATTATTTATTGTTGTCTATTTCTAAATGGGGTTTTAATGGGAAACCATTTTGGAACGACTTATGAATTTTAAAATCATTTGTTTATTATTACTAATTAAAATAGTGTTGATGTTTAGGACCACAAGAAACTCAATAGATGAACTTATTGTTAATTATTGTTGATTAAAATAGTGTTGATATTTGAGATCATAGGAACACAATGGATGAACTGCAATACATGAGTCATCAATCAGACAATGTGGATATTTTGATCCACTTTACAAAGCAACGAGACGAACCAAGTGAAATATGCAATGTTGATCATGATAAGTTTGAAATATTTGACGCACATGACTGTGTGAACAACGTGGATATTGTGGTTTCGTTCTATTGTGGTAGAATTCTTCCCCTTAAGATTGATTATGATGTGATGAAAATGTTTGTTGAAAATCAAAATTCAATTTATATTCATATGTATGTTAGTAGAACAAAGAATGAGTTTTGGAACCTATCTGTGATAGAAAATGTGAATAAACTTGTGATTGAAAATGTGAATGAACTTATGAATGAAAATGTGAATGAACCTCTAAGTGAAAATGTGAATGAATATATGAATGCAAAATTGAAAAAGAAGAAGAAGAAGAACGAAGAGTGTTAACACAAAAAGTCGAGTTCAAATCCAATTAAAGAAAAAACAAAAAGAAGCAAGCTTTAAAATATTTTCAAGTTGAGAGGGAGAAGATGAAGATATTTTAGACATAAAATTCCATTAAAAGTCATGTGATCAATATGTGTATTAAATTATTAAATGGTGTTTAGTACGAAAGGAGTGGTGTAATGTGAGCTAAAAAATTTTAATATCATTTTAAATTTTCAATTTGTATTGTAACTCAACTTTACAAAAATAAGTCTAGTGAGAATTATTTTCCACCCACTTGTATACATTAATTTCATCGTAGCATTGGTGGAGGTAGAATCTCAAACAATTACCTACCAAATTGAGACCATTAATTTTATCCCATTTAATTATTTTCTTTATTTTGTTACCATATTGACAAGTTCAGACGTGCAATCAACACCAAAATCAATATAACAACTACACCGAAATTGCAAGCTAGCTTCCACTTCCTCTAGCATATTTTATACTTTCACACAGATCATCCAAATCCAATGTGCACCCATTGAACATGGAACTTATAAAAATTAGCTACCCCGCAGGGAGAGGAGCGATAGCATGCCGACAAAAAACCAAACACAACATGCGGTGAATTAATGAAAACCAAAATGGAAAGTGTTAATAGCAGTTGAAAATGCAGGAGCTGGTAGGTGGGGTCACACATGTCTGAAAATGAAACACTGTTTTATGTAAAGACAAACACAGAAGAAAATTTTGTCCAAAGTTTCACGGTTCCCCACCTACATGCCCACAACGTTGTAAGTTGTAACACCATGGCAGAGAGGTGAGACGTGCAAACCAACATTTCGCATATCCTTTGTTACAGAACACAACATGAGTAATTGAGTATACCTTGTACCTTGTGTTCCTTACCAGTAAACTTACATAGATTGAATTTTATACTGCTCCTCGACTAAATATTACTAAGATTTTAGATTTGCAATGCATATGATAAATATTTATTTTTATATAAATATAATTTGTTGGATGCATAATCATATTTAATTTATAATTATTTTTTCTTTTAATAAAAATATTATAATTAAAGTTTGTAAATATTTTTTAATT
Source organism: Glycine tomentella (assembly GCA_007407185.1). Classification (NCBI taxonomy): domain Eukaryota; kingdom Viridiplantae; phylum Streptophyta; class Magnoliopsida; order Fabales; family Fabaceae; genus Glycine; species Glycine tomentella. The sequence continues at coordinate 688,686 of PYAF01001876.1, forward strand.
TATAACTTATACTTTAGATTTATGATATATAATTTATATTGTGATTTTTAAGAAATAATTTATATTCTAATATAAATTTATTTTTAATATTTGATTATTTTTAAAAATATTAATTTAAGAATAAAAATGATAAATTGAAAGTGATTGACAATTAATAAAATCTGAAAAACTCTTAAAAATGCTCTTGATTAGAGAAAACTAATTATACAAATTATTATGGGAAAAAATTTCTTTAACGAAAATTTCCTTATTAAAAAAAACAACTTATATTTTTCAGGTTTTTAAAGTGACAAATAAAACAAAAAAACAACTCAATTACAGAATGAAACAAAAATATTCAATTACCAAAAACGATTATGGATAATAAACAGCACAGAACCAATTTACAAGGACAACAAAATCCAAAATTTCAGACACCAATATTCTAAGAAAAGTGCTCTGCAATATTGCAATATGTAACTGATCGCATTCAGCAGTAGTAGAGCATTTTCAACAAGTGCATGGTCATTATTATTATCATAATTAACTACATGCTTTTGTTTTCGTCTTAATTTACATCTCTTGGTAACGGAGGAATTGCACGGGGCTTTGCGTCCTAAGCTGTTCATAGAACCTTCTGATGAAATCCTCAGCCTGATCATCGACATGGTCATTTCCAATGTCTTCATTTTCATCCAATGCAGAGTAATTGGAGACCCTCACAGAGAATGGTGAGAGAAGAGGACTCTTTTTCTCAACAAAAAAGTTGTACATGTATTCTGGGGTTTTGGGCACGGTGACCACATCCTTATTAGGCACAACATCACTTTCAACTTCGAATGAAAAATCATGTTCTTCTAATTCCTCTTCTAGAACCTCTGGGGCATGGATGCAGGGGAAGTTGAAATGGTGCTTGCGCTTTGGCATGTTGAAAATTTTTGGATTTGGACTATTGTTACATGAGAATTCATAATGCACCCCTAAGCCACCGCCATGTGTCACTCTCTTAGGGTTGTGGTGGTGGTGATGTGATGACATGAGATTGCTAAGAGATTTTCTCACAACCTTCCCTTTCTTCATCATCAAATTCATGTCCATGATCATCTTTCTCTTTGAGATCAAACCCTTCCTTATCATGAAGAAGGTTACCCTCAACACATTCCATAATCTCTTGGCCACAACGGGAGAATGTGCCTCCATTTGTCAAATTATATACTAATAATAATAATAATAATGACTATAGTTTTATAAGTATGTGAAAAGAGATACTATTACTATATAGCAAATAATGAAAGGAGTAGTAGTACTATAAGTTTGAAAAGGAAATAAAGAAATTAAGAGATGGGTTTCTTGATTCTGCGAGGCTTACCACACACCTCGCAGAAGAAAAGAGAACCTGGGGTGAGGGAGTGGAAGGTGAAGAGAAGATTATATATAGTGGTTTTGTTTATTTATTTTAATGTTGATGGAGTGTTGCAAAAGGCATAAAAAGAATTATAATAGAGTGGGTGTTGTTTTCAAATGGACACAACAAACGCTCCTATGAATTCCATTACTAATTACTATACATCCGTTTGAAAAAAAAAATGTGAATTAAAGTCATTAAATAAATAATCGAGGGGTTTTGATGGAATTAAAATGAATGCCATCGTTTCAAAAGTGTTGAAATGTGTAAGTAGTTGACGTGTTCAACTCAAGTACAGCTAGAGCACACCGTGTTTAATTGGATTGTTATAATACAAGAAATTCAACGACTAAAAAACATGATCTGGCTTAAACATTGAACAGCCAACAAGGGACCCATTTGGTTCTGTCCTTTTTCAACGACAAGGAAATTCATCGTTGGTCATTGACAAGAAAAAATAAAAATAAAATGAGGGAAGCCTCTTTCAAATATGAGCCAGGAAGCTACATAAAAAATCTATTGTTGGGGACACGTGCACCTTTGTTCAGTTTAGTGTATATAATGTTCCCCTACAACCCTTCCTTGAGGATTAAGTGATTAACATTGGAAGGTTCAGAAGGGTTCTTGCCCTTTCTTCCTCTTTTTGCTAAAATTTCTTGCTGCCACGAAAACACTTGATAAAGGGTGACATAATTTGTTTGTATATACTCAATAATTTACTTATGGGTTTATTAGTTAGTATTATTATGTACTCAATTAAGTGTTTCAACGCATCGAGTACTACACTTTCTAGTTTCTTTCCTATAGTATTTCATATATTATAGGCAGATGTAATTTAACCGGAATTTCGTGTTAACGCGTTGTTACATACTCAATTATTATGTACTCAATTAAGTTTTTCTACGCGTCGAGTATTTACTTAGTCTAGAAGTGCAATGCTATGTTCTAGTTTTTCAAAATTCAGTTTGAATCCAAAGAAGTATAAATTTAAAAAATATTTAAACATAAGAATAGGAAAAGACGTGGTGGTTGGGTTTAAAGATTTGAATTTAAAAATATAAAATTTGCTAATTGAATAAGAAAAATGAGAATTTGAATTAATGTTTGATCAAATAGTACCTGTTGTTTACCTACCAACAAAATATAGTACCTGTTGCTTTCAGGGAGAAAAACAATACCTCAAATTAGTCCAGAGTAGTAAATAGAAAAGTTTTAGAGCAAATCACATTTGTATCTTGTGAGCTTTTTTCAAATTACATATATCATTATTCTTATTTTTTTAAGTCTTATATTAAACCTTCTTTATATTTAATAATATTACACCGACACTTCTTTAGGTATTATACTAATATTTCCTTATATATTTATTAATGCCTCCCTAATGTTTAAAACTATATTAATATCCCTTATATATTACACCAACACAAGAAATATATTATAATGGTTAAAAATGATATATTTATATAATTTTACAAAACTTTTGAGATGACGAGTGTAATTTATTCAGTTTTATGAATAGTTAGGAAACAAACTGAAAGCTTAATGACTTAATTAATTGGTATAGGAGATTTAAGTGTAAGATAGTTAGTGTAATAGATCATTTTTAAATATGTAATTTAAAAACATATTTAAAAATAATCATAAGAGAAAATATAAATTTGCTTGCAAGTTTTAATATACTTTTTTTTCTTTCTAAAATCAAGATTATGATGTAAGCTGTTAGTGTGATATTTCACTGTGAAAGTAAATCAACAGTCAAGAACAAAATTAATTATAAGGAATCTTTTAAATTATTCTTAACTACCCAAATTAAATTCAAAGTGTCACCGACAAGTCAGAAATGTAATTAGTATGAATATTTATGTTAATCAAGCTTTAATAACTCATATTACACCTAATTTTTTATTAATTAATTAACTTAATATAGTAGTTATTACCCGTAAACAAATTTTTTGCCTACAATGGTACCCTTTAGACATCCCACCTTATAGCCCATCCTAGCCTTCTTTGGCAAGTGAATGGCATGCCTAAAAGTCTTATGTCAAGGAGCAACTAAATCCAAAATGATAATTTTGACAAAACTAGCTAAAAAGTTAAGTAATTATAAATAAAAAAAATTAGCAAATTGAAAACGATTTAAACATGATTGCACATCTTGAATCAATAAAAAATTGAATCGATAAAACAATTCAAAATCATGAAAAAAAAATAAAAAATGAACAGTTTTCTGAAAGGATTAATTTTTCATGAATTAAATAAATAAGAAAATCATTTTAAAACTTTTTAAAGTTAGAAGACCAATTTAGAACCAAAAATAAGTTAAGGGACCATTTATATATTTTAACCTAATTTATAATGTTTTATTTAAATTTAGTTAATTTTTTTTATATTTTATAATTAGGATATAATAAAACTTTTGTTTAATTAAAATGTGGGTAATAAATCTGAATGTGTATTAGATCTTCACATAGTACAAAATGGTATTAAAATTACTATATATTTGCACGAGAATAATTCGATCTGGAAAGTATTTTAAAAGATGTAAGTATAAAAATGACTATACATAATTAGTTATCAACAAAGATTGTTGACCAAAATTTATATCAACGGCTTATCGAAAACGAACGACTGCACCAAAATTTAGCACGGGACACACCAAGTTCCAAAACTTGAGACATAACAATATCTTGGCACGAGGGACCTCAGTTTCACATCAATATGATTAAAAAAATCTATTTTCTCATACAAACGGCCTATCGGGATAATCACGTAATATCATGACCTTATATCGGTTAAATATTCTTCTTATTATAATTATTACATTATTATTTAAAAAAAAAAAATAGATGAGTTGAATGATTGATATAAACAGGTCTTGTATTGCATTGTGGGAAATTAAGCAAAAGATGGACAGACACTTGCGCTCACTTGCATCGCCCAATTTCTCTAGTTTTTTCAGTTAAAAAGAATAGCTGAATCGGCATTTGATCAAATAATTGAAGAAAAACTTTTGTATTGAAATTGCACTTTGGAAGCTCAAAAGGGTTGAAAGTTTGTTAGCAGGCTGTCAAGACAAAAGACATTGAATGGTACTTCCGTATAAAGAAAGGTTCCAGCTATATATTGGTAGCGAGGTTTAGGATAAGAGATCATACAAAATACTAACATACATGATTTCAATCTTGGTATATATTTTATAATTATATGGTTTAATAGAGGAACCAAACTATGTTCTAGTGTTCTACGATCACGGGAAAACGACGGCTGAAATCAAAATATAAAAAATAAAGCACGGATATAACTTATGAGAAGCTGTCAAATGCTACAATATTACAAATTTAGATTCTTTGAAGTTATGAACTTATGTGCCTTATACGAAATTCATAGCTCAAAAACATGTATGCATGAATTGTGATTTAAGTTGCCAATCTTTTACACCCTTTCAATCTGATAAATTGTGTCAAAAGTTATCACTTTTATCACTTGTTTAATTTGGTTCCTGCTCTGCATGCCCTTTCTATGTATATTGGCATTTATATTATCTTCCTTTCGCTTTTCAACCCTAAATTTAAGGTTCTTATTGAGAAAAATCACATGGGCAGAGAAGTCGCCGGGAAAGAAGTTTTCTTTGTCACAGCTCAAGCCGCCTTTTGCCCTTAACAGAAAAAAAGTCACATAATTATTGTATTCTAAGAATTAATAAAAAATTGTGAGCAATGATCTTTTTTTTGAAATTTCCCCCTTCTTTGGTAGAATATTTGGGGGATGAATGTTACTCAGCTCTATTCAAAAGTCTAAGCATGACACATACTTTCGAGGAAATTTCCTGTTTGATTGTAATTTTTTGAAAATAGTCCTAATTAACTGAAGGGAACACAAAACACTGAATACTGAATACTGCATGCTAAAGTAAATTAATAAAAAAAGTCATAAATTACTATAATTTAATAAAAAGAAATACTACTAAATAATTTTATGTGCAAAGGGAAATAACCATGACTAATATCATCATGACTCTATGTTTTACGTGTAACGTTTGAATAGGTTATTCGAATTAATCCCCCCCCCCCCCCCCCCCCCTCTTTTTATTGTGCTTTTTAGAACTTTTTTAATCAAACGGAGATCCAATGCTCAGTTACAAAATCCTATGCATGAGGTTAATTTATAATTTTTTATTACTAGCCTCTTATAATAATTGACTTTTTTCTATTCACAAAAACGCCGTGACTGTTGTATATGGATCATAGCGCTTTCATGTTAGAACACGTGTGAAAGCAGGGGGAGCCAGAACTATTTGTTAGATGGACAAAAAATTATACAATGATTTATAGTTAAAATTATTTTTTCTTGTATAAATTAATTTATCTATTAGTTTAAAAGTGATTTACAACTCTCTCTCTCTCTCTCTCTCTCTCTCTCTATATATATATATATCAACAATATTTCGTTCATTCGAGTGAAATTAAGTTCATATATTTCGAGAGGAAACTTCACTAATATATAATTACTTCTTCTTTTTTTTGCTAAAACAAAATAACTTTAGCTAAAATTAATATGATAAAAATAAAAAAAATTATGATAACTAACGTACTTTTTTTACTTAAATATAAAATTATAACAATAAATAAAATTTATAAAATGAAATAAATTAAAGTAAAAGAAGAAGAAAAATATTTTAATATTAAAAAAGAAGATGACTTAATG
>PYAF01001876.1:694873-711567 GCA_007407185.1 Glycine tomentella
AACAATAAATAAAATTTATAAAATGAAATAAATTAAAGTAAAAGAAGAAGAAAAATATTTTAATATTAAAAAAGAAGATGACTTAATGAAAGATAACGACAGAAAAGAAGAAAATGATACAATATTTAAAGTTTTTTTTAGAATATGTGACTTACTTTTTCCATATACCCTATATATTTTTAATTGATAAATTTATTTTTATGTGTGTTGATAAGAGAATATAAAATATTTGGAGAAAACAAATGTCCTAAGCGGTTTAGTATTAACAAATATATTCAAAGTAGAAAAACTATATATGTAATTTGAGAAAATTGAAATCCTAAATTGTTATTTTAAAAAACATTATATATATATATAATAACTAATTAATGAGCTTAACACACTTGGCTAATTAATAGGCAATAAACTCCTGTTCTTTGAAGGTCCTGCACTAAAAAAAATAACTCACAACATACTTGACTAATGTTAACGGGGGCGAGGTAGGGGCAAAAGAAACTACTATAGTATTAATACACTTATAGATAGAAAGGAACTCTATTGAGGTGTGCAAGATCACTGAGTTTGGGGTTTCTGAAGCCAGGGTTGAAGTCTTTCTTAGTTCTTACTGAGTCTGATCCACCGGAACCAAGTCAATTCATGAGACGCATAAACTCAGGGTTTCCTTTATAAGCGGTGGCGTTTTCTGACATGAACACCAACACATTGAAATCCATATTCAGAATATATACTTACATTTCTTTTACGTAGGTTCAACGTTTCTGTACTCCAAGTGCTCATTTCTCAGCAGCTAGTGCATAAGAATCACTCACAGATATCGCCATATTTAGCTTTTATTTTAACACTGCTTCATTATAAACTCCTTAAGACTCTTCACCCCCAGGCCCCCTACCCAACATCTTTCTCTTGATAAATTTTCTCCAATTTAACCCTACTTCTCCCCTCCATAGAAAGGTCCTTTCAATATTATTAATTTCTCTAAGGACCTTTGCGGGCACCTTAAAGAAAGAGAAGAAATTGAGGCAACGTCGTCAACACTCACTCGATAAGACAAATCCTTCCCCCATGAGATAATTGTCTATGCTTCCCAACATGCAAGCCTATTCTTTATTTTTTGAATTAGGCTGCCAAGTATCTACTCTCATAGAATTTGAGTTAATAGGAAAACCCAAAAAAAAAAAAAAAAAACAAAAGGCACCATCACAATTCAATAAATATTAGTTTATTAGTTTTATTTAAAATGACTGTTAAAAAAATTCAAACTTATTATTTTTTTTCCTTTCATCTTCCTTTATCCTTTTACTGTATCAATCTTATATCTTCTTGATTTTATAATTGGTTTATCTAATAAATTTAAAAAAGACTTTCCCATGATGGAATTGACCTATCCACCCTAGAAAACTCGTCTTAGTTTTGGGCCTTTCGATCGGCCATGAAAGGATCCAACCATGCGGGCAATATCGGCCTACCTTGTCCAACCATGGAAAGCAACATTTCAATCCATTTCTTATACCAAAAAAGATAATTAGTCATTTACTCCCTTTGCCACATACTAAATATATGGTAAAAGAAATGTCACTTTGTTCAAGTAACAAGATGATACATCTTTCATTGTTTCTAATTTTAGGATTGTTAGTTTGTTAATTTTAAGCGCGTGTATTTGATTTTGATGTTGTTATATGTTGTGTGTACTATTATATTTTTTTTAGCATTATATAAGTGTTGTTGGATATATATTTTCAATCAATGTTAGATTTTTAAAAAAAGTCACTCTGTTGTAGAGTGTTAAGAAGCAGAAATTACTCCAATTTTAATTTATTTTTTCTAAATATTTTACACGAAATAAAAAAAAGTTTTAAATAATATATTAATTGATTGATAGTCATATACTTTAAATTTGCACGAAAATAAGAAAGGAGATAAAAGTTTGAAAATTAGATTAGAAGAAAAGTAAAAGGAAATATACTTTTTTCAAGAAATTAACATCATAAAATTATTATATTTTCTTCCATCCAAACAATAAAACATAAGGAAAGGATCATATCATTACAAAGAAAGAGGAAAGCCAAAAAGCCCGAACGCACTACCTTATGTGAGTTATGCGATGGTCGTTTTCTTTCAGTGCTGAGACTTTTTATAACATTTACTATATACTTTGCTAGAAGTACGTAAAATACCCAAGTTATTATATAGTTATTTTGAACTACCGATCCATCGATCTTTACAGCCTAGATTGTACAACTCCTAAGCTCATGTTTCCTAAAATATAATATAAAATAAAATAAAATCTGGTGCGTGCAGCTGCTAAAGTGTGCACCTCTTCTGATTTTTATTTGACACATACAAAATACAAATGCATGCATATAACTTTCCTATAATTAGTTACTTTTATATCAAATCCACAAAACCAAAGCCAAAACCATTGTCGTTGATCGACCTCAACGGCTCAACCTTTCTCCATTAAAAAGATCAAGTAGTACGAAAGATGTTGTGTTTGTTCAGAAAATAAAGGTCCACATGCAATATGGAATGTATATAATGGGATGTTAGTTTTCTTTTATGTAAGAGTATGAGAAAATATATAGTAATTATTAAATCTTATTTTTTATCATAATCGTCGAATTGTCGAGTTAGTTAACTTTAAAACTTTTATGATTTTACGAGTTAACTTTCTACTAAACTTTTTTTGAATAAATTTTAATAAATTAGGTAAACTCATGTAAATTCACATAATAAGCTGAGTCAATGAGAAGAATTCCCTCCACATCGAGTTAGCTGTGAGAATTGCCGATTGGATAACGAACCAATGAATTTAAAATCAATTACCGTATAATTCTTATCTCCATAAATGCCACAGCAATATAAGAAGTGAGAATTCACTATTCAATAAGTATAAATATATATATATATATATATATATATATATATAAAATTAAGAAAAATTAAGGATTTGTACAATTCCATTCATAGTTTGTTACATATATATATATATATATATATATATATATACTATACAAGTATTAATTTTAGCACAAGGTCGGTCATTAATTGTTTAATCGATCAATAAGATTTTGTTTGGTTACCTATGGGAAAGCTGTTGCATGTGTTAAAGAAGAAAAACCTGAAAGGAAATTTTTTCTACATTACATCAAATGTATGTTCAACTCTATTTCAGAAAAAAATAACAATAATGTACTTGTAACACCCACTAAATATAACTTACTTTTCATCTAAAATAAATTCTCACTTAGTCACTTTAGAGTCTAGAAGATCCGGGTGCCATTCTGTTAGAAAATCAACTTTTGCTTTCAAAATGCAAGTTGGCTAGCCAACGTACGGGTCTCTCCTAGGTTTAACGAGTCTTTGATTTCCTTCACTGACACGTGAATCTATTGCACAATTAATCAATTTAGGTTAAATCCGCATAAAACTTAACCAAAAAATATAAGTTTTTAACGACAAGTTTGCCTTGTATAGATTATTAACTATATATATATATATATATATATATATATATTAATTTCACTCATGATACAAATATTACTAAAGCATGTTACTTATGTTAGCAAAAAAAGGAATTCCAATAGAGGAAACACATTAGTTTTTATTACTTTATTATTATTTGTACAAAACGCACCTGTTTATCATAAGGTGGGTTTGAATTTAAGCTGTCGTTTTTAATCAGTGCTTGGACTTTTTTGAGTTTTGGCAAAGAACTTTTTATGCAAAATATCCAAATCCAATCCAAAGTAGGAGATTGGTTGTTTAAGCTTTTGTTAATCTTTACTTTACAGACTAGATTGCACCACTTAACAAACTGCACGATTCTCCGAAATAATCACGTTGCCAAACTCTTAATAGTAGGTCAAATGAGATTGTTGAGATCTGAGGGCAACATAAACATAATAATGCATGCGTTCTCAACTTGCTTATAAAAGATGGAAACCAATTATAAAGAAAGCATCCGAAGTTTAGCTTCGCCATTTTTTATTTATATTTAAAGTATCAAGTTGCACCATTAATTAATTAAGCTAAAGTCTAAAGCTACTACATTAAAATTGCTTAAATACAAGCATGCAAAGTCTAAAAGTGGGTCTAGGAAAAATTTATAATTATAATTTATAACATATATTTACTAATTTGATCAATTGATTAGATATCTTTTATTGATTGAACATCTCATCTAATAGAAGAGAGACATACACATAAATTTTTATTTTATGTGTTGTCTCTCTTCTATTGGACTCTCCAACAACGAGAGGATATTTTTCAGTCATGTGTCACACATGACATGATTTTTGCTGTACCACCCGTACAAGTAACAACAGACTTGCATGGTACCAAATCCAGTAGTATTGTACATATGATTCATGCATTTTATTCAGAAACTCATTAGCTTGCAAAAGTTTTAAAGTGGCTAGAAGATGCTTTGAAATAGATGACGATGGTTCATAAAAGAAATGAATGACGATTAAAATTCAGTTTTGCATGGTTTTCGTGTGGCACAAAAAAATGTATAAGTTTTACGGGCCTCTGTTTTACCCCCTAAATATCATGAAAATTTAACTCCATGAATACGATGTTGATATATATATATATATATATATATATATATATATATATATATATATATTGAACAAAACAGAGCAGATACTCACATTTTAGATTTTTTTATAGCAAAATAATTTATTATTTGAGAAATAAAAATCCAAAACAGCACAAGGATGACATACACAAAGGTCGAACTACATTATTGCATGGTTTGCGCTAAACCAAAGTTTTGGATATCATAAGTACAAAACTAAATAAAAAAATCGCTAAAATAATGTGACACCTTAACAAAGAAAAAAATGTTAATATAGCCTATTGCACTAAAAAAAGTTTTCATTTTATTGTTACCTATACTAGCAAAAAACTTGTATCTTTTTTGTTTTCTATTTTTATTATACTATCAAAATAGGTTTCTATTTTTTATTTATCATATCTCAATCCCACAAACTGACTTGTAGATAAGGATTTTTAACCATAAAAAAAGGGATTGTTTAAATTTTGTAAGCTCTATTTACGTTATATGATCTAGTCGAACTGAAACTATACTTCCTCCTCGCACCTATCTCAATGAAGCTAGCACATGAGGCCAATAATTTAGGGAGTGCAGACCCGTTACAGTAGATTAAAGCAGTATTTGGAACAGTAGAATTTTTATTGGTCAATCTTAACCTTAAATCATAACCTAACTACATCAGATTCATTTTTTATAAAAATATATTATTAAAATGCTGCATCAGTATATTTATGGATATTATAGAGAATGAATCTAATGTGATTAGGTGTATGGTTTAAGGTTAATTAAAATTCACCAATAAAATTTTTATTATTCCAAATATTGCTCTAATCTACTGTAGAGGATCTGTACTCTAATTTAGGTTGGCTAGAGTGTTTGGAATCAATTGATGATTTAACTTGAATTTTAAGTATTGGATAAGCAATTGTATTAAATATTTGAAGAGTTTTGTTAATTATAGTAGTCATCCTACTTAGTTAATTATTATAATTCAGTTGGCAACACATATTAAATTTGTGAATGAAAATAGATCGTATAGGTTTGATTCTCACAAAATATACTGTTAGAAAAGAATGATATACAAGGGTCAAATGATTAATTTTATAGTCTGTCTAAATGATCTTTGTGAAATATTTCAGGATCTCTAGAGACCAAAGATCCTAATTATATTGGTTATAAAAAGGAAAAAAGTAATCATCCTACCCAACTCAAATAAAATAGTCTTTCATTAAAGATACATGTTGTTTGTAATGAATTTACCTTACATGATAAATTATGATTTAAGTATGTTTGACTGTTTTCCTCTTCTTTTTATATACTAAACAAGATGGTTACGTTACCGAATGACGAAAAAAAGAGAGACTACAAAACTAAACCATCCTATATGGTGACATGTTGCAATAATTAAATATCAAATGGTGTTTCAATTCTTTTGAAATGATGTTTAGTACAAGATATGGTAACTTGTTTTATATTAGAAATGATTTGTTAAGATTTTTAATTGAAGATGAACTTTTTTATTTTTGTTCATAAATATGAACTTTTTAATTTAACCATATTGATTCTATTTCCATTTATAAAAACACATGCGAGCACTAGAAAGTGGAGTAGATCCAAAAGGAAAACGTTAAGCCGTTGGATGCAGTCTTAGGGGCTAAGTATTCAAAGACGAGATATAATAATTAAATAATCAATCAATATTTCAAACTAGTTCACGCTATGCCTTGAAGTCCGTTTCTGTAGCAATAAGTGGCCCAGAATTTTCGAACAGTGCTTTGATGTAAGCCTTCTCTTGTAGTATATCACTGCACTAAGTAAAATGAGATTCCTTTTTCTACCAAAAAAAAAATTCATTAGAATATAGCTCGAATGCAATGTCAGGAGTACCACCCCATTTCATTTCTCAAAAGAAGGCAACTATATATTAATGGTCCAAGGTTATGATGGTTATTTTTGTCATTGAGCCCGAAAACATATCTAAAGTGAATGTATAGAACAGTAACTGTTCCATTGCTAGCTATTTGGTGGGTTAGGTCACTCTTCCTATGTCCCCATTTCAGTTCCTCAAAAGCCCCAAAGGTCCCCCATAATAGTGGTCAAATAATTGAAAGGGACCAAATGAAAACGATTAAGCTACATTTAAAGAATGGGTACTTTGTTCTAGACTTTGAGGCATTGTAACAATTCAATGAATAGTTCCATTGATATTTTACATATGTACGTGTATGTTTTTATTGATTAAAATTTTTAAAATTTAAGTACAATGCTTAGACAAACTAATTTTTTTTCAATCAACTTTCATTAAATTAGTTCTACTCAAAATCAATTGTGTTTAATATTTTAAGCAAAATTTACCAAAAATATAAAAAAAAATGTGTTAGTGTGAGTTGATACTATAGTTAAAATTCCAAAATTAATTTTCATCTTCTCTATGATTACTAGTTCGATTTCTCCTTATACCACTCAAATCTTTTTTGGTGGACAACCATCTTTAGGAAGATGCTCTAGTACTCACGAGTTAGTTAAGTTATTGAGATTGGATAAAACTGCTTGTAATTTATGTCTTATACTAATCCTCCTTATAGTAATCCTTTAAGTGTGTCTATTGACAAGTATGCTATTGACATCCTATTCTAAAGTATTGAGGGTGTCTCCCCAACAAAAAACAAAAGATAAAAATGTAAAAAGAATAAGTTTGTCTAACTTATCTTAACTAAAAATGAAGTTAAACGACCTCATGTAAATGATTAGTGTAATTAAAAAAATTATACCAATCATATTTAAATACATAAAGAATTACACTAATTATCTACTATAGGATTTGAGATAAATTTGACAAGTCCAAAAGAGAATAAGATAAATAAATAAAAAACTTGTGGTTATTTGTATAGAATTAATTAACTTTGTTTTGATATTTTTCTCCACCAGTAATAGTATTATCGCATTCCTTGTTAACATGAGACCATGAAAGCGATATTTGAAGATAGCTAGTCATCTCGAATTCTCGATCGCCATGCTTTTTGTTTTCTACACTCAGCGAAATCAGGTTTAAAATCATCACACTAGTAAAGAAGAAAAAAAGAAGGAAAAACTCAACACTCCTAACCCAACCCCACAAGTAATTTCTGCCCACCAAAACAGTACAGCTTCGTATACCACTGAACAAGCCATAACTCACGCCCTATCATGAAACGCCAAGTGTCCTTCTTTAATTTAATCACTTTTTATGTTATGCCTTTTTCTTTTCTTAACCCTCACTCTTTCTTTAGTTACACAATGTATGTACGTGTTTCCCTCACACAAAAAACAGCTACCACAACTAGACGCATAACCTTGAACATCATCCCCTATATAAACCCTTGTATCCCTCGTGTACTCTTTCGTCCCATAACACATCTTTTGCGTTATAAATTTAACGTACAAGTTTGTACATCAACAACAACAACAACAAAAAATCCTCTTCACACAATCTCCCTCCCTCTCAAAATCACAAAACACACCCACAATTTTTTGTTTCCTAGTTTTGATTTTGTTCACTACTTCACCTAATTCCTTGGTCCATAGTCCATAGAGTCATTATTATTGTTACTTTATATCATTTGTTACTTGTTCCTTGTTAGTTACTATATATTATTACTACATAAATTAGAGCAACATGAAGAACAGAGCATCAGGGTTTCTGAAGGAGATCATAGCAAATCTGAGCTCAATGGCAAAGTCAAAAACCATGGCGTTGAAGTCCAAAACAAACGCGATAAGAGCACGTTTGATCATATTCTCAATGATGAAGAACAAGAAGTTCTTGATGAGTTCCCTCTCTGAGAAGTTCCATTCTGTGTGGGGGCAAAGATCATCATCTCAACAACAAAAGGAAGATCATTGCTTATTGGAAGATGGCATCAGCAATGATGATCATCACCAAAAAAGCAATGCCATAGTGTTGTACAACAGAAATGCACACTCATATGAAGCCTTGCCAAACCCTAGTGAAACCCTAGTGGTGGAGGAGGAACAAGACCAAGATGATGGCTTTGATGGTTACTACAATTATGATTGTCATGATGATGATGAAAAGTACCCGGATCTCACACACACCCTTTTTGAGTCTGAGGATTTGGATCTCGGAGGGTCCGTGATTGATTTGGTGAAGAATTCTAAGGAAGAGGCAGGGAAAGAATTTAAGCTGGAGGATGAGATTGACCTTGCTGCTGATCTTTTCATCTTGAAGTTTAGAAGGCAAATGGTTTTGCAGAAGCAAGAGTCATTGAAGAGGAAGAGGGAAAATGCTTGAAAAGGGTGCATAAGTTCTTGAAGCATGGTTTGGTTGGTTATTACTCATTTATCTATCATGGTTGGCTCAACCACAATTATCTCCCTTTTTTATGGGTTTTTTTTTCTAGAATAAGGGAGACCATCAGGCAGAGCTAGTTTGGTTAATTAATTACTAAGATAAATTATGGTACTTAAGTGGTTTAAAGACAAGAACAATTAATCCAGAACTGACCAGGGTGAATGGAATATGAATTTTGTTCTTTTCATTTTTTGTTTTTCTTTTCAATTTTTACTATTGGATGGTGCCATAGTGTGTACTTCGTCTTCATCCATGTTCTCTTTTCAGGTGGCCTTGTGCAAAATAAAAGAAAGAGAACAAAAATTGGAAAAAGGTTTCCTTGTAGATGTTGTATTGGTAAAACACTAATGTTGGTGCTGGCTTCAACTCTGTAAATCTGCAACCATTGCAGCTAATTGATGTATATTCATATTATCATATATATATATATATATATATATATATAAAATAATAAATTAAATTCTGACACATCCATTGTCTTTTTTAGATTGCTAATTATATGGTTGTGGTAGTGTAGAATGAGGGGGGAAGATGTATTGGGTTGGAAAAAGTGTGAGTGCTCCATCTTGCACAAGGAAAAAAGGTACTACAGCTACTAGTTGCATAATAACTAATGTGATGGATGTATTTGAAACCAAATAAAGGAATACATGTACCACATGTTGAAGGAAACAAAGTAAAAGAGAGAATATTTGCATCAAAAGGTGCGAGGTATGAGTTGCAAGCAAACAACACCAATAGTTATAGTCTAGCGGGGAGTGACATTAATTTGATTAACTGTTTCTCTTCGTGAAGCTTCCTAAAGTTGAGACTTGAGGGGAACACTTTTCAATTTTTCATTTATGTTCTTTTTCTTAGCTCCTAATTAAGCTTGATTTCGTAAATATTTACTCCCTTTCTCTTACTATATAATGTATATTAAGCCCGTTTAGAGGAACAGCATGTGTTATACTAAGGTTTTCTGGTGCTCTCTGGATGCATTGGGGAACTTAAATAAATAATTTTCCTCTTTTAACTATTTTTTTAGACAATTAGCAGGATATGAAAAAGAAAAATATCTTCCTTTGTTTAACCCCCATAAAATGGAGAATAAAAACTTTAATCTTATAATTTATTCCGTTCTTTATTCTTTTCATGTTGAGGGTTAGCCTGAAGCTGCTTCGTCCCTAAGGTCATTTCTTAAATCTCGTTGTTAGAAATTTGATAGATGTTTTATTTTTTCACTTAACATACACTTTTTTTCCGCTGAAATGTTTTCTTTTGCTTAGTGGAGAAAATACGTAGAAATACACAACACGGGTATAATTAATTCAATCTTCACGGAGTGAAAAAAAAAAAAATCAATCTTCACGGAGTACTATTTTTTCTTTGTCTTTAACACTAAAATTGGGTTTTTAAATCAGATAATTACGCGAGGATTTTCTTTTTAACACTAAATACTCTTTATTAGATATTTATTTTGGATTTTTAAAAAATCATATAATCCCATCTAATTTGAAAAAATTGATAAGTTTTGCCTCAAATAATATTCACTATTTGGGGCAATGATTATTATAAGAGGAAGTTTTTAGTTCCTTGCTCGCTTGAAGCCCCAATTTTGATGATGTCAACTTTGGAAAATGACACTATAAAGAATACAAACGCACTACCTTTGGAGATAAAGATTCTTTTAGTAACACAGAATCAGGTCTGCAGATTTTGTAACTTTACCAATATAATCACATGCTTAATGCTTTCCAAGTAGAAAGTTTAAGAGCTGTTCAACACTTTAACTTGAAATAACAGCAGAAAAATATGAAATCTTCTAATTGATTAAAAGTAATAATCTCTCCCATGCTTAAAACATGAAATGAACTCAAGTATAACTTAATTAGTTGAACAGCGTATATGAGTAATATCTTTTTCATTTAAGCGCTCATCTATGAAACCTTTCAGTTGTGGCTAGTTCAAAGTTAGACTCGCGCGTCACTGGAATTGTGCGGTATTACCTTTTCTTGTTTTGTTCGACCATGGAAATTGTATTATTTTGTGCGTCTTCCATTTTTTATGCACGTCCACCGAAATCCAAAAGTTCTAGCTTTTGCATAAATCACTAATTTGACGTGGTTTTTACTCCATACATGTGTGTTGGATGAGTTTCCAAACATGAACTGTAACCAACCTTCCAGAATCCAGAAGCTAAAACTTTAAAGAAAAAAAAAAAAGAAAAATTGTTGAATAGTTTTTCTCTCAAAATGAAGGAGAAAGTGAGAATTCAAACTTGAATAGTAGTACCATTACTCTTGAATTTTGAGGTTCGTTTCTTAACGACTAATAGAAGTAAATCAAACATTAGTTTTGATGTAAAAACATGCATGTTTTACCTTCCCACAATCAGTTTGGATGTTAATATTATTTTTTCCCTAAAAAATTTGGTTGCAAGTGAAGTCACACAAAATAAAGAGCATTGATAAATAGAAATATGCAGAATGCTAATCTCATAGGAGGTCAAAATATATAACCCATGATGTGTGGGTCGTATGACCTTCTGTATATAACCCACATAGGAATATAAAAAGTTTAAAAAGAAAAAAGAAAATCAGCAACTAACTTCTTATCATACAACATAACAAAAATAAAAAAGAAACGAGAAAGTATAATTATTATATTCTTAGACTTAATACCCCCCCTCGCATTTGAGGGTTGATATATATCAGCCATCTCCAACTTAAAAGTAATCATTGGAATGGAACAAGGTGTAGATCGAGTTTTAGAAAGTATACTCTATGTGCTCCAAAACATTGGTCTTTTAAGGTTATGCCACACTAATTAAGAATCATTCAATTGATACAAATTTAGACTAAAATGTCCTTAATTTATCAACTATTTTTGTCATGAATTATTCCACTATCCACCAACAAACAATATATTTTATTATTCACCAACTTGTTTTTATGACAAAAGTTTCTTTTCAATGCAAGTATTAATTGATCTTTTTAATTATGTCGAGGGGTATTGTTGGAAAAAATAGTTTAAAAAACTAAAAGCACCGTTGTTTTGAAACAAAAACAAAAGGCTAATTAATAAGATCATTATTTTGGATCGGAGAAAATATATTCACAACCTGATTAGAGCTTGATAATGGCAACAAACTCATGAGATAAATATTACATTTCTCTCGACGTGACAATCAATCTCCAGGTGCATTGTACGTTCATGGAACATAAGGTTAGTTGTTATGTGCAATGCACTTTGATTATCGTAGTATAAGAGTGGTTGTTTAAGACATTCAACATGTAAACCATGCATAACATAGGATAGCCATTAGCCACAACAACTTGCAAGTGAATACTGTCAAATGCCCTATACTTGACTTCTGAGGATGAATGGACGACTATTTTTTGCATCTTAGATTCATTTGATAAAATAATTCATTTTAAATTTGATCCTACACAACTTCCTTTCTTCGTTTTATTTTCATTGACAATAAGTGGAAGCCAATAACAATCTCTTAACACGTTAAAATGTATCTTTCTCAGCCATTTATTCTTTCATGACCAAGTTTATGGTGTGGAGCTGGTATTGGGTGGTTGCGGTGGTGGTGTTTGGGTGCGGCGATGGTGGTTGGTGGAGGTGGGATACAGTGGTCATTGAGGTTTGGGGGAGACGTGGTTAGGGTTTTCCTGAAAGAGGAATGGTAAAAATGAGATATTATAAATTTTGGGAGTACACCAATCAAAAGTGAGGTGCGTTAAGTAATTGGCCACGACGAAATATAATCAATTTGGACTGGCTTATAAACTTACGAGTCTGTTTAATAGGAAAATAAATAAATATGTGAAAAATAAAGTGAATAGAAATATAAAAGGTGTTGAAAAAAATAGAGAAAATTGAATGAAAATAACTGAGAAAAAAAGTGTTTGATTTAAGAAAATAAAGAAAAAGATAAATAGATAAGAAGTAGAGTAAAAAATAACGAATGGACCTCATAACTTTAAATTTCTATCCTGGCAAATGTATCATTCCCCGTACATATATTTTTAAATTGAATTACAATGAAAAAATTACAATTATATTAATTATTTTAAAAAAATGCTCACAATTAATTCAAATAAAATATAAAAAATAATTTAAGTGAAAATATCTAAAATTTAAAAATATGTTTAAAAATATAATTAAAAATTTTAAGAATGAAATGTGTCATTAATTATTTATAAGAGAATAAGTTGCGTCCCTTCCGTCCTTTTTATAAAAATCAAATTAGAAATTAAGTTTAGTTATTTGTATAAGTAACAAATTTAGAATATATATATATATATATATAATGTAATATTTTTTTTTTACCAAAATATCCTTAATTATGATCATTTTTCTTAGATGAACAAATAATAAGTGAAATACATCAATGTTATAGACTCTTTGAGAGACTAACAATGTCATGAATAAAGAGAATTTCGGAAACCTTACTTAAACTATTTACATGCATATTCAATAAAAAATTAAATAACAAATATATTAATGAAGAGAGAGATTAATATATTTAAAATTAATAAAATATTTGAAAAAATAAGAGTATGTATCACTAATATGAGGAATAATTTTGGAAAAATATATAAATTTAAGGTAAATTTATTGTTACTAACTAGATTAACTATTTTTTTAATTATAATGAATTAGTTAATTGAGTCTTATAAAAAAGATAAAAGGGAGTAAGCAATTTGATATATTTTTAAAAAAGAATTCAAATTAAATATGTAAGGTAGATTTTCTTGGTCCACGTCATTTATGTGATGCCAAACTGAAGTATAGTTTCAATAAATTTGAAACATGAAAATTCATTAAAACCTCAGCTGGCATCACATGAATAATATGTTTTTTTTAAAAAAATATATAATCAAAATCTCATTCAAGTATTTACAAAAATGTCTCTGATGGAACTGCTTAAAACATTGCCTTTCAGCTTGAGCCACATAACATATTGTAGTGCACCATAATAGGAATTAATTCCTTATCTTCTGGAAGCACCTACATGCTACTCGTATCAAACTTCAGTTAAAGCTTGCCAGGACTTGAGAACAAATGGTGTTATGTTAGGTCCTGGTCATTATAATTTTTTCCATTATGAAACTTGTTCTCTTTCTTGAATGAATCTCCAAGAAAAATACGGATGCCAAACAGCATTGTCTATTTATTTACGTAAAATTTTCGTGAGCTTGACAAACAATTTAGTTGAGAAGCAAATAATTGTGATATATACTATATATTTCATATTACTCCACAATTTGAATTGTATTGAGCCATGAGTTTAAAAATCGGTGATATATATTATTTAATACTACTCAACAAACTTAAAATTATGAGGCTCGATGGAAGATAATGATTGAAATATTATATTTAAATTAAAATTTGATATTGTGATTTTATCATCTTAGGCTAATAAGTTACTTATTATTAGAAAATGAATCAGTTAGTACGAGATTATTCAATTAAACCAATAATCTTAAAATCAAATTGGATACATAGTTGTGTTAAGTATTTAAAGGAAAAATGCTTGTATAGTTTATGATAATTTTATAAGACTTGAATATGTCTCTTACATAAAATACTAATGGATCCTACTAAAAACAAAATGAAATTTTAAAAATTATAAAAACAAACTTAGTTAAAAATTATGATACAAACAATTCTTACGACAAACAAAGAAATACGACTTGGTATCTAGTCCAAATGTAGTCACAAAATTTCAACACATAATGCATTATGGGTAAGCCGTCACAGTTTGACAAGTAAATGCATATGCAACCGCCAACCGGACTTTAATTATGTTATCGTCACGATTCTAAACATGGTTGGATTTTTTTTTTTTTCCACTTGTCAATCTTTTCTTTAAAGTGTCATGAATTACTCATTAGTTTACATAAATTAAGAAGAAAATATAGTGAATCAATTGAAATATCAACAATTAGTCATTAAAATCAAAGTGAGTAAAAATATATTGAATCGATAAAAATATCAAAATATAGTACAATCAGGGTTATTTTATTTATAAATTAGATCGTATAGAAGGTTGGACTTCTTAATAGTTAGGATAACATTAGCTTTCACATGTATAAACCGTCTCGGGTTCACAAAAGAAGCACATCTCATCCTCCATTAAACTTTATTTTTCAAAGTCAAAGGCCAAATAGGCCTAGTTATGGGATCCACGAGAACCAATGATTCTGTGCAAGTGCAAGGATAACCTTTCCATTTATTAAAGGATTAAAAAAATGTTAATTATTAAGATTGTCTTAATTAATGGTACAATTTTTATATTGTTATTACTATTTCTATATATTGTAAGTCTATGTTAATAATTTGAAATAATACACCAATATCTAATGTAATGGTTACATATCAAATTTGTACATTGATAAAATTATGATAATCATACTTTTAATAGTACAATTTTAATTCATTTGGACATGATTAAACCACTTTAAAATCTTAAAATTTTCTTTCTGCATGTTCAATCATCTGTGATGTTCCTGAAAATGTTTCAAATAATAAAGTTTGGCAACAAAGAGTCCAGCACACGTGTAATCTAATAATTAAAATACTCGTAGAAGCCGACTAGACTATGGAGGGTAGGGGTATCTGGTGGGGTGTGAATGTGATTCTGTGTTGGGAGTTGCAAAGGTCATGTGGTGTAAGAGTTGTTACTTGTTAGGGTAAGCTTGAGACCCAGCTCATTAAATGTTCCAGTGTAGATTGCAGAATGAGTAAATGAACTAAAACAGCTCAATTATTGGAAGTGCCAGACATATTTAGAAATGCAGTCATACTCCACATCTTTTTGTTTAATTTTGTTCAGAACAGCTGAAATTGAACTGCGTATTGGACCCCAGTTGTAACCAGCTGAAAAAAATTGCAGCTATAGGTTGCAAATAAAAGTTTGGCCAATGCTAATAAGTGTACTTAAGGTTAAGGTAAGGGTTAAAAAATTAAAATGATTTTTTTAATTAAGATATGTAAAATTATATTTTTCATGATTTTTTTATATTTTCTCATAATTTCTACAATAAATATTTTTTTTATTTCTTAACCAATATTTTAAGAGAATACTAATTATTAAGATCCTAAAGTTTTTTTTCTTCTTTTTAATACATGAGTTTTGGAACTTTAATGTTAATAATAATCTTTTTTATCATCAATCATAGATAAATTGAGGTGTGATTGTTTGGTCTTTCATTCGGATTTTAGGTATGTATCTTTGTCAAATATTCAAAAAAAGAACTTTATCATATATAATATAATCCTACTTGATTTGAATAAGATTTGTCTATAATAAAATATGCATGTGATTTAGATACAAAATAATAATAATATTGGTCCTGATTGGGTTGAATAGGATTGCTTCAAATAAATGATGTGTGGTCTATATTGTTTTACCTAAATATTATATAAAGAATAATAACTTAAATATTCTTTTCCATAAGTTTATTCTTTGTCAATTCTGGTCTTGTAAGTTATTTATTTATTTTTAGTCCATGTGAGTTTGTATTTTTTTAATTTTGGCTTCTTGTAAGTTTTTGATTATTTTTAGTTCTTATAAGTTTGTATTTTTTTAGAAAAATATACATAAATTAAAATGAATAAAAAACTTATAGAAATTAAAATTGAAAAAAATGTGAACTTACAAGAACTAAAAAAAATTAAAACAAAAAATAATAGATTTTCTCATAATATGTTTTTTTTATCAATATTCTTATTTAATAGTATTAAAAATATATATTTGTATACTTTATGTGTATATATATATAC
>PYAF01001876.1:711667-733104 GCA_007407185.1 Glycine tomentella
ATATTATTAATATGAACACAAATATAAGTGAAAAAAAATGTAATGTTACATTAAAAAATTAAAATAATATTTTTTTTCTTCTTCTTATACATGACTATTTATGAATGAAGAGGGTAATTTATTTATTAAACAATAATTCCTCCGATATTAAATATAAGAATTTTTTTAAAACTCAAATATAAAAAATATAATTATTTAATGTTATTATTTCTAAAATATCTTTTATTACTAAAGTGTTAGTTTTAATATCTATTTTTATTCTTAATATCAAATTATTAAATTAAAAAATTACTTTTCAATAAAATTTAATTCAATTAAAATATAATTATAATTTATTTATTTAATTAACGTAACATCTTATTGTCTCTTATATTTAAGATAGGAGGGAGTACTGTATTCGTCAGTCTCTCGGTTTGTCTTTTTTAATAATGAATTTAATTAATATACATGTCTTTCTGGCGGCTGGTGCCATATTTTATCAGAGAAGAAAGCACACGTGTTGTGTTGGTGATCATCGGTTCAAGACAATGCACGTTCCCTCTTCTCAGGGATTTTGGATAAGAAATTAAGAATTCACCCGCTTTGTTTATCCTAATAGGACATTTGTGATTGATTTTCCATCTGAATGAACCATGCATATGCAAGAATAATAAAGGTATATTTGGTTGGGAAATTATTTTTGTTTCATATTCTTACATATCTTTACAAAATAAAACACTTAAAAGAAATAAGTTGATATTTTTATAATTATTTTATAGTAAACAATAAAAAAAAAAACTTGTAATGCTAGCCAAGGTTTAAAAGACTCATTTCGCTACTACTACTACTACTATTATTATTATTATTATTATTATTATTATTTGGGTTGTTTTTTTAAACCATCAAAGTGTGGATTTTCAACGTAACATAAAATAAAATATTACTAATTTTTGGAAACTAAATTATATAAAAAAAAAACAAAGTCATTAAATATAAAGAGATGAAAAAAATACAATTCACATCTCGAATATGTATGCCAAATTAAATGTCAACTTTAATTCAAGTCTAAGGAGCTTCCGGTTCAATGCTTGTTAATTTAGTTTTCTACAAAATTTTATTCCTATTTCAAACTTAGCATTTTCGAGTATCATAGTTGGGTTGTATTATTAAAAAAATAATTCCCCAATGTAACAAAGAGTTTCCTTAAGCGTTGACAAATGTCAATAATGTATCCGAACATTATTTGGTATTGATTTGATTCCGGGCTCTCTATGTATGTATCGGAATAGAGTCACCTCAAGATCATGAAAATCGAAAACACAAAATCAAGGTGATTCTACAATTCTTATATACCAACTAATAATGCTGTAATTGTTGCTCAGCTCCAGTTAAGAATACACATAAACATAGCTTATATATATCTTAATCAAATCATGTGAGATTGTTTGTACCTTCCTCCAACTCGCCACTCCGAAATTATTAAAAGCCTCACATCTTTGCACCCAACTCATGATCCCACATGCAATGCTTTTATATATATATATATATATATATATATATATATATATATATATATATATATATATAGTTTTCTTCGGACTTATGTGGCAGGTTTCAACTGCCAAAGTGCTATGTATATCGACAATAACGGGTTATTCAGACAGAAACTTGCTTTAATTATCATCATTCTTTCAATTGTTTTAGTTCATACAAGAACTTATTCATCACCTCTTTTTTTTTTTTTCCATGTCCGTGCCTTCCCAATGGTATAGCTGTAACACAAATTCTTAAAATTTGTTGGGTATTAATTGTGAGTTTTACGTTTAGAATTTTTAAAAAATTAAGATGTTTTTAATTTTATAACCTTTAGCGTGAGAAGGAGACTCGATTATGATAACATAAGTTAACTTAGTGATGGAAATAATGGTAGCAATGTATATAGTAACAGTGACAATTAAGGTGTTAGCATGAATATCATGAAAATGGTAACAATGATAAAAAGTGACAATAACAATAATAGTCATAGTTGGTATATCAACAATGTCCAATACAATAGCTAGATGATTGAATTTCTTAAGCATACTAACATAGTTTGATTCATTGATTGTATATATGGAAAATACTTTGTTGAAATTATTTCGATGATCTCTATATCTTAAGGGTTAGTCTCATAATTTTCGACTATACATGAAAATACATGCTTAGAGAAGAGAAAAAAAAAGGTATGAATATTGTAGTAATTATAATGATGATAATGACAATAATCGTCAATGATGACAATGATTATAATGGAAGTGGTGATAGCAACGATTGTTGTCATTAGTTGATGATGGTGATAAGTAATGATTATGACCATGACATATGTCAAATGATTAATAGTGACATTGAAGGATGATAGAGAGATGTTATATCTTTTACTTGTATAAATATTAATATTAAATAATTTTTTTCCTAGGAAGCTAAAGTAAGGGATTAGATCGTTGTATGTTTGGGTTAGTCTTGAAAATTCATATACTACAAATAAAATTTATTTGAAGAGTTCAATCGGAACACATTGCGATTGTAAAATTTGTAGACAATCAACCAATTAAAATCCATCTTAAATATGATTTTTAAATAATTATTATAAAATATTTTTTTTACTATATATGGAAGTTTCTGATTAAATAACAATATAGAAATCAAACATTCTAATTAAATTCTTATTTTAAAATTATGTTGTTCACTAATTAAGTTGAATGTATATATTATTTTTAAAAACATATAAACAATTTTTTGAGTTTAATTTTTATGTCAATATTAATCTTCTTATACTATCAAGTATCAACTAATTAAAAATTACAATAAATATAAGTTTTACACACACAGTAATGATAATTTTTACACGCAAAAAAAAATACTATATACAAGACTATACGTGATTGGATTGTAATGTAAAAAATATGTTATTTTATCACTGCATTCTAATTAAATTCATGAGTTTATTTTCTTTGTATCATACACATAATATTACACTGATAATCAATAAAAAATTATGATAAATATAATTTTTATGATTATTATTATTATAAAAGTTAACTTTATGATTGAACGAAAGATTGATGCCGTTCACCGTGCATGATTATCATTATTTACTTTAAATAATTTAAATAGATTAAACAAACTCATTTTTTATTATTTTTTGACAAACTGAAATATACATAATGTGACGTTCTTATAGTTACCTATATATAAAATATATGAAATGAAAATAAAAATAAAGAACAAACCAAACACGCTTTCACCTCCTTTTTAGAATTTTCTAATGCAAGTTTGGCCCCGCCTTACATAGGAATTAGCTAGGAAATGATTTGAAATGTAAGATTGGTTTGGCCACCCTAATAGGAAGTTAAGCGATGATAATGCCCTAAAAGTTATAGAAAAGAGCATGCACGGGCCATTGCACCAAAACCAACAGACACTTGGTCCCAATCCCATCTGGTATTGTTCTTAAAAACTATATTTATTATTTTGTTTGCTGCAAATTCTATTCCCAAATGCATGTTCACAATTAATAAGAGTTTGTTGCTACGTCCAATTTCAATTTTGAAGCCCATTGTCTTGTAAATCCAAGGAAATCAGAAGATACACACAAATTTACGGTTGTTTTTAGATAGTGCGTTGCAAATGTGGTTTCTTTCTGACATTGGCTCCTTATTCAATGGATGAGAGTCCTAAATTTCTTGAGAATCTCTAGTATGATGAATTTTTCTATACATTCCTGTTACTCATGTTTTCCTTATTGTAATAGCATAGGTTATTACTCTGTTATCTTATAATTAATTAAAGGGTGATACGATTTTTTTTGGAGATATAATCCAATAATCTTTATAGAAGGTGTGTAATGTTTTTTTTAGAGAAGTTTGTAATGTTGTGGTAATAAAATATGTGTCTTACATTACTCTCTTATTTACTTTATTTATTTATGTTAATTAACAATTTTAATAAACATTTAACGAGTTAGAAGCAATATTTAAGATGATAAATTATATATATAATTACCATAAAAAATGAATCAATTAACATAAAATCATTTTAATTTAATATGTGATTTCAAATTCAAAGTTGAAGTTCTGAGCATTTATTTAGGTTAAATATTGAGAGAGATAATATTGTCGCCTATAATGATCATATTCGACTTGAGTAAGATTATTTTTAGTGAAAGATAATTGTGATCTTAAAATTTAAAAAAGATATTTACATAATTAAATAATATAATAAATAATTTATAAATTTTCATAATTAAACTAAAAATATTTGATAAACAAATTTATCAACTTAATTTTTTTATATAATAAATATAAGGTTTAATTGATTTTTTGTCCCCCAAAATTTTACCATTTTACAAATTTTGCCTCCAATTTTATTTTTCAATTTTTTTTTGCATCCACATAAAAAAATCATCACAATTAAGAAAATTTGTGACGACTTTATCATTAAACTATCACAATAAAGATAATTTTGTGACAATTATGTGAGGGCAAAACTCACTAAAAGAATTTTAGGAAACAAAATTCCGGAGATTGTAAAACTTTGGGAGAAAAAGTGAAATTAGCCTAAATATAAATAAACACTCACTTTATTTTGCATATCATTCCCATCCATTTTCGTTCCAAGTCTCTATTTTTTTCCATCGCATCACTTATACTATATTATATATTTTATAATTATAATAATTATATTACTTTGAAATTAAAATAATAAAAAATGTATTAAATAAAAATTAAATTCACATAATAATCTTATTTAGAGAAGTGAAATTGCAACTAACCCACGAAGTAATGGTATACAATATACATAATATATTTTTATACTATAAAACTTAGGTTTTTTTCGAATCAATACTCTTAAAAATATAGCTTAATGAACTAAAATGAGAAAATAGTTATCATAAAAATCACCAAAAATCGTAAAAAAAATCATGAATAACAAAATTTATGCATTGAATAAAACCTTTTATCCTTTTAATTTCTTAATTAATGTCTTAAGAATATTGATTAACATTTTTCTACCACTAAACACCCAAAATGACTTAGTGACTTTGATAATAAAATAATTGAAGAGAAAGGTTGAAAGATGGGTTTAAACCATGACCTCTACTTTTCTTATTACCACCAAAGTCACTAAAACCATTTAATTTATTTAGTATATATTATAAAAAATAGATATTATACATACGATTACTACACAGGGCCGGTCCTGAAAATTCTTTGGTCCGGGGTAAAGTGAAAAAAATGGGCCCCTAACATATATTTTTTTTAAAATACAAGTAATATTAACATTAAGGGATGGAAAAAATGGGTCTTAACATACAAATTTTTTAAAATATAAATAATATTAAAATTAAGGGATGAAAAAAATAGGCCCTTAACACACAAATTTTTTGAAATACAAATAATATTAAAATTAAGGGATAAAAAAAATGGATCTCTAACACACAAAAAATGGACCCTAACATACAAATTTTTTGAAATATAAATAATATTAAAACTAACGGATGAAAAATAATGGGCCCCTGACACATAAATTTTTTGAAATACAAAAATATTAAAACTCAGGGATGGAAAAATGGACCTCTAATACACAAATTTTTTGAAATACAAATAATATTAAAATTAAGAGATGGAAAAAATGGACCTCTAACACACAAAATAGACCCCTAACATAGGTTTTATTTTTATTTTATTTTTTTAATAAATTTTTTTTTACTTAAACTACCAGCGCAAAAATTTTTGGGCCCTGGGCGGACGCCCTGCTCGCCCTGCCCCAGGGCCGGGCCTGTTACTACATTAGTTAATTACAGATTTAGTTATCAAGTATGATCATAAAGGAATTTACTTTTTATTTAACGTTAAAGCTTTATTATCATATTTTATTTATTTAAAATAATCTTAATATTAAAATATTATTAAATAATAATATAGTATACGTAATCTAATGAAAAATAAATAGAGAGATGTTTGCAAAATGGGGTGGAAAATGATATGAAAGAAAAACAGAGTGTATCTTAATATGAAGATGGAATTCATCCTCACATATTTAAGAAACGGAAATTCATTTCACTTAAATCAATACACTTTTTTTTTAATTCAATTGTGTTTGTTTCCGTTTTAAAAATAATAAGAATACAAATTCGCTCTCTTACAGTCTTACTTGTTAATTTTAAAAATTAATAAAATGTCTACACTGCATGAGACAGTCTAATTCAGGTAAGAAATGATTGATAACTAATAATGAAGATAAATAGTATACGATTATGACCAATATCTGTTACTTCTAACTTTCTAATATCCCCATAATGAAGATAAGTAGTATACGATTATGACCAAGAAAGATAAATGTTTAGGGAATTAGAGGAGTGAAGAGTCAAACTTCCAAGGCAGGGTCTTGCATGTTTCTATATATATCCCATTGTAGCTACGAAGACTTGCACAACATCTTCAGCTTTCCCTCGTTGAAATGAAAATGGGTTCTTCTTTGTGGACTTTGTGTCTAATTTTGGCTTCACTAGCCTCTGCTGCATTCTGTGCCTTTCCACGGAGGCCAGTGGATGTTCCATTCGGCAGAAACTACGTTCCCACTTGGGCTTTTGATCACATCAAATACTTCAATGGAGGTTCTGAGATTCAACTTCATCTTGACAAGTACACTGGTACGTAATATATTACCTTCTCCACATCACACCACATACATGTAGAATACAACAAACAAGTTTATGAAAACATCCCTTATTATCTATTTAGTTGTTAACTAGGTATGTTAATTTTTCATGTTTCATACAATTTTGATCAGGTACTGGCTTCCAGTCCAAAGGGTCATACTTGTTTGGTCACTTCAGCATGAACATAAAGATGGTTCCTGGTGATTCAGCTGGCACAGTCACTGCTTTTTATGTATGCATAATTTCTTTCTATTTTAATACATTGTATACTCTAAATATAATTTTTTAAATAATTATTACAAAAATGATCAATTTTATCACAGGTGACAATTCATAATTAGACAATAGTATAAAAACTTTATACTATTAATAATATTCTAATTAAATTATATATACTAGTTTTCAAATTTTTGTTTCAACCTTATTTATTTGCTATGATTGGAATCCTATAGTTATCTTCTCAAAATGCGGAGCACGATGAGATAGATTTTGAGTTCTTGGGGAACAGAACAGGACAACCTTACATTTTGCAAACAAATGTGTTCACCGGAGGCAAGGGTGACAGAGAGCAAAGAATCTTTCTCTGGTTTGATCCCACAAAAGCATACCACAGATACTCTGTGCTATGGAACATGTATCAAATTGTGTAAGTACTCCCCTCAAAACCCCACTCTATATTTTCAGATAGAAAAGTAAACAAAACCACAACTTGTCAATGAGAGTACTATACTATGCTTAATAAAATAATAAACTAACAAAAGTGATAGAGTTGATGAGGGTTGTACTCAAATTCCACAAGAACGTGAGTTTGAGTATCATTGTCAATTTTAAGAATCCTTTTACTAGATAATTTATAAGTATCTTTGTAAAGGTTGATTGAACTTGAAGCCTTGTTCTCACCCTGATGAATTCTGATGCTCAACTTATCTAAATTTTATTATTGTTATCAACCAAAAAAATAACATCATAATAAATCAAAATGTGGTTTGCACACAGGTTCCTAGTGGATAACATCCCAATAAGGGTGTTCAAGAACCTAAAGGGCTTGGGAGTGAAGTTCCCCTTTGACCAACCCATGAAGGTGTACAACAGCTTGTGGAATGCTGATGACTGGGCCACTAGGGGTGGTTTGGAGAAAACAGATTGGTCCAAAGCACCCTTCATAGCAGAATACAAAGGGTTCCACGTTGATGGGTGTGAAGCTTCAGTGAATGCAAAGTTTTGTGCTACACAAGGCAAGAGGTGGTGGGATCAAGCACAGTATCAAGACCTTGATGCTTCTCAATGGAGATGGCTCAGGTGGGTGCGCAGGAAATACACCATCTACAACTACTGCAATGACAGAAGCCGCTACCCTCAGCTTCCACCTGAATGTAGAAGAAACCGTGACATTTAAATTCACATGTAGTACTATGTTTATGGTTGCTACCATAAGTTTCTTATTGTATTATTGATTGATCAATTACCATATACTTTATTCCTACCATTATTTATTATCATTGTATTGTTTGAGCTGTGTAATTAAGGAGTGGGGTTTGAATACAGAGCAGAGCCTCTATAATAAAATTATATATGGTGTGTAATTCTACTATAAAAGGTTCATCACATAAGAATAGCTAACTTTTTATGGCCGGTTCGCAACTCCTGACGCCAACCCTCCTCCTTTATCCTGGCTTGGGACAGGCCATGCATGCATACACACATAGGCGGAGTTGTGTGTAATTCTACTATACTCATTCTTAATCTTAGCCTTGGCACCACCAATCCAATATTGAATTCTTAAAATTATACTCAGTACATGTTCCATTCCTTAATGGTATCAACAACAGCTTGTTGCTGCATCTATTTCCGATCTCGAGGTCCATTACTTAATTCCTCGTTATTTTAATTTGCTCCTTTTAGTATAAAGTGAATGCCATTTTGATTAATAAAAACGCTAGGTTTACTTCACTTGATTCAAGAAAGAAAGAATAAAAAATGGATAAATTAAAATGGCAAAAACAATGCAATTAAAGATAAACTGTTACTCTTGACTTGAGAGAGGACAATTTGGAGATATAGCAGTTTTCTACAAAAACTTAATTTTCACAGCGAAATAAGATGTCGAGAGACATTATGATACATGGGTAACTTGTAGACAAGTTAAACCTAAAGTTCATCCTAATGTTTTTTATTAATGGTTAATTGTTAGTTTTTTTGTTGATCGGAAAATTAAATCAATGACATTTTTCTCTTTTTCCTTTTCATTTTATTATCCAACCAATCTTATAACTAGTCCCTAATGGTTTATACAACACTTTTCCAAAACATAGTGAATCTTGGATCATTATATGGACTTTGTTTTAGGTTTACTTATGTCCAAAACAGTAGAGATTTAATATTTGTGTTTATGGGTGGACTTTTTATGATGATCTATTTCATTCCATAATAATAAGAGAAAAAAAAAGGTTATATAGTGTAATAGTTATCCAATCACAATTCATCATGCATGATAAGTTTATTAATTTTTAAAAGAATTATTTTAAAATAATTTAAATGGTAATTTATGATTGGATAACAATATAAAATTAGTTTATATTTTCAATGGATGAATATTAAACTCTAATAATAATACATCCGATTTAGAATACTTGTATATTGGGTTTTCAAGAAAATTGTGAGACACTTGATGATATATTTAGGACTCTTGATTTTATTTTTTTATTTTTTATCGAGATACTAATTATTTAAAGTACTTTTTGAAAAATTATAGGCCAGATCAGGGACTAGTTTTTTTTTTTTTTTTTAATTTCATTACTTGTCATCCTTAAATTAATGATCAAATAGAAATTGTGAATAGGATTTTCTCCACTTTGTTGTAGATAATAATGTGAAATAACATTAATATCTAGAGGAATTGTTTGTCACATATTAAATTTGCTTATAATTAGTATGCTCGCTCTTCCCCTGAGTTCTCACTATTTGAATTTTTTTTATTATCTTAATCCTTTAACTCCACTATATTTGACACCATTTGAGTGTGTTACTTTAGACGGCAGGATTGAAATATATCAAATTTAAGTTTCTTAAATGCTTCTAGATCATCGTCATTGTGCATATTACAATTATGGTGAATATATATGTCAGGAGTCACCTTACTTAATTTCTAGTCCTATATTATAAACCTATTATCTCTCTGTTACTTTTCCTATTATGATTGTTGTTTATATTGTTTTGGCTCTAAATAAATTAAAGGAAGAACTTCGACAAATTGAGTTTCTAAAGTAAAGTGGGAATACGGTTGAACAACACATGGTGAATGTTTGTATTAACATAGTTAATTATTAGAATAGTGAAAATTTCTCTAAAAACAAAAAAATTGAAACACAAATTGTTAACATCAAGTTGTATAAATTGTATGGATATATAGTAAATAGAGATATGAAGAAACTAAGTGATCACAAGAAAAAACATACAAAAAATCTGGACTTTAAATATAGCACATATGATGCTAATTACAAACTATCTTAAATACAGTAAGGTAGAATTAAGCAAGAAGAGGAGGCACTTTTTTTTACAAGGTAAAATAATGAAAGCTCAAATAATGAAGGTACTAAAGAACCTACATGTATTCAATTTTGAGAAGAAGAAAAAAATATAAATGTAAATGTAAATCTAAAGCAATAGCCAATAAAACAAACTTACAGCGAGTATTTAGACATTAATAATTGACACTATGATATGCAATGAGTATTTAGACATTCATAATTAACTTACAAAGAATAATTGTCTCTTTCATGTAAACCATTATCCCCTATGGTTAAAACTCATCATTTATTTTTGTACCAAAAACCTCATCATTCATTTTTGTCGCTAAATCTTATCTCAATATTTTCCATTAAAAATTATGTTAAATATAAAAATAAAAAAAATAAAGATAACAGAGGCTACATCTTTGATTTGCAATGAGTCATCCCAACGAGAGATTGTTATTATAATTGGAGTAAATAATCATCAAGTGTCACGAAACAATTATCCAAAGTGATCTAAAAAAAAAAGAGCCTAAAATGCATGCGAAAATGTATTATTATTGTAAATAAATAACAATTCTCTATTATGAAAACGATTGATGATTAGGCAGATTAGCTAGCAGTCAATTAAAATAAACGCGTAATAGTGTCTCAATATTAGTTGTTTCCAACACTAAATCCTAACTGAAGCAAAATGCAGGATTCTCTGTCCTCCCCCAACTCTCTCATCCTGATAAAACCCTTCTCTCACACTGATATAAAAAACAAATCTTAAATATATTGTTAATCATTATACTATAAAAAAATTGATTTTTTTCAAATGATGCACCATGTATTTACATAAATTTAAATTATATTTAAAAGGATAAAAAGCAGAGATGGAAAGAGAGAGGAACGAGGGTTTTGGGGCAGGGTCTAGTGCTTATAAATACCCTGTATTAGCCACTAGCTTTCACACACTGAGGCACACAGAAAAATGGGTTCTTCTTCTACTATGTGGACCGTGTGTGTGATTTTGGCATCACTGGCCTCTGCAGCACTCTGTGCCAACCCACGCAGGCCAGTGGATGTACAATTTGGCCGAAACTACGTGCCCACATGGGCCTTTGATCACATCAAATACTTCAAGGGTGGTTCTGACATTCAGCTTCATCTTGACAAGTACACTGGTGCGTTTAACTTCTTCATCCCTATGTAGATGGCCTTAGAAATTTCATGAGTGATATGAGTATATGACCAAAATAGTGAGGACTAACTCTCATGAGTGGAGTTATGTTGAAATTTAAATTCTAATATTCTGTTTAGATAGAGGCTAGAAATACTTGAGATTCTTTTTACGGAAATATAAAACTTTTTTTGGTAGAAAAATTCTAAAAAACACTCCCTTAAAGTTTTATATCCAAACAAGTTTAAGACAATATTATTTTGATTAGTAACACGATATTATACAACTCCCTTTATTGCTCATGTTCTATACAACTTTGTACAGGTACTGGCTTCCAGTCCAAAGGGTCTTACTTGTTTGGTCACTTCAGCATGTACATAAAGATGGTTCCTGGAGATTCAGCTGGCACAGTCACTGCTTTCTATGTATGCACAAAATGAAAAAAAAAGTTTTATTTTTATTTGCTTCAGCCATTGTGTAGTATGCTAATGTGACCTTTGTTTTGTTATGTTTGGAACTGTGCAGTTATCTTCCCAAAACGCGGAGCATGATGAGATAGACTTCGAGTTCTTGGGGAACAGAACAGGACAACCTTACATTCTGCAAACAAATGTGTTCACAGGAGGCAAGGGTGACAGAGAGCAAAGAATCTATCTCTGGTTTGATCCCACAAAAGAATACCACAGATACTCCATTCTCTGGAACTTGTATCAGATTGTGTGAGCACATTTCACCCAAACTCTTTCATACCCTTTTTCATTTTTCACCCTTGCTTGGAAATCCCAGTCATATAGTTAAAAATAATGTATATAAATGGAGAGCAAACACATTATAAAATGAGTTAGTGTTGTAGTTAATTTCAACCTAAATTTAAAATGGAATCAGAACCCATAACAGTTGTTTGCGGACATTCCGTTTTGCAAATTTTAAACTTTATGTTGAAAATTCGAAATGTTCACTCCTCCTCCATCTGCCAATAATGCGAACAAAATGACATATATAAGTGAAAAAATTTAAGATTAGGCTGGATTGGATTATAAGTAAAAACTAGGTGATATATGATTATCAATGATGGTTGGAAAGGAAAGAGAGAATGTATTGTACTAGTAGGTTCAGATCTTTACTACCGACATTTTTACTAAACTAAAAGATTAATATTTAAAAATGAAAAAGTTGTGCAATGTTCAATGAGAAAGATTGAAATGTTGGGGGTGTGCAGGTTCTTTGTGGACGAGGTGCCAATCAGGGTGTTCAAGAACAGCAAGGACTTGGGAGTGAAATTCCCTTTCGACCAGCCAATGAAGATCTACAACAGTTTGTGGAACGCTGATGACTGGGCGACGAGGGGTGGTTTGGAGAAAACGGATTGGTCGAAAGCACCCTTCATAGCAGCGTACAAAGGATTCCACATCGACGGGTGCGAGGCCTCGGTGAACGCCAAGTTCTGCGACACGCAGGGCAAGAGGTGGTGGGACCAGCCAGAGTTCCGTGACCTTGACGCTGCCCAGTGGCGTAGGCTCAGATGGGTGCGCAAGAAATACACCATCTACAACTACTGCACTGACAGAAAACGCTACCCTCAAATGTCCCCTGAGTGCAAAAGAGACCGTGACATTTAATTTTCCTATTCCTTATTATATTATTATTATTATTATTATTGCTACCTTTACATTATTACTTCTCATTTCATTTTTATCACCGTGCCACATTCACATTGCCACTTCCTGTGTACAATTTTATATAATTATATCATATCATGTGAGTTTCTCCTTGAATTATTGATTAGTTTATTTTGAGTTGGATAACTGATGAAAATAATTATATATCAAGTTTTTATCTATGTGGGTCAAACTTTGAATTAGTGAGAAGTTCTTTCTGATACGAAACATTACTGTCGAAAGTACTATTCATGGATATTTTCCTTCTAATATTTACATGTTCAAAATCAGAATTCGTATGAATTAAAACTCGGGTTCAGATAAATATATGCACTTGTGTTTTTTATTTTTTTTCTTCACTTTTACTGTACTTTTGATGTTTATCCTTTAAAGTCGAGCCAAATGCTATTATTGTTCTGTTGCTTTTGTCCTATAGGGTTGGGTGGTAATAATGTCCTGGTTGCAGAGCCAGTTGTATTTTGAGAGGATCTGTGTTGTTTCTGTATTTTGGGGGAATCATAGATCTGCGATATGATGATACTCTTGTCCCGGAAATGACAAAGTAGAAAGTGGTGGTGATTGAATTGAATATTGTTGAGGAAAAGACACTGGACCCGAAACGTGGCACCACTGGGCACTCCCCATGTGAACGAACATATAAGAGCCGTTTTTGCAGTAAATAATTTTAACTAGAGTTTTTAAGTTAAGCATGTTCTCTGCCTCAATTCTCATGCTTATGACTGTTCAAATCTTAAATGAAATCTATATACTAATATTGAAGAATTGGACACAAACAATAAAAAAAATGATTTTAATTTAATTATTTTTCTTCTGTATTGTTAGTAAAAATTTATTGACTCTCTCTATAACTAATTTGTACGTGTTGAAAAACTCGTGCCAAGTTTTGGAGGAGGAATAATGCTTGTTTAATTCATGGTAAAGTTGGATGAGGATTTGTTAAAAAATGTGGATCATCACTCGGAACCAAACACGGTACACATTGTATAAAAAACACATGATTTATATAAAATAAAAAATAATTTAAATGATTCACATTTTATAACAAATCCTAATCCAACTTTGAAAAATAACACAAAAACTAGTATTTTTAGCTTTCCACATCAAGTGGATTGAACCTCCAACAAAACTAGTAATCTTATTTTGAGTTAAATAAAATTATTATAATTGATAAAAAAATTCTTTTAATTATTTAGCATACTTATATAACATGTATTTAAACTCAAAATCACTTAAGAATAATAGTACTTTCATAAGAATCATGTTAAAAGTTATATTTATCATTTTTTGTTATTGGCAATGCATAAAAAGTTAATATTTTGAAAGATTATTTCTGAATAATTTATGTTGTTTCTTTGTAAGGAAATGAGTCGAGTTCTGCATAATGCTAAAATTAAAAAATGCTTAATTTTTAATTCTTTAACTGTTTACAGAGATACTGATTAATACTAGTTATGACTAAATCCAAAGGCTGTCTAGAGCATCGTTTCGATGTTTAACGTGGTTTCCTTGCACTTTGGCACGTGGGCATAATCACTTTTTTATTCCTTAAGATGTGCATAATGACTTTTTTATTCCTTAAGATGTGCATAATGACTGAAGCATTAGCTAGGACAAAAAAAAATATTAAATTGTTATTGTAGCTTTGGAAACTTCAATTATTTTAATATGGGAAATATTATCCACGAAGATGGTCGGTGTAGTTGTAACTGGTAACTGTTATCCGTTATCGAATTACAATTTTATTTGAAAAAAATTGCAATTGCAATTTTGGTAAATTGTGTGACTCTAACGGGTTGGACTCTTCTTCAGTGATTCTTCTACCGATAATTTCCTGTATTGGATAGAATTCTTTTCCAACTTAACTCGTTTGAACTTTGACTGGTAGATTAGAATAGCAATGTTAGCTAGTGACAATGTAAAATGATGATACAGTGCCTATGATGTCTGACATTGTTTCAAGCCGCGACGAACGTTTTAATGAAGAGATAAAAAGTGTAATTATAGTGTGTATGATTTATTGTTGGAAAATCTACTAATAGAGGTTGAATAAAAAAAATAAGAATTTTTATATTCCATAAAACATATATGAAAATGT
This sequence comes from Glycine tomentella, assembly GCA_007407185.1. Classification (NCBI taxonomy): domain Eukaryota; kingdom Viridiplantae; phylum Streptophyta; class Magnoliopsida; order Fabales; family Fabaceae; genus Glycine; species Glycine tomentella. Next base: position 726,795 of record PYAF01001876.1, read on the forward strand.
TTGTTTATTTGAGTCTTATAAATAAATAAATAAATTATTTTTTCATTAAAATGATCAACTAAAACTTTTAACAAAAATTTATTATTAACAAAAATTAGTAGATATTTTATTACGATATATGGTAACCTAAAAAATAACATCAAATAAGGTTATTTTCTTTTGTTTTTATCCTTAGCTGAACCGTGTAAACATGAAGGTTTGTTTTCCAAATAAAACAAACCACCACGTGATTGCGGAGTTTTGTTGTTAATTTGGAAGTTTGAATATTCGTGGACATCCATTGCTGTGGACTATGGAGGACTTGTCTGCCACCTTACACCTATTTGATGGTAAAAAATCAAACGTGGTGGACCATCGTTTACCTACACAATCTAGGCACCCATGACTTTTTTGACGTTTGATAAAAAGTTGTTAGTAAACAACGTAAAAAAAGGAACAAAGTTATGCAGCATGGGTTCAATTTACAATTATTGTGCAATCTGATTCTAATGTCAAATTATTTCACTTTGTCGGTGCGTTTGGATGTAAGAGGAAAATTTGTTTTATTGAGTGTTATATATATACACACACACACTCTATTTTTACTTTTGTGAAAAGTTGTTTAATGGTTTGAAAATTCAAATTAAGAAGTTCGATCTACAGTCTGTTTATACATTTTTTTATTATCTGTAATCTGTTTAAAATTTGAATCCCTTGTGGTAATTACATAGACGTAATCATTACATCGTAATGAATATGAAATTAGAACTTTTGAATGAAAAATATGAAATATCAATTCTCCTTTTATTTTATTTTTTGTGATAAAAATATACATAAAATAAAATGGAGTTCCACATTTTATCTCTAATGTGATAAAAATATACATCAAACGAGTTCTACATTTTATATCTAACGTAGTTCTGTACTCCTTCAAGGTGGCTGGAATGCAGGGTTTGGGAGTGGGGAAATTGGTCAATTTGGGTTGGGTCTATGGCATCTTCGGACTTAGATTACACAAAAGATTAAGGGAGAAAATTGTGTGGCTAATTAGTTACAAGGCTTCTTGCTTCCAATGGGCATAGGGCCTTAGCTTTTGGATTTATCTCCTGTTGAATGTAGCTATGTTTCTTACGATATAGTTTACCAAATAAAAATGAAACTTGAATTGATTTAGTTTACAAAATTTGTTAATTAATTCCTACATAAGATTAGTATTTAATTACATTTAATGCACGGTGATAAAATAGCAGACATAATTAAATTGGCCAAACAGTGATAAACTAGCCAACAGCAAGTCTAACTGTCTAAGGCGCTAGCTAGGAAACTCAGCTTCCACTAAAGTGTGGACAAGAACACGTTAGTTCTTGATGAGGTGTAAACAAAGTTCAGTGTATCAGTTTTGGACAATCCAAGAAAACTATGACCTCAGATTCAATGTTGTTGTTATCCAGATATTTTACAATAACTCAATAAGGGAGAGAGAAAAATGTAGAAATAATCAAGATGAGCAATGTAATGAATAAATAAATGTTGTAAAAAATTTATTGTAAGTATAATGTTCTTGTTTTTTTTTATCTTACTATTATAAAATGATTTTTATTTATAATTTAATGGAAAAGTTTTTTAGAATAATTATTATTTTAAAAATTAAACCAAAATATATTATTTCTTAATGTAGGTAACTTTCTGTCACATGGTGTATGTATAATAGGAAAGAAAATGGTTTATGTGAACAAGGCCACATATGACCTTTTTTTTTTTAGGGTGACCGCATATGTACTTCTCTCATTGGCTATTCTTGTTTTAGTATTGAAACTTGTACAAATTGACAGAAAAAACTGAAAATTTGATTAATAATTAATATCAGTCTTAACAAATAAAGTATATATACATTATAAAATGAAAAAAAATGATAAAAAATGGCCTGAAGAAAATATTTTTTAAAAATTAAGAGAAAGAAAATATTACTTAATGCTTGCAACGATAAATAATGACTTCTATTTTTATAAATATCTTAAAATTAAACACATCATTTAATGTTAGGAGTCACACATTTAGTAAAATAAACTATTTGATATGTTATCTACGTCTTGAGACTCTCACCTAATGAACTAGTCTTTTGGATTGAATTCTCCTATGGTGCTTAAGTCTTAACAACTTGTGTTTTCGTTGCGAGTTGGGTCACAAAAAGGGTTACGAATAGGCTAGATTAAGGTGCAAATCGAATACTGATAGATGAGTGAAGTCATCCAAGGAAAAAGGACTATTATCGGGTCAGTGTCGATAGAGTGAAAGTCGACCCTTAAAGGGGCTAACAATGTTAAGAGTCTTACATTGAGTAGAATCAACTACTTGATGTGGTACTTATGCCTTGAGACTCTCCCACCTAATGGACTAATCTTTTGGATTGAGCTTTCCTCTTGTGTGTTGGATCAGGCCGAGAATCTAGAAAGGAGGGTTGAATAGATTTTTTCAAAATCTTTACCGAATCGTTCTTAACATTGATTAAAAACAACTCTTTGAATCAATAAAAGTTTCCTCAAAAGATCTTTAGAAAACAAAAACTTTTATGATGACCATTTGAAATCGATTTCACACCAAAGATGATTACAAAACACATAGTTATAGAGAATAAGATAATCACACAAGAGTTTATACTGGTTCAGTCCAATCTGAACCTATATTTAGATTGTTCTAAGTTTTTTTAGAACATCAACTATGTAGAGAATACTAGTACAAACACTATGCACACACAATTCTCTGATGGAAAACAATCTTTCTCTTGAACCCTACAAGAAAATATCTAGAGTTGAAACTTATCAATTCTTCAACATCCCTGGTAACTATAACCAAGAACAACACTCTAAAAAGATTAAAAGATAAGGATCGAATACACCTGAAATGTGTAATCCTTTGATCTTTAATATTTCTGCACAAGTTGATCAATACATGATTGCAAAATGAGTGATTCTTTGATCAACTGCAATCTTCAAACGTATTCCAGTGTTATTCTTCTTTAAGACTCTTGAAATGTTTTTCACAAATTCTGAACTAATCAAGAGTCTCTTTAAAAAGAAAACACATAAGGGTATTTATAAGTTTTGACAGTTAAAACAAATCTAATCGATTATAGAAACAAGTAATTGATTAATTCGTCAAAATTCTCTTTAAATTGGTTAATCGATTATCAGAAAGGATAATCGATTAATTAGTTTCAATATGAGAATATAATTTCCTTCTGTGCTGATTGGATAATCAATTATCATGTTCGGTAATCGATTATAGATTCATACAGAGAGTTTCTCTTGTTTTCAAGAGCTGGATAATCGATTATTCTGAGCAACAAAACCTTTCTTCTTTTGAAATTTGCTTGAGCAATCGATTACCAAGTGAGACAATTGATTAATTCAATGTTGCTAGCCAAATTTCAAGTAGAAATGAGTTCTTAAGACACTTAGAGACAAAGAATTATTAAAGCACTTATCAAAATGTGTTGGGCATCATAAAATTATCAAATCAGAAACTAAACTAGGAACTTCATACTCTTCAAGCTTTGTTCTAACATTGTGGTTAAGTCCTAACGCTTCCTCTTATAAATGAACTCCTAAAATTTACTATTTCTATCCAACACCAATCGTTTGTGATGTTGTCATTCTGTTGAGCGTGTATTTGAAATGTGAGATTTTGGTGAAAGTGTAATACAAATACTCAAGCTTGTGGATCAAAGTATTATCTAGTTATTTCAACTTGATCAATGATTTTGAATTTAATCCTAAATATTATTTGTAGCCCATAATGATTAATTGTCTCTCACATATGATACTTATAATCTAAACAAATAAAATATACAACCATGAAACATCGCGTTTAACCATTTTCATAAGAAATAGACAAAGTAATTCATTAAAGTCTATATCTTGTTCACATTTTTTAAAACACACGTAGGGTTGTTGCCTTCTGCACCTTCAAGTTGTTTTATGCATCCATTTTTTGGCTTCTAGAATGACCAATCCAAAATGTAAAATTACGTTCCATAATGCACCTCATTTTTGGCTTTGAGAATGACCAATCCAAAAGGTAAAAAAATCATTTTGGAAAAGGTGTAGGAAGCAACAATCCAAATGTAGTATTAAATTTCACATTTCTAATTTTATAATGGTTGTTGCTTCCTGTACTTCCATTATTAATTCCTACATTTTTCATTGCATTATGAAAAGTCCATTTTTCGTGCAGGATCAATAATGGAAGTGCAAGAAGTTTTACCCTTTTATAATTATAAAAAAATAACCAAAAGACTAGTCCAGCCCATCATGAGCTAGCCAATTTAGCAAAATAAAAATATGGGCTAAACCTAAACCAACCAAAATATGTTGGAGCTTTGATTTTTAAGGCTCTAACACTAAACCTTCCTACACATCCAATTGTTGCTTCATGCACCCAATTACATTTTGAAAAACTCAATCCAAAATGTAAATTATATTTTGAATTGGTTTTTCTAGAATACGACAAAAGCGCAACAAGCAATAATTGGAGGTACATGAAACAACAACCTCAACTCAAACAATGCATCAAATCAATTGGACATTTGGACCAATCCATCTTACCAAACTCATTTTCACACTCCTAATTACATTTTTCTAAGCCTTTTCAACATAAGATCACATGAAACTAACACCAGCGTCTGCTACTTACTACTACTTGCATAGTTGCATGTAGCATGTCTTAAAACATGATATCCTCCCTCCCCTTTATTTTGGCAATTGCTTCTTGCCCCCTTTTTTGGCTTCTTGATTTGTCAATCTAAAATGTAAAAATACATTCTTGATTAGTTACGCATTTTATATACTGGATTTATCAATATGGAAGATAAAAAAAATGAAAAAAAATAAACATTCCAGAAAGGTGAAAAAGCAATTTTTGGCGTGCACAAAGCCTTATTTTTTTTTTAAAGAAACTTTGTTATTTTTTGAATGACAAAGACAAAATTAACTGTTTAGAACCCAATCGGGTAAGAAACTAAAAATTAGCTTAATAAAAATAATGAAAAAATAACATGGTAATTAAAAAATGACATTATCAAATTCTACTCCTTTTTTTTTTCAAGAAATTCCATATGCCATGACTAGTTTAGGCCTGAGGTGTATCTCAAACCATTTAAGCCCAATATCTATATGAAAATTTATTGGTGTGACTGGCGCCAATGTGTGGGCCTTTTAACCAGTAAATCTTTAGGAACAAAGCAATGTTTTAACTTTAAAAATGAAGGTTAAAATATATTTTTAATTCTCATAAATATAAAAATATTTGAATCATATTCTTATTAAAATTTAATATATTTTTGTTATTATAAAATTGAAATGTATTATTTTTTGATTTGGATGTAGGTTTAGATGACTTTTTACATTGATGATACATATAATCGATATAAATGTAATATTTTTTATATCAATTGCATATAATTAACATAAAATATGACATTTTTTATATTGGTTGTGCATATAACTGATGTAAAAAGTCACGTATGTAAGTTTTCATGTTCGAGTAAAAAAACAATGCATTTTAATTTTGTGAAGATGAAAAAACGTTCTAAAATTTTTATAAGGACGAATTCCAAATATTGTTATATTTATGAAGATGAAAAATATATTTTAACCAAAAACAAATTTAATCTTTAGGGTGAACTAGTTAAATGTAACTAACTTAAATTTTTAGTTTAAATATCATTTATGCCATTCCCTATGCCTAAAAAAATATCATTTATATTAAAACTGTTTAAATATAAATTTAATTAATTGGATCAAGCTACTATGACTCAATTTTTTTTATAAATTTAATCATTATTAAGTTTGATTATTAAAACATAATACTAAAAGATAAAATACAGTTTTTCTTTTAAGTTTGGAGTCAATTCTTTTAATATTTAAAAATAAACTTTTGAAACTCAGTTTGTTACGTTAAAGATCAATTACAAAACTAAGGTCTTATTATTAAAAATAACTTAATTTTTATCTTAATTAATTTAGTCATCGTGTTTCAAGGATTTTGTTATGATTAAACTTTTGATAACTACAACAGTCGTCATTCTATATGATTTTTTTAATAACAGGATTACAAGAGAAAAAGTTTTAATGGAGAAGAAAATCTTTGTGCCCTCCTTCTAAAGGCCTTCAAAATGCTGTCTCTAAAAAATTATGTAGAAATTATAAATTATCTACGTATTAGAGGCACATTTGTTTTAAAGTTAAATAAAATAATTTAAATCCTTAAAAATAATTAAGATGTGTATTCAAATTAATCTCAATTACAAATTTTATATTAAAACATATAACTG
>PYAF01001876.1:733204-746701 GCA_007407185.1 Glycine tomentella
TTGTTTATTATTATTTTAGTCATCGAAAATATATTAATATTTTTTTCTCTATCCAAGAGATATTCAAGACTTTTTATTTAACAATCTCCCTCTCATTGGATTGATGCATTTTGGGGTAAAATGGTCAAAGATATATCAATATTATTACTTAAGTCATATAGTTTTTTAAATTTTGGATTAAAATGAGAGATGATTTACACTTTCAGATACTTTTCTAGAATTTTATTATTTTTACCAACTAAATTGATAATGCCTCACTTTTAGAGTCATTTACCCTTTGATTTTAATTGATATATACTTTTTAATGTAAGTTTTCATATATTGTTAATCAGTTAAAAACTAGGTTTTATATGATTTTAAAGTAGTTAATAAACTTAACAATAACATACTAGTTTGGAATTGAATGATAGGAAACACTTTATACATATTATATTTTTTAATTAATTTTTTACATAATTACTTTTTAAGAAAACTAAACCTTAGACCACAAGTTAATTTAGAGCAATCCCGTGATAGTAGATTTATCTAAGCTCTATTATATTGATCTATACCACGAGGCAATTACACTTTACACTGGTCGTATCCAAGCTCTGTTATATTTATCTATACCATTTCTCCATTTGCCATTTTTAATTAACTTCTTTTTTTGCCTAAAAGCAAACCGCAACCCAAAAAATATAGCAGAAATCTACAGTAGTATAATTTACGTTAAACCAAATAGCCTTTGGCAAGTTTTAGAAAACAATTAATTAATGAAGGTAAAGTTGGCTATTTATTTTATTATGAAAAGAAAGAGTTTAGAAGTAGTGTAAAAAACAATAGTGAAAGAAATATATGTTTGCATATTTTGGTTGTATTTAGTCCGAATAAAAATTAAGAATATTCAAATAATAAAAGTTTAGACACAATAAAGCATAAATATGCTGGCATTTTTCAACTAATTGTTTTCGCACTGATTAGTACTTTTGAGAGAATGTACGTTGATAATCTCATATATGATATTTGCTTAAAAATGCAATCATTATCCATCTTGTTCGTGATCCCAAGGCCTAGTATGATAATCAACATTCAGATTTCAAGGTAAGAATTTTATTGCACAATGAGAAGGCAGAGAAAATTGATGGTTCTGTTTCTCAGTACAAGTTTTAGAATGAAAAATGAAGCAACAAGTGTTTGTAGTGGTAGTAGTAAGCATACAAAATTACAATGGCATGGTACATACATATAATAATTTAATTACCAATTCAGAATTTGTGGGCTCTCACTTCCATTTGTTGGCAACAATGTCAGCCAAATCCACAACCCTTTGGGAGTAGCCCCACTCATTGTCATACCAAGCAATCACCTTAACCATGTCATCGCCCATGACCATGGTCAACGATGAGTCAACGGTTGAGGACACATCAGTGCACCTGAAGTCAACAGACACAAGTGGCTCATCACACACAGTGAGGATTCCCTTGAGCTCATTGTCTGCACTCTCTCTGAATGCTGCATTCACTTCTTCTGCAAAGGTCTTCTTTGTGACCTGAACAACGAGGTCCACCACCGAGACGTTTGGTGTTGGCACACGGAGTGCAATGCCATTGAGTTTGCCCTTGAGGGTTGGGAGGACAAGGGCCACTGCCTTTGCTGCTCCTGTTGAAGTGGGGACAATGTTGAGAGCTGCTGCCCTGGCACGCCTCAGGTCACGGTGGCTCGCGTCGAGAAGCCTTTGGTCGCCGGTGTAGGAGTGAGTGGTGGTCATGGTGCCCTTGATGATACCTGTCATGGATTGTGTGAGTTGCCATTGCCATGCATAGTAGAGAATAATATGATCTTTAAAACGTGTAAACCTTCACTTTAGTCTCTAATATTGTATTCATATAGGTCCTTTTTTTTTTTTTTTTTTTTTATCCGAAACAACGGTATTCTCTGGTCGAAGGTCGAATGACTAATTATTCAAGGTATTGAGATTTATTTGACTATCGGCCACAAAATATACCCTTGTATCAAAACAAGGATATTCTATAAAGACTGATGTCTCTCAACAATTGTTATTCTATGCATATGGACCAAGAGATCGAACCCTGATCATATGCTCAAGAAACATGGTTATCTGTTTATCATACTACACCATACCATGTTGATTCATTTTAGTTTTTAATTTCACTAAACGTTTACTTTAATCTGTGACTTTAAAAAATTTCATTCATGTTATGTCTTTTTTACACCCTTATCCACCCCCAGAAACAAGGATTAAAGTGAGTGACATTTTTAAAGTTTTAGTTATTAAAGCGAGATTTTACTTGTTTTGTTTCATTTGAAGCACTCTTCAATTTCATGGATGGGGAATGAACTTGATAGAGAGAAAAAAAATGTGGTTGTGACAAGGCACATTACCGAATTTCTGATCAAGGACCTTGACAAAGGGTGCAAGGCAGTTAGTGGTGCAAGATGCATTGCTGATGATGGGTTCATCAGGGCTGTAATCATACTCATTGACACCAACCACATATGTGGGGATGTCTCCTTTACCAGGAGCAGTAATGAGCACCTTCTTAGCTCCTGCTTGAATGTGTTTCCCTGCACCTTCTCTGTCTACAAACACCCCAGTTCCTTCAATAACCAAGTCTATCCCCAAATCCCTGCAACAATAGCACATAGTCACACCACTTTCTTCAAAAAATTGAGTAAACTAGTTGGCATGGAAATGAAAAAGAGGCTTACTTCGGAAATGTATGGTTGATCTAGTAGTTGAAGGGAGAAAGGAAGAGGGCAGAGGTGTGGGTTCGAATCCCCCCACTAACAAAAACTAACAACTAATATTTGCCGATGATAAAAAAAAGAAGAGGCTTACTTCCAAGGAAGGTTGGCAGGGTTACGGTCAGAGACAACTTTGATTTCCTTTCCATCGACGGAGATGATGTCGCTGCCAACAGGCTTGACATCAGCATCGAAGGTTCCGAGGATCGAATCGTACTTTAGAAGGTGAGAGGCTTGTTTCACGCCACCGGTGTCGTTGATGGCAATGACATCAAGAGGGGAGTCTTTGCGACCGTGCCAGCACCTCAAGAAGTTCCTTCCAATCCTTCCAAACCCGTTTATGGCAACCTTCAGTTTTGCTTCTGTCACACCCTTCTTGTATCCTCCACTGCTTCCAACCTTCAAAAGTACATGTAATGCAACATTGTTAAAACACATAGCACATTTTTACTTTTCTAATTAACTTTTTCGATACCATCATGTATAATTAACAATTCATAGGTTCATCCTTTTGCTGTTTACTTTCCTTGTTTCTTTCTATATTTATTCAAAAGAAAGGCCTAGTTCAAACTCTGATCTATCTAGTTCCTAGACATGAAAGCAAGAACGTGTACACAATGATGATCACGAATTGAGGTATGCATTCTTGATGCAAACATATTAATGTGGTCTAATAACTTCTAGAAAAGTCAAAATATGAATCTAAAGGACTTTTTTTTTTTTTTATGAAAACCATGGTTTTAAGATCATCTGGAAAAAAGGTGTTGTTACATTAATGTGTTGAACTGCTAATAATAACTTTTTTCCATGTACACCATCTGGAAAATTTTGGTCTTGTTACAAAATTTTGGATGTATATCTATATGATATATGATAACTTATTGTATATCTATATTCACTAAATTAGTATTTTTATTTTACAATAAAATTAGGCACTCATTAATGGAAGCAAAAACTTACTGCATAGGTCTGGAAAGCAATGACAGAATGGAAATCCTCTGATGATTTTCTAGAAAAGGGAAGGAAGCCTGATGAGCTGCGGAGACCAGAGAATTCAGAGAAGCCTTTCCCATTTGCCTGAATAAACCAAGGAATGAAAAAAAAACACTATTATAAAAAGTTGCCTTAGCTTTTGCACAATATGGCACTGCTAAATGCTAATAATACAACTTTCTAATGATGCATGTTATTAATGAAAGTTGAAAAATGGAAAAGTGAATGAATGAGTAGCATGTTGAACCTGAAGGGCTGGTTTGGCTACAGAGAGAGTAGCCGAAGCCATGTTTCACCACTGAATTTTCTAGAGCAGAAGGTGAAGCAGTAGAAGAGCCTTGTAAGAAACTAGATTTTCAGGTTCCATGTTATGTTATGGCTCGTAAAGTTTAATAGGGAAGCAAGAGGAGGCAACGTGGATGTGTGGCTGTGACTCATGAGCCTAAGTGAGGATGAGATTATGGATAGCCTCTCATTCAATGAATGGCTGTGATTGGTGTTTTGTTTTTGTGTGCTTCTAACTTCTAAGTTGAATAAACTCACTCTTTTTTTTCATTAATGTCTTAAATATGTTTTTCATTTTCTAAGTTTATATATTTTTAAATTTTGATCAATTTTGATTCTTATAAAATTATTTGTTCATTTTTAATTTTCGTAAGTTTATTTTTTTTTAATTTTGAATTCTATAAGATATTTTGTTAATTTTTAATTCTTATGTTATTTCAATTTTGATTTCTGTAAGTATAAATTTATAAAAATTATAAATGAAAAAAATAAAATATTTGAAAGGATTAAAAATGAAAAAAATACAAATTTAAGAGAATTCAAAATGAACAAAAAAATTTTAAAAAACTAAAATTATGAAAATACCCACTTACAAAAATTAAAACTAGAAAAATGAATTTAAAAACAAAATGCTAATTTATATAAACAAAAATATATTTATACCTTTTTTCTGCGGTATGTTGATGGTTGGATCTGAACCTTGAGTCCCTAACTGGGCCAGGTTATGGGCTTTCCACTTGCATCAGTGGAGAATAAAATTCACTGAAATTCTACATTTCTCTTTTTTCTTGAAAGAAATTTGAATTTTTTTAGAGAGTACCATGAGACACACATACAGAGAGATACGACAGATACAAATATGTGACAGGGGATACGAGTGGATAAATGAAGTCTATGGCCATTCTTCACTTGGGTTCATCTGCTTTTTATGGTTCAATACTTGATCGCAATTTAGATCCAACTTAGCTATTGAACATGGTTTATTTTCTGCGGAGGAATTATGTTTATAAAATAAATTTATATAATATTTTATAACAAAGACATAAAAAAAAAATGCATGACAGGATGATTGATATGATTAAAAGATATTGAAAAGATTGTTGTAAAAGAGTATTGATTAAATAATACAATTTTTTTTTAATTCGGAATATCTTTTTATCAAAAATTAAGGATTAATCTTTTGATATACTAAAATTTATCTATAGATTAATTTCTCACAATTCTTGGTATGGATGGACTTAAGATGAAACCTCTTACAGTCTTACTATATGGTTAACGAAAAATGTTAGTCACCAACCTTATCAAACAATAATACGTTTTAAAAAGAGATACAATAAGAGTTTGAGTTTAGTTTCCTATGGACTGATGACTTGATCTGTTTATTTGTTAATTTTTTTAAAAGGTTTGATTCTGACCTACATGAAAGTTTAGTGTAACCTTTTTTTTAAATGATTAGTTTAACCTATAAACATATTTAATAGCCTATTTTATGATAATTTAACACCAACATAGAAGTGAAAATATATATGTTAAACTATATGGGAATCAAAAAAAAAATTGTACCATATAAACATATTTGAAGAGTTTCTTCTCTTAGTTTACACACTATATAGCATGCTCTTTCAAGTCTTTTAATTTTAAAAGTTTTAAACTCAATTTAAATTGAGAGAAAAAGCTCATATATAGATCATGTAAAAAAAAATTACACAATCATCCAATAAAAAATTATCATGTATAATAAATTTATTGACTTTTTATAAAAATTACTTAAAAATTATACTTATTATAATTTGTGATTGATTAACAATGTAATATAATCTGAGTTTAATGGTCATCTACTGTAAGACAATTTTATACCATCAATTAATTTTATTTATTTTTTGTTTAACCAACATTACATGTTGCTTACCTATTGCTTCTTATTTAACACTCAACTAATTCTTTTTCATCGGATTAGTCAATTTTGGGGGTAAAGTAGTACCTCTAGTTGTGACTCCATGCCCAAGCAATGTCTAAGCCAAAGATTGAATCCGAAAACCTTGACTAAGGAATCCAAGTGTTGAACCACTTGTGTCAATAACTCTGGGTATAAACTTAGTTATAAATTATCATTGGTATGATTTTTAAGGAAATTATTGTAAAAGTTAACAAACTTATCATACATGACGATGGTTAATCAAAATTATGTTTAATGATAACTAGTTGTATAAAATGTTGTTCCAAATCCTAAGTTTAATAATAACTAATTCAAAATCCAAATAAATCAGTGGTTATGGTTAATCAAAATGTTGATTATGTATTGAAAGAAATTCAACAAAATAATCTTAAGGGCATAATATGTAGAACGTACATAATATATGTAAAACATACAAAATATGAAAAATAAATCATCAAAGTATGCAAAATATCACCAACATTGTTAAGCAAAAGTCTTCAACATATATGGGTTCGCATTAGGATCCTTCAACCAACCTTATTAGAAAGATCCTATGTTTCAAGAATCGAATGGCAGATTCAGTTTGCTCACTCCTACAGGGAAGCCAGCATGTGTGTGGACTGGCTGGCTAAGCTTGGCTCACCTTGTTTGATCGTGCCCTCCTTCAATATTGCCTTTATGTTGTGTTTGATTTAGAAGATAAAAATTAAAAGAAAAATATTTTTGTTAAAAGTAAACTATAGAAGGTGCGAAATCCATATTAAACCAACATTTTTTTCTCCTATTTCTTCTCCCCCTAAAACAAACAAAGCCTTAGTCTTAAGCTAATGGATGATGCTTTAGGCATTTCTTATTTGAGACAGTAGTATGTTCTTTCGTGTTTTATTATTTTATAGTCATAAATAAAAAACACCCTTATTGATTCCTCCTTAGCAGTGATATGTAAGTATATGGAAGAGAAACCAAACGATTGCAAAATTACTAGTTAATTTATTCCTCCTTAGCAGTGATCTGCAAGTATATATACCCTTCAATGCTTCTAGTGAATGTGATTTTCAAATTCACAACTAGGAGGATTCTTTTAAGTATGTTCGTATTTCAAGGGTACAAAAAAAAATTGGTAGGTTGATTTAGTTTGTCATCCAATAAATTACGGAGTATATAAAGGGCACATATACGCACGTGCACAAGCAGCGTCTTTCTACATTTTGTGGACAAGAAAAGAGATACGTGTCTGCTTAACTGGGCTACAATCATGTACCATATTGTCATCCAGAAACATCAATATCATTTAAAAAATTTGCATTACACCTGGTTGGTGGAGAGCAACGAGTGATCAAATACAATAATCAGAATGGTCAAAACTGAGCCTCTCCAAGTTCGTGGCTATTAATAAGTTCACTGCTACTAAAATGGTTCAGATGGAGCCCATCATTGAATTCTATAATTTGACCAGTCCAATAGATATATAAAAATTGGTAGTGGATTGATAATGTAATTGAACCAAGGTTTTCGATATAATACTAAACTAATTGTAATTGCAGGTCTCTGATTGGCTACATCCATAAATCCTTCCTTTCACATCCCTCTGAGAAGATTTATTGTTTGTCATTATGATTTAGTTAAATGCTGTTGCAAGCAAAGACATATAGATGCTTATACCAGCACAATTCCTTCAATTCTTCTGGCCCGGGAGCCACCATTCACCAAAAGATTATTTTCCAGACATACGGGTTAACGAAAAACAAATGATAGAAAATCACGCTTGAAAATCTAACAGCCGTTTTATATGGCTCATCTAGGGATCAAATGCTCTTGCTCAAATTGACTTCTACTGGTTCAGTTTAGCACAAAGTTTGAAAATGTAAAAGCTATCACCATGCAGTTCACCCAAAGAGGAAAAATCATAATTTCAAGTACAAGGCAACTCACCAGTTGAATTATTTAACATGATTTACAACAATCAAATTCTGCAGCATGCTTTTTTATATTTTCATGAAAACAATTACAATATATAAGAATAATTTATAGAATTTCAAAGAGAAGACATTACCAGGGAAATCTTTCCTGTAACCACCAATTGAGTGCCCAAATCCAACAGAGGTTTTATTAACTCCAAATTTTCCCCACTGCAAACAGCTTTCAAACCATCGGTCTTATATATCAGTAGTTGCAAACAATCACAGTTTACTTGGTGCCAACTTAAAGAGAATAACAAGGAATATATTGTCCATATATATGGGAAGAGGCAGGTGTGCTATTTACCCGTACCCGTACGGAAAAGTAGTTAATTGGTTCAGATGCTTTCTTTCTTTGCAATAACAACAGAGGAAACCAAAATCATTTGGAAAGAAATATAATTAATCAGGCAGACATTGTTCTTAGGGCTAATCTTAAGTAGGAGGGTTTTATCACATCAGTGCTTTAAACTATTAAATTAGAGGGGTCTTAAATGGGTCTAATGTTATTCAGTGTGCTTCTCTAAAGTCTAAAGTCTAACTTTACCTTCAATAACCTTAAGTCTAGGGAGAAAAAGAAAAAAGGTAGGAATCCAATAACAGAACCCTTTATCTTTACATTGTGCCATGTTGGTTTCTTTTAATCAGGGCCCCAAAATATAGATTAAACAATTAAGATATCAGAGCATCCACACACACACGCAAATGCATCCATCATCCAAACAAACCAACACCAAACAGCTTAAGCAACAAACAACAACAAGAATCAAACCTTTTTCCCACTAGGTGGAGTCAGCTACAATGAATCTTCACCATAGCATTAAATCACCAGACAGCACAGGCAAAAACCATTAAAACCCAAACCACAAATAGACGGTGTCAAACACACAGTGCAGCCCTTGCGGCACATCATAAGTGAATTTCTTTGAGTTAACCAGACACAGCAGAAACACAGACAAAAGTGACAACATTTGCATACAAGCCCATTTCCTATTAAACAAGAATGCGACAAAAGCGACAAACATCAAGGTTTTAGACAGCTTCACGTCAAACACAAAACATAACCCTTGTGGACAGTTGTGGTGCATCACAAGTGAATTTCTTAGAGTTAAAGAGTCACCGGTGGAAACATGGACAACACTGAAGCAAAAACATTTACATACAAGGTCATTTCATTTCCTAGTAAACAAGAATGCGACAAAAACATCAAGGTTTTAGACTCTCTAAAGCCGTATTTGTCCACAATTTCCTGCAATTCTAACAATTGCAACGAAACTGCAAAATTTGCAGTACAGTTTCGCCTCAATCCTTGACAATGCAGAAAATTATGGAAAAATGCAGCCACCGACAGTCTAAAAACCTTGACATCAAGGCCGAATTGATAATGTCAGACAACTTCTTTAAAATACTTGCAGACTAACTAACTTAGAAGAAACAAACTAAGGCTAGTTTTACACCTTACACCCTAAACCCTAAACCCTAAACAAAACCACCATCGTCCCAAAGCCAGAAATCACGAAGGGGTTAGCATTCGTTTCAACAATAAAAAGAAACAATAATACAACTGTGTTTTGTTTTCAAATCTAAAGTATCCGCAATTTTCGTTTGCACATACAGGGAAACAGAAGTTTCAGAGTAATCAAATTTCAAACCCTAAGAATCTGAAGCTTGGTGGAGAAAGCAATAGCGACCCAATCAGGCTGGGAAGACGACCACTGAAGCTGCTCAATCTCCGCTCCGGCAGTGTAGGCAAGAATAGGGTCAAGCCCACCCTCCACGGGTTGACCCATGGAAGAAAGGTCCCAAATCAGCGCCTGCGAATCATCCCCGGCCGTGCATATATGGCACGAGCTATGCGGGGCCCACGCAATCGCGTTCACACTCGCCTGGTGTCGCTGCAGCTCCACCACAGGGAGCGTGGGGAAACGAATATCCAACACCACCACTTTGGCACTGTCCATGATTATCGTCGCCATGTAGCGTGGGTCCTGCTTGTTCCAACCGAGACGCACCAGAGGCGTGTCCGGCTCCGAGCTCTCGTAGATGATGGTGGAGTGTTCCTTATCGCGGAGATCGAAAACCCTAACGGAACCGTCGGCGGAGACGGAGGCGAAGACTCCAACGCCACCCCAGGCGATATCATAAACCTCTTTGTCATGAGCTATTAGTTGCGTATCGACGGTTTCCTTCTCGATATCCCAGATAGTGCAGGTGGTGTCGATGCTGGAGGTGCCGATGCGTCTGGGCTCGGCCTCGTTCCAGTCGAAAGAGGTGAGGGCACCACAGTACTCGCTGTTCTTGTTACCGTTGAGGAGGGACTTGAGTTCGACGGCGGAATCGGAGATGTGCCAGACGCGGAGGAAGTCAGAGGAGGTGGCGAGGAGATCGGGGCGGTGGCAGTCCTTGTCGGGGATGAAGATGGCCTTGGTGGGAGGGTAAGGGTGCTCGAAGGAGAGGGAGGGGTCGGAGCGGATCTCGCCGTTGGAGTCATCGAGCTGGACAATCTCCACGCGGTTAGGGTACTGCTCTAAGAGGGAGGCGATGACGAGGCGGTACTTCTTGTCGCGGCGGACGCTCCAGTTCATGGCGTAGATGTGCCAGGGGGCCTCGTAGGTGTAGATCTCCGAACGCTTCTGCTGCTCGTCGGAACCGTCTTGGGTAGGGTCGCTGCTCGCGCCCATCGTCTCTCTCACTCACACACTGTCACAACGACTCTTAGAAGGAACAAACAAACAAACGCTGCTCGCTCGATCAGTAACCTGTGAGTAGGAGAGATTGGCCACAATTAGATTTCTCTGTCATTAACTTTTTATTTAATGAATGAATCATGTATATGATATTTTAATTTTTTAATAAATTTTAATCAATAAGGTATAATGTAATAAAATATATATGTTTTTTATATAAGTTTTTTACAAATCTAAGATATCCCTTGATAAAAAAAAAAAAAAAAACTAAAGATTAAGAAGTTGATTTATTCTATTCTAAATTCTAACAAATATTTTTTAATACACAAAAAATTAGAATCTAAGTGTTGACCAAATTTTTAAATAGTTAAAACAATCATGTTAAATAAAATATTACATTATTACAAACATTGCTCATATACAATATATCTAAAATTATATTTTTTTAATGTTAAGCTAATTATGAGATATCAATTTCTCCTCCACCACAACACAGTCACAACCACCACCACCACCAGTCCAATCACTTTCAATTTCCAGCAATGGTCGAACAAGAAGACACTTTTGAACAACCTCTCTCTCTCCACACGCTATGCACCATGCGTTCCTTGCTCCTCCACCCTTCAACCCCAAAACACATTGTTTCCTCCATCCTCGAAACCCTAGTCTGCTCCCCCTCTCACCATGCACTCAAGCTCCTCTCCGACACTTCCACGCTCCGCCCTGACCTTGCCCTCTCACCCCCCTCCTCCTGTCTCTGCCTCGCCTCGTCATGGAGGCCCTCGTCCCCTCACTCACGAGCCTCCACCTTGACGACGCGCACTTCGTGTTGCTGTGCTTCGGGGCGTTCATGCCCGTGCGAAACGCGGGTGCGGAGTTCGAGGTCTAACACGGTTTGCTGCTCACGGTGCTGTTAGGGTTCACGAAGGACCCTTTCCCACACGTGCGATCCTCGACGCTGGAAGGGCTCGTCGGATTTTACGAGCCCGGTGGAGAGTCGAAAGATGTTGGGTTGGTGGACGCGTGTTATCAACGTGCCGTTCGGCTGCTTCGGGATGTGGATTCTTCCGTTAGGTTCTCTGCGGTTCTCATGGTAAGATTTCGCGTTACAACTCTTACTCTTCTTTTCTTTTCTCTCCGTCTCTCACTTTATCTTTTGATTTCATTTTAGTTTAATTTTGATAAAAGAGATCAAGAATTCGACTCGAATTCTTTTTGTCAAATGTTGGCTTTTTCTTTTAATCAATATTAGGTTATTGTTTTTATTGTTTTTTTTTTTGTCATTTTATTTATTTATTGTCAGAGTAATTAAGTTTAAACTTGTATATACTATTTTAGACTTAATTTATAAAGGACTAATTTGATATCAACTATTATTGATTATTGATCACCTACAAACAAGAGCCAATATGATGTAGGGTCTTTAGATGACTGATGACTAACTAAACCAAATTTTTACTCCTCTTTAATTATTGCTAGTTATGGTGTTGCGAGGTGTAACACCCCGGACGTGTTATCATTAACAATATCATAAGCGCGCTGTCAGCGTTAAACTAACGCAGTGCGGAAACGATAGAATCTATTTTCTTGATACATTATGCAAAGAATATAAAAACAAACATACACCAAACTATGCTGATCCAGATAAAACATACATAACCTAAGTAGGCTTACAAAACAGACAGAGATCATCAGGAGGAAAAAGATCCACTATATAACAAGGTCTGTATATATATACATACAACTGATACCACATCAGTGGTTATACATCTACATATGTACAGTACAACTGGTGTACACTCACACCATATCCCTATACAGAGAACTAGATAGAGATTAAACAAAAGACTCTTTTAGTCTTCAAATGCAGCCAATGACCATCCAGCAACTCAACTAGGGCCTCCTGCCCTGTGGTGACTCCTCTGCACAAGAAGTACCTGAAAACCACAACCCACAATAGGGGTGAGATAAACATCTCAGCAAGCTCAGGGTCCTGGGAGATCCTCCCTTACCCTGGTTCACCCCCTAAGCACAACATATAAACAAGACATCACAAAGCCTAGGACACTGTCCTGGCTAACACCCTATCCCAGCTCACTGGGTACATAACCGGATGCCCTCAGCATCAGAGGTATTCCACCTCACTCTGGCTCTCACGCCATCTCAGACTCGTCTCCCAGAGCCAAGCCAGAATCATGGCTTCAATATCTCATATCGGCTCTCGTAAACGTTTGACAGAGGTCTCACAGAGGTACAAACAAATAAGTGTCTACCACTGGACATTTTCAAACTAGAGAGGCATCGCCTCATCACTGAACCAGCATTGCCTGAGTCACCTACTCAGGACTTCACACACACACATTGCCTGAGGAATCTCTCAACTCAGGACTTCAAGAGTCCAGATATGGCTCATCTAAGAGGCCTTAGGCTCTCATCCCCTTGGAAAGTCCTCTCTTAGAGATACATCATATCTGTCCACATGCCTGGCCTCACCAGGACTTTCATACCATATGCCTGGGCAAGAACATCCATAAATGGGCAATCACCTCCAGGACTTTCCACAACACATGCCTGAGAATACCCACTCAGAACTTTCAACATCTCTGCCTAAGGAGGAACCTCCATGCAGGGCAATCCACCCTTAGGACTTTAGCGGAGAGCAGTGGCACCTCCCAAGGAATCTCAGCTATTTCCGGGAGTCCTCAAACTCTTCCTCTGGCTAGGGAACCTCAACTAGCCCGATACTATCGCAGTATCCTGTAGGTTCCATCACCTGCAACATCAGGTGCATTCTCATGCTCACACTATCTCAGTGTCTAGCCTAGGGTTTCACATATTCCAGTATCTGGAACGGACTGAGTTTCACTCCAAGTACCGTTCACCGAGCCTCTCA
>PYAF01001876.1:746801-762121 GCA_007407185.1 Glycine tomentella
ATCCAGAGAAAATCCACTTTCTGGAGCACTTCCCACGCTCCAGGCGTGGCTCCCACGCTCCAGGCGTGGCTCACAGCCGTCGCTAAATCCGTCGCTAATTCCGTCGCTAAATCCATCGCTAAAGCTTTTTGCGACCGAAAATTGAAAATTTAAACTTCTTTTTCCTTTTTCTTTGATTTATTTGGCCAAGGTTATTATACGAGGATCTTAGAAATGATAAAATCAGATATCTCAGTTTAGTGTCATCAGATGTTGTGTTAAGGTTACTGTGGAGTAGAAAAAATAAGGGGGTTTTGTTTAATCTCATGAAACTTCTAGGGTTTTTAGCTAGTTGATGGTGGTGAGTGTTTGAATGACATAAACTGTTATATTCCAGGTGGCTTCATGGGGTCTGATGTTGACAGCTTGTAACTCAGACATGAAAGCCTACTGGTCCAACGATGTATTTGCCAAGGTATACTCCTATACTGTGGGTTGCATATATCCCAAATTTTTTGGAGTTTAGTATCTATGAGTTTTCTAGCATTTCTGACAGTTGTTGGCTGGTCCCTCAATATCTCATAACACATTCACTGTATGTGCATATAGCTATGCTCCATGGCAATAGATATGAACATGAAGGTCAGGGTTGAAGCATTTAATGGCCTCAGAAAGATGGAAATGGTATCGGAGGATCTTCTATTGCAAAGTTTATCAAAGAGAGTTTCAGGGCATGGAAAGCAAAAGGAAACTCTGGGTCAGCGCACATCTGAACAATTTGTCATGTTGGCAACTAGTGTTGCTGGTGCACTAGTTCATGGACTTGAGGATGAGTTCTTTGAGGTAACTTTTGAAAATCCCTTGTTTGCAGAGGTTCATTTGAAAATTGACAGCTATTATCTGGTATAATTGTATTGCTTTTTCCTTGTGTGATTATATGATAATATTGACTTCATTTCTGCCTTACTTGAAGGTGAGGAAGTCTGTATGTGAGTCCTTACGCACATTGACAAGCCTATCTGCTGAGTTTGTGCATAAAGCCTTAGACTCGTTAATGGATGTTTTGAACGATGAATCGGAGGTGGTTCGATTACAATCTTTAGAAACCATGCATCATATGGCAATTAATGGCCGTTTAAAGCTTCTTGAAAAGCATTTGCACATGGTATGTTTCTGATTCTTTTTTAATCATTTTGCTCTGTCTAGTATATATTTTAGTGCCTACAGTTTTTCCTTTCTTTGAAGCTTCAAGATGCATCTCATGTTGGCCTAATGATGGAACCTCCTTTCTGTTGCTGTATGGAGAATGGAAATTTAGTGATTATTTGTATGCTTTTCTTTTTCTTAATCAGAGATTTTACCATGTTTACTGTGGAGGTAGGAAAAAATATGTTTTTTTTTTTTGTGGGGGGGAATCCTAAAGAAGAAAACTAAGATTGAAGAATGACGATTGAAGAAGAAAACGAAAAAAAATCCTGAACCTAAGTAAAACGACGTCGTTTTGCTCCTCACTAGAAGTAAAAAAAAAATGTTGATCCGGTCCGGATTGGCGGGTCGACGGGTCGGCCACAACCCATCTGGGTCAAACGGGCTAAAACGGGTTATTGACATGCCCAATCCGATAAGTGACCCGACCCAGTCCGATCCCCGGGTCACGGTCCGACTGTTCGGACCAGCCAGGTTTTGAAAACTGTATTAATAATCATGAAGAAATTTCATCTTACCAATGATAAGGTTTGAGCACTTAAGCATTGAATACAATATCATTGACTAATCAGAACAATTCCACATTTGTTAATTTATGTCATGTGTTTGGTGCTTTTGATAATAGAAAATGGTCAGAATCATTCGCATAATATCACAATAGTATTTTAGTTAATTTATGTGGTCAGTGGTTTGTTAATAGAAAATGGTCAAAATCACTCATACTAATGTTTAAATACGAGCAGTGCATGTGAAAGAAACGAGCAGAGCTTAAACAAGAAAGAAAAATAATTAAGCTTTACTAACCTTGGAAAGATAAACTTGTTTTTCATTACAAAGAAGTACTAGTTCACGTTTCGGTCCCCCAAACCTTTGGACTGGACTAACATTTTCAAACAAACATTCTGAACCAATGCAAACCTTCAATGTAAGACAATCAGCTTCTGCTGTTCTGTAGAACGGCGCAACAAATATGCATTTTCTTACTTCTTCAGAGCCTTCAGAACAGTCCAAATCTAGAAAGAAATATTGTATGAAACCATCATCCAAAGTCATCCTTAGCCACAACCCACTCTCACCTAAAATATTATGGAGAGTGATTTCACATTGTATACCATCGGGTAGTCCTGAAACAAAGGGAAGAGGATGTTCAAAGTCAATATTGGGAACACTTAGTTCTGCCTTTACATGTTTGATTGGTCCATGAAACACAAACTGCTTTAGGGAGAAAAACTTGAGGCATGCATCAAACTGCAGGAAGATCTATGGATGGAGGTGCTACTTAATACTTTCCCAAGTTCAACTAGGAAATTGGATAGCAAAGCTGAACTTTCTTTAAGGATAGATTCAACACGTAAATATACACTCCTCAACCTCTTTAATGTACGATTAATACAGCTGATTTCTTCTTTACATATCCTGAGGGTATAAGTCAATAACATTAGCTCCAAGACATTCAATTCCACCTCTACAGAGAAACCTATAAACCTACTTATCAATTCTTTAACCCTCCTTTCAAGCTTTCCCAGTTTGAATTCCAATTTTCCTATTCCCTGATAACACAACCCTTTTGCTGGAAGCAAGTTGTTCCATACTTCTGCAAGTAGCTCTATTATACGGAGATATAGTAAAGTAAATGCCAAAGCATCAGCATCACTAACTCCCAAAGAATCAAATTTCATAGTGGTTAACTCCTTCAAACACCTGCATCAATGACATCAGCACCCCAAAGGAAGGAATGATTAAAATAAACAAAAAGACATTATTAGATGCATGCATGCCAAATTTAAACAATAATATAAAAAAAAGAAGAAAATGTCATATTTAAGTATATTATAAGCTTGCGGGACATCTTAAATTTCATGCCTAGAAACTGAAGAAAGACACTACCGACTAACCAGAATCCCCATATTCTGTATGTAAAGTAAACTCATCACACAATTATACACCGATATACCCAAATTGAGTTATTGTAAGCGAAGTCTGTACACAGGTTTGGGATTAATTATATGCAACCTACACATAATACAAATGATGGAAGAAGCAACAGCAAATGCCATGGCACATATGTTAATGAAGTTGTACTACATTTCATTACCTCAAGGACCTTAGCACTTCATTCGTGTGACCTGACTGTATCCTTGGCCACATATCAGGGAGCTTTGCAAGGATGTAATTTATCAAGTTAGTAACTTCATTATACACTGATTGATGTTGTTCTACCTGATCATTTGCTACCTCCTTTGGCTCCCTTGTGATATGTGAATCAATTTTGGAACCAATCACCTCATTGCTATCCAAATTTGGAGCATCACCTTCCAATAAAGGAAACTGTTGCTCCCCTTCACCAAGGTTAATATTTGTTGCAGAATACTCTATAGATCTGCTTTTCTCACATAGGCAGGCCAAAACGGCATCCCTATCCATGACATCACTAAAAGCATTATAAATTCTACCTAGGAATGTAACTGCATAAGAAAACATTACTGGCGGTATTCTGCCTACATCAGCATCCAAGAGTGCAGCAGATATAGAAAGAATTAACAGTGCAACTATCTTTGCACTATTAAATTCTACATTTCCTTCCAAAGTTGTTTCTACCTGTCAAACAAGAATAAAAAATGTAATCAGTGCCACTCCTTCAAACAAATATAGGTATAGGAAAAAACTTAGATACAGTACCATACTGTTGGTGTTGTTATCCAATCAGATTTGGAGTTTCACCAAGGTAATACGCGATTACATTTAATGAATTCTTTTGTTTTGCATATTAACAAGGTGAAACTCCAAGTATGATTGGAGAACAGAACCAATGGTACTATATCTAAGTTTTTTCCATAGGTATGTACCCTCTCCCTCCCTCCCTCCAGTCTCAAATATAAGAAAATAAACATTTTTTTCTAGGTGTCAAAATTAAGAAAATTTTAACTAACTTTACCTTAATTAATGTTACTATCTCTAAAATACCCTTCATTTAATTGAGGTGTTAGTTTGAATGACTCTTTCTTTATTCCTGATATCAAGTTCTAATGAAAGGTAAGTCGGAAAAAAATTACTTTTGATTGAAATTGGTGCAGTTAAATGTGGTTAACTAACTTTCTCAGTTAGCGTGAATTGGTTTTTTTTCCTAATATTTGAGACCGGAAGGAGTACATTTGTTTCATTGACATGCAAAATATGCCAAATGTTCATGAACTTCTTGTATATGATAATATACAATAATCCAAATGAATGCACCTCTTCAAACATGTCCTTGATAATCAAGCTTACAAATTTCTTGTGATTTCGGCCCAGATGAGAAAAAGTAGATAATACATCAGCTTCATCCTGGAAAAATAAAAGTTAAAAAGTTAAGCATATGAAAGATATAAAAAGTGGTTGTATTGTTGAGTCTTGGCTCCATCTTCTAAAAGACCAGGATTAAGAAGCATGTAATTGATAAAGCAAAGACAATATTTTGGATGGAATGAAAAGGGATAAGGTCATTATTTTTCTTATTCCTTTTGATTTAAAACCATCAAAATGGAGTGAAATGAAATTTTGGCAAGTAATGTAATAACAAACTTTATCAACTGAGGTTACATATTTTTGCAGATAAAACCCCTTTGCCTCTTGAAAATTAAAAAATTAACAAGAGATTTTGCATTGCCATTGAAATAAAAGACAATTGAAACATAGTATAAAGCAAACCTCTGGATAACTGTCTAAACTGTCCAGAAGATTGTCAATAGATGATTTGAACCATGCCAGATAATTTAGCTTCACTATTGTAAGTATTTTCCTATCAGTATATCTTACATCTGGACTGTTGTCTACCAAAGCACCAAGAAAATGCAAAATAAAATGAAACTTATGACTAATATCAATAATAAATTGCAACAAAGATTTAAAAAGAAAAGAAAAGCAATGCCATTAGGTGAGTCAGTAAGAGAAAATTTCATCATTTTGGCAATGTAGGTTTATACTTTCATAAAAATTCTTGTAGAATCGAGAATGAAGTTTTCATTCTGTAAATGTCAGATCATGAATTAGTAACTGCATCCAATCTCCAAAAAATCCCAATTGTTTCGAATTTTTTCTCTTTTTGGAATGGAATATTTACAGAATCCCGATGAATAAGACCAAACCTTATTTTGTGGTATTTACAAAGATTAAGATCGCTTAAGAAAAAAACACACTCAATATCTATAACTAGTCTCAAACCAAATGAAAATAGAAAATGAAAACTAGAGGACATTGTTTTAATTAAAAGTGAAAATAAAAAATGAAAATAGAAAACATTTTCTCTAACCAAACGACACCTTATTAATTTGAAACCCAAATATAACCCTATTCATCTACTAGGAAAATAACCAAAACACTAGCATAACTCCTTAACCATAAAAAGAAATGGGATTCTCCACCCTTCCCCAAAAACGTATTTTTTCCTACCTCCACATTAAACATTGTAAAATCTCTGATTAAGAAAAAGAAAAGCATACAAATAATCACTAAATTTCCATTATCCATACAGCAACAGGAAGGACATTCCATAATTAGGCCAACATGAGATGCATCTTGAAGCTTCAAAGAAAAGAAAAACTGTAGGCACTATAATATATCCTGGACATAGAGCAAAATGATTAAAAAAGAATCAGAAACATACCATGTGCAAATGCTTTTCAAGAAGCTTTAAACGGCCATTAATTGCCATATGATGCATGGTTTCTAAAGATTGTAACCGAACCACCTCTGATTCATCGTTCAAAACATCCATTAATGAGTCTAAGGCTTTACGCGCAAACTCAGTAGATAGGCTTGTCAGTGTGCGTAAGGACTCACATGCCGACTTCTTCACCTTCAGGTAAAGCAGAAATGAAGTCAATATTATCATATAATCACACAAGGAAAAAGCAATATAATTATACCAGATAATAGCTGTCAATTTTCAGATGAACCTCTGCAAACAATGGATTCTCAAAAGTTACCTCAAAGAACTCATCCTCAAGTCCATGAACTAGTGCACCGGCAACACTAGTTGCCAACATGACAAATTGTTCAGATGTGCGTTGACCCAGAGTTTCCTTTTGCTTTCCATGCCCTGAAACTCTCTTTGATAAACTTTGCAACAGAAGATCCTCCGATACCATTTCCATCTTTCTGAGGCCATTAAATGCTTCAACCCTGACCTTCATGTTCATATCTATTGCCATGGAGCATAGCTATATGCACATACAGTAAATGTGTTATGAGATATTGAGGGACCAACCAACAACTGTCAGATATGCTAGAAAACTCAAACAGATACTAAACTCCAAAAAATTTGGGATATATGCAACCCACAGTATAGGAGTATACCTTGGCAAATACGTTATTGGACCAATAGGCTTTCATGTCTGATTTAGAAGCTACCAACATCAGACCCCATGAAGCCACCTGGAATATAAAAGTTTACGTCATTCAAACACTCACCACCATCAACTAGCTAAAAACCCCAAAAGTTTCATGAGATTAAACAAAACCCCCTTATTTTATCATTTCTAGTATCCTCGCAACACCATAACTAGCAATCATTAAAGAGGAGTAAAAACTTGCTTTAGTTAGTCATCAGTCATCCAAAGACCCTACATCACATTGGCTCTTGTTTGTAGGCGATCATAATCAATAAGAGCTTATATCAAATTAGTCCTTCAATGCTGTAAACCACATGTGCCTTCCAAAAAATATTCTCCACATCATATTAGTCCTTCGTTCATATATCCAATTGGTCTTCAAATTGCAATTAATAGGAACGGCTGGAATACCATTAGTTTGGTTCACTAGAAGACCAATTTCATGGCATTAACTGCCATTGAAATACTACTCTAATATCACCACGGTTTTAAATGTGATTTACTACAGTTATAAAAATCTCAGCAATTTTCCCATAATTTCAATAACAATTTAAAGCCATGGCCATCACTATATATAGGCAACATGTAGTCATGTATAATTGAAATATATTTTAATATAAGATCATTTTAAACATTTCCTCTAAAACAATAATATTTTCAAAGTCACTTGCGACGAGGGATTCGTGTTCAAACCTACAACTATGTTCACAATGCTCCTCCAAGTTTAAAATTTTGAACATCTGTCTTTCATATTTTTAAAAAATTTCAAAATAGTACTTTCACGCTTTTAAAATACTCAACTTATTAGTGAGAGTTGTAACGCGAAATCTTACCACGCGAACCGCAGAGAACCTAACGGAAGAATCCACATCCCGAAGCAGCCGAACGGCGCGTCGATAACACGCATCCACCAACCCAACGTCTTTCGACTCTCCGCCGCGCTCGTAGAAACCGACGAGCCCTTCCAGCGCCGAGGATCACACGTGTGGGAAAGGGTCATTCGTGAACCCTAACAGCACCGCGAGCAGCAAACTGTGCCGGACCTCGAACTCCGCACCCGCGTTTCGGAGCATCCACCCGCGCGCAGGCATGGACCCGCCGAAGCACAGCGACACGAAGCACGCGTCGTCGAGGTGGAGGGTCGTGAGCGAGGCGGCAAGGGGCTCCACGACGAGGCGAGGCAGAGACGGGAGGAGGGGAGGTGAGAGGGCAAGGTCAGGACGGAGCGGGGAAGCGTCAGAGAGGAGCTTGAGTGCATGGTGAGAGGGGGAGCGGACTGGGGTTTCGAGGATGGAGGAAACAGTGCATTTTGGGGTTGAAGGGTGGAGGAGCAAGGAACGCATGGTGCAGAGCGTGCGGAGAGAGAGAGGTTGTTCGGAAGTGTCATCTTGTTCATCCATTGCTGGAATTTGAAAGTGATTGCGCTGGTGGTGGTGGTGGCTATGGCTGTGGCTCTCCTACTCACAGTTCATTCACTGTAATCTCTTCAGCCACTGTAGCACCATCGTGCCGTTAATCCTTCTTCCGATTCGAGCTTGCATCACAACAAAACCATAGATTTCAATCTCAAAAATAAAAACAAAAACAAAAATTATCAATCAGAAAGAAAAAGAAAAGAATATATTGCTATCAAATGTCTCTGAAGGGAAAAAAATGCATTTAACGTTCTTTAATTTGTATATTCGATGGATGAGACCTTAAAAAAAAATCAGAAATTGGTGGATGAGATAGGAAAGCCCTTTTAATATGTTGAAGGGTAAAACAACTAAAAAAAAGAATGAGTCTTGCTTATTCAGAAATTCCTTATTTAATCCTTAATTGGAACGTTTTTATTTTATTGCTAAATTCGTGGACTTGTTCCTTGTTTTATGATGCGTACAGCGTATGTATCATTTGTCTTTTATGAGCATATTTTGCACCCAAAAGGAAAGGGGTGAAGGCGGGGGTGGTCACCAAATTAACATCATTTACAATAATCAAATTCTGCACCATGCTTTTTTTAATTTTATTTATCTTTCATGTAAACAATTATAATTATATAAGAATAATTTCTAGAATTTCAAAGAGAAGACATTTTTAAGGAGTGTACGAAATACTCCTAACCACTGTTTGAGTGCAAATCCAACAGAGGTTTATTAATTTTTTTCCACTGTAGGTGTAAACAGCTTCCAAACCCATTGCTCACTTATGTCAGTAGTTACAAACACCCAACATTTTACTTGGTGCCAACTGAAAGAGAAACTAAACATATGGATTTGGATGTGTTCTTTACCCACAGGGAAAGTATTAATTGGTTGGTTTAGATCACAGATTCGATTTTCTTATTAACGAAAATTAATATTTGTCAGTAAAAAAATCGAAAAATCCAAAATCATGTGGGAATAACACATAATTGAAACTGTTGATCTCATCTTAATCAGACAAACATTGTTCTTAGAGCAATCAATGTGGCTATCTCAAGTTGGAGGGTTTTATCATATCAGTGCTTTAACCTCTTAAATTAGAGGGTCTTAAATAGGTCTAATGTCATTTAGTGTGCTTCTCTAAATTCACCTTCAATAACCTTAAGTCTAAGATAAAAAGAATAAGCTAAGAATTCAATAACAGAACCCTGATCAGTTGAAAAGAAACCAACATAGCACAATGTAAAGATAAAAGAAAAAGGAATCAGTACCATAGTCCACTATGTACTCCAATGACACCACTCATGGATCAGCTGGCCCCTAGACAGATTAAACAATTAAGATAGCAAGCCATCCACACACACACAAAGTCACAAATGCATCCATCATCCCACACTAGACATTTTAAGCATCAACAACATTTCCCTCGGCTACCACGAATCTCAAGTCATGTATTCAATCACCAAATAGCTCAGGCAAAAAGTATCAAAACCCAAACCATAAATAGTTCATGTCAAACCCATAACACAAACATTGTGGCACATCATAAGTAAATTTCTTTGAAAAAAGGAGTCACAGTGGAAACACGGACAAAACTTAAGAGAAAACATTTATCTACTAGACCATTTCCTAGTAAACAAGAATGCGACAAACAAAGTACATGTATTTTCTTTTCTCTTTTTTTTATCCCTGTCTTTGTTATAAAATGTTATATAAATTTATTTATACAATAACTAAGTGGGATCCAAAATTGCAACTTTGCAAGCAAGTTTTGATCAAAGCACATGAACTCAAGTGAAGAATGCTTATGAAGCACGAATACGTGGAAATTTTTTTTTTCCAACGTATCGGACACCCGTCTGATACGGATACGTTCCGGATACCCCATTTCACGTATCCAGTGATCAACAATTTTCAAAGGGGCATTTTTGCGCTCACCTGCTTTCGACTTCGACAACGGCAACGCCGCAGCCAGGGGCGGATCCAGGAATTTAATGAAGGGGGGCACAATTTCGACTGGCAAAAATGTGTATAAAGTCTAAGTTAAATTGAAAATAGATTATGGGATTTCACCTACCTTAGCCCACAATTCCCACTAGCTAATTTCTCCAGTTAAATAAGATTTAACAGCTGAAGAGAAATGAGCACCTATGTTACTAAGCAAAAGTGAGGGACCGCATCTTCAAATGGCGAAACCATCCCCTTCAAATCAATAGCAGAATGTGGTCCCGTCACATTGCAAAATTCACACCTTCAAATAAAATCATACACCATAACTCTTTGAAAGCAGAATATGGATTAAAAACATGATTCAAGTACAGGTTGTGGTGGTCTCAACTCTCAAGAATATCCGGCTGACTTATAGGTGGAAAGCATAAAAAGGATGTTTCTTAGATTTTATCTTTTTCTTAAGATTATTATTTCAGATCATGCTTCAAAGTCGTTCAAATCCAAATCCACATGTTCCCTTGTCATGCTAAAGAAGTTTCACTTGTTTTTTATCTGGATTTTAATTTTATTATACTGAAAACTACATGAATTAGCTAAACAAATCTGCTGAAAATTAAGGCTTAACTATGCAGAGAAATGTATTTGGACGCAAGTCTATCTATTCTTTCTTTAGAGTTTTTTGAGGGGATAATTTTGTGAACAAACGTTTAGGATAACAGACTAAACAGAGATAGCATATTGCAAGGCTAAGGTATATTACAAGCATGTCACAACAAATTTTTACTCCTTGTATCAGACTTCCTGGTACATATCATTATTTAGTAATAATATGGTCAACTAGTTCAGTACCACAACAAAAAATTCCCAAAAACTAGTTCACCTCCTGACCTCCACACAAGAATTTTTTTATATTATAAAATGCTTACAAATTGATTCACTTAAGCCACTTAGATTTAGGTACAAATTTATTTTAAATTAGAGAAGAGTCACAAACCTTCTGCCGGTGGCCGGTGCTGTGGGCGGTGGCGTGAAGAGAAGGGCTGTGCGCGGAGTGCGGTAGTCTTCCTCCACCGTCGTCGTCTCGCTTCCCGTCGCACCGGTACGTCGTCGCGCCCCCCTGCTCGCACGCCGCTCGCCGCACAGGTACTCTGCAGTCTGCACTTGATGCCTTGATTATAAATGTAACTCTTACTCATTCGCAACTCCTCTCACATATTTCTTTCCGTCGTTTCTGACAGTGTGGGTGTCCCATGTTGATGTGTCCTACAAATTCAATATTTTTCTTTGAAGGTTTTGTACTCTAAAAGAAACTCAATTTTCTTTCAAGATAAAAGAGAGCCTAGAATTTCAATGATGTTTACGGGATAAATAATCAATTTTATTTTTTAAAGTATGAGATATTAACAAATAAATCACTAAAGATAAAAAAAATTTCAATATGAATGTATAAAAAATATGAAAAATTAATTATGTAGATAATTTAATAACATATTGATTCTTAAATTTTAGAATTTAATATCAAATTAATTTTTAAAAATATAATTTATTATCAAATTAATTTCATCATAAAATAATTTTTAAAATTTAACACCAAAAATAAATTTTTCAATTTATCCGTTATGAAGGATGAATTTGACTATTTCCTCCAATTTTATTCTTCACTTGAAAGCCCATAATCTGGCCCACTTAGGTACTCTAGGTTCAGATCCAACCATCAATATAGAGTAGAAACAATAAAGCACCTATCACAGCCATTCATTGAATGAGAAACTATCCATGATCTCATCCTCATTGGGGTTCCTATTAAACCCTCTTAAACTTTACGAGCCATAATAACATGGAACCTGAAAATCTAGTTTCCTACAAGGCTTCACCCTCTGCTTAAGAAAATTCAGTGCTGAAACATGGCTTCGGCTGCTCTCTCTGCAGCCAAACCAGCTCTTCAGGTTCAACAAGTTAAGAAAATTCATTTACTGTTCCAAGTCCAATTTTTTGTCTGTATTCAGTGTCAAATAGTCTAGAATATACCTATTTTATTCTAAGGTTGTGATTGGTACCACGTCCAATGTTTTTGTCTCCATTCACAATGTTATGCTGAAACGGCGTGTCCTTTGATTTTCCAAAATTAGTGATATATGTAACCTTATCGAAAGAGCACAACGATCTTCCAATCGTACGGTGGAGCACAGCGATCTCATATAACATTATCCTTAAGATTTCTTTGGTCATGAGTTTGTTCTTTTGTGTCCTCAGGTTACCCCAATTGGCACTGACAACTTCAACATAGGCAATAGCTTGAACAAAAATTGGAATTGGGCATGCCATGAAGGTGGCATGTTGTAGCCCAGACATTATTAATGTTCCCTACTTGGGAACCCCAAGAACAAGGTTTGGTTCTGAGGAAGCCCTTGTTTTGCTTCAAAACTGTAGCAACTTCAAACAACTCAAGCAAGTCCATGGCAAAATAATCCGTTTTGGTCTTACCTATGACCAATTGCTTATGAGGAAACTAATTCAGCTCTCTTCCTCTTATGGCAAAATGAAATATGCCACTTTGGTATTTGATCAACTCAATGCCCCAGATGTCTTCACTTGGAATGTCATGATTAGAGCTTATACCATTGGTGGTTCTCCTAAAATGGCGCTTCTTTTGTTCAAGGCCATGCTATGCCGGGGCTTTGCACCTGACAAGTTTACATACCCTTTTGTGATCAATGCTTGCATGGCCTCTAGTGCCATTGATCTTGGAAGAGTAGCCCATGCTTTGGCCATCAAAATGGGATTTTGGGGTGACCTTTATGTGCAAAACACCATGATGAATCTCTACTTCAAGTGTGAGAATGTGGATGATGGACAGAAGGTGTTTGATAAAATGCGTGCCCGCAATGTGTTCGCGTGGACCACCATGATTGCTGGGTTTGTTGCCAGTGGGAAATTGGACACTGCCAGGGAACTATTTGAGCAGATGCCTTCCAAGAATGTTGTTTCATGGACTGCAATGATTGATGGGTATGTGAAACACAAGCAGCCCATTGAAGCCTTCAATCTGTTTGAAAGAATGCAGCAGGTTGATAATGTGAGGCCAAATGAGTACACGTTGGTGAGCTTGGTCAGAGCATGTACTGAGATGGGTAGCCTCAAGTTGGGTATAAGGGTTCATGATTTTGCTCTCAAGAATGGTTTTGAGCTCAAGCCATTCTTGGGTACTGCACTTATAGACATGTACAGCAAGTGTGGCAATTTAGATGATGCAAGGACAGTGTTTGATATGATGCAGGTGAGAACCTTGGCTACTTGGAATACCATGATCACTAGCTTGGGTGTGCACGGGTATAGAGATGAAGCCTTATCCCTTTTTGATGAAATGGAGAAGGCAAATGAGGTTCCTGATGCTGTCACTTTTGTTGGTGTTCTGAGTGCTTGCGTTTATATGAATGACCTGGAACTAGCTCAGAAGTATTTCAATCTTATGACGGATCATTATGGTATAACACCTATCCTGGAACACTATACATGCATGGTTGAAATCTATACTCGTGCTATTGATTTGGATGAAATTTACACGTCAGGAAACACCATGGAAGCTAACCATGATGTTGCAGAATTGCTCCACCAGAGCAAACTCACTAGTTTCAACGACATTAAAAAACTTATACACAAGCAATACGGGGATTTGGATTTCTCAGAACTAGTTTTGGACCATTCCTCCACGAGCTCTCCACCTCAAGTCCCGAGCTCAAGTGGGATGCAGATTGATATCAGCAAAACAAGTTGATAAATTGTGACTTCTGTTACCTAATGATAAAGATTCATGCCAAGATGTCTTCTGTGGAGCATTTATGAGAAGTCTATATACATATATAGCCAAACAGATGCCTCTAATTTGTGCTTAAACATGTTGCATAGTTTGTCTTATAAACTAAAGAAAATATTCATTGAAAAAAAGAGGGGAGGAGGGGGAGTTGAAGCTTACAATTTATATGACACTTATTATAGATCTTAGAATTTCTGTCAAATATTCAGTGTAGACATTCACTTTGAAGGGTAAAGTGAGCTCATATTTATGGATAAATATTTTAATGAGTGAAATTTATACATGTCGATATAATTTTTATTTTATTAAATTTTTTTAAGTTAACAAGAAAGCTACAAATTCATGATCATTCTTCCTCCCATGTACCCTGCAACTGTTTGTTCTACTCATCGTATGACCAGGATGCAACACCAGCAAACCACAGCGCACCTGCAACTGTGATCATAAACAAGACTGTGCTAGTAACATAAACGCAGCATAAAAAGTTATATGTAATGGGAGAAAGTTTTTATAAGGACGAAATTCTAAGAAATTGAGAACAAAAATCTAGTGAAGAATACTAATAAAATGATTTTTTGTTTGTGAATATTATGTTTTTTTTTTTTTCTTCACATGATCACTAGCTTGGGTTTTGTATTTTATCCCACTTCCGTCCGAAACAACCCATAAAATCCATTTTGAAATTACCCAATACCCGACCCGTCTGAATCACTTATTGAGTCCTATTTTCTATACCATTCATTTTTCCAATACACCCAGCATGCACACTGTAATACCGATTTTGTCCTTCTCATAATTCGTAAGGTTCGTACGGATTGAACATCTGTAAGAGTCTTACAGATTCATAATCCGTAAAGCTCTTGTCTTACGGATTCGTAATCCGTAAGAGTAAATTCATAATCCGTAATGCTCTTACGGATTATGAATCCGTAAGAGTCTTACGGATTCGCTCTTAATAATTCATAATCCATAAGAGTTAAAAAGTTTTAGAATGATTTTCGAAATAATGGCTCAGGAAGGTGTCAAACATAATCCGTAAGAGCCTTACAGATTCGCAATCTGTAAGAGTTAAAAAGTTTTAAAATGATTTTCGAAATAATGACCTAGGTAGGTGTCAAACTTGTGACCTTTCAATTACAAGCACAGTGCTCTAACCAACTAAGTTACAGACCATTCATGTTAAAAGCTAATTAATATTGCTATATATAACATTACAAATTTTAATGCATATTTAATACACATAAATTTACATAATAATTTTATACAATTAATTTTTATCTAATAATATATTTTTTTAATATATATAAATTTCTGAAGAATATGAACTTATGATTTTATAAAATTAATTTTTTAATATATATGAACCTTACCTTTTTTTAATATATATGTACCTAATATTTTTTTATCTAATAATGCATATTTTATAAAATAAATTTAAAATAAAAATCATGGTTTAAAATATGCATTATAAAATATCCATTATAAAATCATAGTTTAAAATATGCATTATAAAATATGTATTAGATAAAAAAATATATTATTAGATAAAATCATGGTTTAACTATAAAATATATGCATTTTTAGAATAATAAATTTAAA
>PYAF01001876.1:771710-788403 GCA_007407185.1 Glycine tomentella
GGAAATCTTTACGAGTCCTAGGAAGTGTAGGCGAGCCCATAAATCCAAGTGCATGGAGGTGGTTTTACAATGTAGTTGGAGATTCAAGGTGCCCTATCTCTGACACTTGGTGGCAAACAGAAACGGGTGGCTTCATGGTATTGTAGCTTCCAATGATTATCTGTATTAAATTTGGTTTGGTTCTAATGGCTAGCACTGATCATGTTAGATAGGTTCATTCCATTAGTCACATTTAATCTGTTGTGTACCACATGTGCACAGCTCAAGTGGTAATGGAGTGTTTGATTTGTATAGTAGTCTTAGGCTCAATCTCATCACCACATACACACACATATGAGAGAGAGAAGCTTATTTGGTTCAATTTTTTTTTTCTTTTTTCACTTGCAGATAACTCCACTACCAGGTGCTTGGCCCCAGAAACCTGGTTCTGCAACTTTCCCTTTCTTTGGAGTTCAGGTTTTTATGCCGACCTTATATGTTCATTTTATAATTTAATATAAATTTGTTTTTACCTCTATGTCACTATTTCACTTTGCCTTCATCACTGACTAATTAATTTGTAATTGTAGCCTGTCATAGTGGATGAGAAAGGTGTTGAAATAGAAGGAGAGTGTAATGGATATTTGTGTGTGAAGAAATCATGGCCTGGGGCGTTCAGAACTCTGTATGGTGATCATGAAAGATATGAAACAACATATTTCAAGCCATTTTCGGGATACTATTTCAGTGGTGATGGTTGCAGCAGGTTAGTATTTTACTAACATTAGATGCTCATACATAATGATCTTTGTATTTGAGTTTAACCTTGGGGAATTAAATTTCTGTAGTTTTACCTAAAACAGGAAATACCAGAACATTAAACAGTGTGTGGGATAATTATAATATACTCATTCAACTTTGTTTTAGGGATAAAGATGGATACCATTGGCTCACTGGAAGAGTTGACGATGTCATCAATGTTAGGTATTCTTTAAATTTCTAAAGCTCTTTCTGATAATTCCTTGATCTTATAATTTCTTGCTTTATACTTTATATATGTAAGCATTTATACATGAATGTCTTCCATGCAGTTCTATTCTATTTGATGTTCAAGTCTGATATAGTTCATGTTATATGCAGTGGGCATCGAATTGGCACAGCAGAAGTGGAATCAGCTTTAGTTTCACATCCGCAATGTGCAGAGGCTGCTGTGGTTGGTGTGGAGCATGAGGTATGACTGTATAATATTCTCTCTACGTGACAATCATAAGTATGTTGTTATTGTATGAAAGATATTAAGTACAGTTTCTGTATAGCATCGCTAAATGATTGCTGCCTGTATTTGGATCAACTACCATTACTAGCATCGCAAAATGATTGCTATCTGATCTGAATCAGCTACCATTACTACTGTAGGTCAAAGGACAGGGCATCTATGCATTTGTTACAGTTGTGGATGGTGTTCCTTACAGTGAAGAACTGCGGAAGGACCTCGTACTCACAGTTCGAAAGCAGGTCATTACTTCAAACTTCAAAGCTGACAACAAGGAACTACTGTGCCTTGATAAACTCTCAGGATGATTACATTTGTTGATCTATTTTTATTTTGTTTCCTAACTTTATTTATAAATTAATTTTCATGTTCTTTTCTTTAACATTTCAGATAGGAGCCTTTGCAGCACCTGACAAAATTCATTGGGCGCCTGGCCTTCCAAAAACAAGGAGTGGAAAGATAATGCGAAGAATTCTGAGAAAAATTGCTTCCCGGCAACTGGATGAACTTGGAGATACAAGTACCCTTGCAGATCCAAATGTGGTCAATCAACTTATAGAACTTGCTGATTCTTGAAGCCCCAAACTTTGTATTATTATCGGTATGAGAAATGCTAGTAACACATTCCAACGTATTTTTTTTAACACACTTTTCATTATTAGTTAAAGTTTATTGGAAATTGCAATAATTTATGGATCATCACCACTTATTTAATGATCCGTATTCATGATTTTGTAGTTTCTAATAAATTTTAATCAATAGTAGAGTGTGAATTAGAAAGAATATATTAGAGAAAGTGTTGTTAGTATTCCTTGTAAAGGTATATTAGCCCATGAGAAGTGAGGACAAATTTTGCCTTGTGTATCTGTAATTTTTATGGAATCTTAGTTCATGTGATAAATAATAAATCAATCATCCATCTCTTCTTAAAGGTATATTAGCCAATGAGAAGTGACAAGGCAATTTTTGCCTTGTGTATCGGTATTTTTATGGAATCTTAGTGCATGTGATAAATAATAAATAAATCATCTATATCTCCTCTTATTATCTTCTATTTCTTTTTTACAGTTCCAACATGCAATCTTTTTCTTGCCACAAACTATGTAGCTCAATTGATTGAGCATGATGTGTGAGTGTTGTAAATCATTGGTACTGTCTTTAATTCCATTAGATAAATAAAAACTACATATTATTGTTAGACATTTAGTTTGCTAATAAACCTATTATGCTTCTGTTATACCAACTATACTTCGTTTTTACAAATTGTGGAGATAGCCTACCACATTACTTCCATTTGAATTTTTGCATTGTGATATCAATCACTTGTCACAATCACTGATTTAGCTCAAACTATATTTTATGAAGGGAACGAAGGTTGAAACACTAAATTAGATTCAGTGTAACTGAAGAATGCTGGTATAGATGATGGCAATTTACTTTGCATTATTTTTTTCTTGGTAAGAAAAAATTATAAGTGAGATCACGAGGTATACAAGAAGCCTTGTTTTCCAAACTACGCCAATATTTTATTAGTGGGATCAGATCACATGGTATACAGTTACCAAGAAGTGGTGTTTTCCAAGCTATGCCAATATTTTATTAATGAAATAAGATCACCTATAGTTTACCAGGAAGTCTTGTTATCCAAGTTATGCCATTATTTTATTTTTCCTTTGCAGTGTGATTTGCAAATTGCAACATACCATGATACCTATGCCCCTTTCCCCCTAAACATAACGAAAAAAAAAAGGTAGACTCAAGTTAGTCTCTTGAAAAATTATATACTCAAATCTCTCTGTTAATAGAGCCCTGTTTAATTTAGCGGAAGTGTCTGTGTAATGTTAAGCATTACATAGCACCTTAATTTTTTTTTTCTCAAAATAAAAGCACCTTAAAACTTTTACTGTGCAAAGTGTTTTTGAAAAACTTTTTTCTCCTACAAGAGAATACAAT
The DNA here is from genome assembly GCA_007407185.1 of Glycine tomentella. NCBI lineage: Eukaryota > Viridiplantae > Streptophyta > Magnoliopsida > Fabales > Fabaceae > Glycine > Glycine tomentella. Next base: position 774,916 of record PYAF01001876.1, read on the forward strand.
TTGATCCCTCTAAAAGATTTTTCAATCGAATTTGGTTCCTGACGGACTATTTGCTTCAAAGGAGGGGAGGAGAGAGACTTTAATGAAGGGATGGGAAGGGGAAGGAATTTTGATTAGACGTTATGTTTGGATGAGAGGAGGAAACGAGGAATTTTAACATAGAGAAAGGTAGTTAGAAAGAGTTTTAAAAATTTATTTATTTATGTATTCTTGTAATTTTTTATTGGCTTACATAATCTTTTGGATAGGAGTTTTTATTTTTATTTTAGTTCTTTAAAGATATTTTTTAGTCCCTATAATTTATTTATTTTTGTTTTAGTTCTTGTTGTCAAGTAATAACATTAATGTAACATTGTAGTATGTATTTTTTTTGTAAGTTTTGTTTTTAAATTCTCATATGGTCAAAACCATTAATTACATTAGACTAGTTGATGAGGATTTAAAAACACAGTTTATCAAAATTTATCAAAATTTTGTTGGGATACACAACAAAACTGTATTTCAATTGCATATCTCTAAAATTTATAAAGATGTGCAATGAAAATAAGTTTCTATTATGTATCTTGAAAATTCTTGTTTAGAAATACAATAAAAATATGTTTTGATTATGTATTTTGTCAAGATACATAGGTGAAACATATTATTATGTGTATCTTGACATATTTTGTCAGATGCATGATGAATTTTTTTTGTTGTTGTATGTTTTGACAAAAAAAATTATCGAGATATGCAATGAAAATATATTCTATTAAGGTATCCTTCTATTAAAAAAATAGTGAAAAGTTTGGATGAACTTAGTTAAAACTGAGTTGGAACAGGAAAGCCTCACAAATCGATGTCTAGAACTGGATTCAGAACCAGTGAACAGATAAACTGCGTGCAGGCCGGACCTTTGTATTCAAACTGGTTTCTCCTAGATGGTTGATATACTTTCGCCGTAACCTAAGAGCATAAACAACTTGTCTACCGAGCTAATAATGCATGCTTAATATTGTACGTGCTTTGATGAGATTTTGAAGTAAGTTAATCTCTCATCTTTCTATAATAATGCACACTTAATATTGTACGTGCTTAATAATGCATGCTTAATTTTGTCTTCAAGTTATTTTAAAAGATTCAATTTAATCTTTTTTTTAAATGCATTAATATGATCATTTCCGTCCAATTAAATTGATGATGATGTTAAGATTATGAATTACAATGATTTTTTTATGAATAGTGATGAATTTTTAATCGTGACTATATTTATTATTATTTAAAAAAAAAAGGATTCAATTACTGCATTTTCAAGACTGACCCAATGATTCAACCGAAGTCAAAGTTCTTTGGCGTTTTTGCTTTGGTTACTGTTCTACTTGGACAATTACGTATGACTTCACTTCGATAATCATTCCTGAAGATGTGTTGGAGTCGTTGATGAACGACGGCACAGTTGATGCCCTCAGATTGAAGATCATCAACCAGCTCAAAGCCAATGTATGTAGTTTCTTCCCTCCCTTCTTTTCAATTTCTTTGTTAATTGAGTTTTCATAATTCATTTTCTAAGTTTCTAATAACATCTTTATATATTTAATTTTCTTCACTTTGCTTTGACCATTACTCTGATCGGTTTGTGGTGTTTTGATGTTTTTTTTTGGCAGGAGGAATTGAAAAATACTACTATAAATATGACCGAGCAGAATAAGGTTTTGAACACCCCTCGGACTGAGAAACAGATAAAAAGAGAAGAGAGTTCTTTGATGAGATTAGGCAAGAACTACTCCCTCTGGTGAAAAATATAAGAGAAAAAAAGTACATTTTCTTGATTTCAAATACAATTTTTTTAACTAACTTTATCTTTTCTATTTCTAAAATATCCTTTGGACATTAGTTTTAATGACTTTTTTTTTATCCTTGATATTATGAATGATAAGTTGGAAAAAATTATGTTTTAATTAAAATCAATACAATTAAATCTGATTATCTAAATTTGTTAGTCAGTATTCCATGTTTTTTCTTGTATTTAATATCAAAAGGTGTATGTATTCTGTTATAGGATAAAATAAAAAAGAGAACAAAAAAAATTGTAAGCTTTGATTCTTCATCTGAAAACAAATTATCACATGCTACAGCACAATATAGTACTCGAGATAATAACAATCATCCAAGCACGTCATGAAAATAACATCACCACACAATGTAGATGCCACCGCCCTTAAGACATTGAAACATTCATATCTTTGAATTGAAGAATGACTTCCCAGAGTTGTATTAACTGTTAAGCATACAGTAAATAACCAAACGAAGTTAATAATACATAAATGATGAATGTAACAACAAAGGACCAAGTCTTGGTACCACAAAATTCAAGGAATATCTAGGACTTTTTTGGCAATGGAGGTTAGAGAATGCTTCAATTCTATTATTCAAAAACTCCGATGGAAAGAGTATAAACAGATGCTTAATCAGAATCCTCACACACTTCTCCATTATCAGATAGCAAACGATCTGATATCGAGCTGGTAGCGAAGGATACCTCCAATACCACCAAACCCTCTGCAAAATTGTGATCCTTCTTGAGATTTGTTGGTCACGAATTCCAGCGAGCAACCAAATTTTTTGTACTCATTTGCAAACCACTCAAGCAATGGCATCTTCTCTTGAACCTCTTAACTCTGCGGAGTTGGTCTGATTAGCCTCTTGGTCCTTGTTCAAGTGCTTTATGACAATCTCGCCAGTAGAACTATATTTTTCAGTACATATCTATTAATATCCAAATTTTCCCACACAAGAAGTGTTTCCACAGCACCCATCTCCAGAGCCTTCAACGTATCTTCAACTCCAAAGACGTATTTCCCAGTGTCCTGGCTGATCTCTTCGAACTTCGGAGTATTTTCCGATCAAGCGTTTCTCCTGAATGAACTTCACATTAGATAACGTCTCCGCGGATAACTCGATAGATTGGTTAAAGCCATTTTCCCCATCATAGGAAACATCAACCACATTCAATATTTTTGCTTGCAAACGAGGATCCAGAAACATTAGGTTGACTAGCTAGTAGCAAATTGATGAAAAACTGAGTTGCAAGTTCCGCAGTCTTCCTTAGTTGTGCCGCTTTTCCATGCGAAGACGAGCAAAACGCAATGCTGACTTGCCCTCCTCGGCCATGCTTCTTTGGTAGATCAACAGTAAATTTGTGAAGCACCTCACGAGTGTTTCCGGTTAATGTCCCAAAAAGGGTGCCATTTCCATCCATAATAATAAAACCAAACTTGTCATCCGATTCTAAAAGTTCATTTAGAGCTTCTGTGTGAAACTTGTTGTCAAAGAGGTAAAGTGATGCATTGATAGGCTTGAAAGGTTCGAAATCAATTGCACCTTTTTTTCCTTGCCATCTTCAGTGATAATGGTGCCACGAGATATTTGAAGCAGTTCCAAACTCATCTCCCAGCATCTTAGTGACACGAGATATTTGATCGCGTGGAGGCATAATCAGAGAAATCATGCTGGTACCATTACCTCTTGCAGATTCCAATGCTTTGGTCAGTTTCTTGATCTTCCATATCTCAATGTTCTTGTCTGATTCACCATCAGCCATTGTTGGCATAGCAGAAAAAAATAACCTACAAAATGCAACCAAATGGAAGCAAATGGCAGATGACAATCAGGTTAACCATCACTCAAAAGCACTTACAAAATCACAAATATTTTAATACATTTACTCTGTACAATTGAACAATATCAATAAAATTATGAAGGAATATCATGTATATCTGCTACATATGCATATGCATGTATAGAGATAAAGGCTGAGAGAATCAAACACCGGTAAATTACAGACTCAACAATAAGTCATTAGCAGTGAAGAACTAAAGTTATGAGGATGTTAGTACAGTTACTAGAACAGTAGTGTCTCAAGCCCAGATCAAACTGAACTCTAGGCTCAAGGTGCAATATAAAAAATGAATATCCAGCTAAAGCTTACAATCAAAATAACTTCTTATCATTCATGCTAAAAGTCCTAATCTATGCACCAGTGTATAATAGTGACAACTTACAACTATAAATATCTAGCTAAAGCTTAAACATTATAATTTATAAATGGTGTACAACATCATAGTTTGAAAAACGATTAGATAAGTCGGTGTATTGTACTAAACACCCTGGTATGTGGTACCCATACAAATGGAATAATATTCTTCCCACACTTAATAAACAATCACATGTGTACAAACCGTGTCACGTAAATAAGAACATTAACAATAGCGAATTTAATTTAATGATATGATTAAATTATCACTCTTAGGGATTATTTCATAATTTTTATCTATCATAGATTAAAGTATCAGTGTTTTACACTTTCAACGATCAAAATAAGTATTCACTTTTTTTTATTGAATTCTTGAACTTGTATTATTTTTAGTTGAATCGTATACTATTACAAAAAATTAATCACATTAACATAATTAGTTCTTCAATATAATATTATCACGTATTCTCATTTTTTTTTTAGTTTAACATTCTCACATTCAAAAAAAAAAAGTTAATATTCTCACTCAATTGAAAGAAGAAAAAAATAATCCAAAAATCTCATTAAACATTGCCAAGTAATTCAGAAACTTATGGTGTAATTTTTTTTTCTCAGTAGTTGTTATCCTTAGGATGTAATTAGATGTAATAACACTTTATAACCTTTTTTAAACAAACTTTATAACCTTCTTAAGAAAAAACACTTTATTCCTTAAAAAAGCACTTTATCTCCTCCAAAAAAAGGAAAAAAAAACACTTTATAACCTACTAGAATTAGTTTAGTGGTGAGGTAAAAAAAAGATACTATAACACATGCCCGGAGTAATATGAAAAATACGACTTAAATATATAAATAACTACGTATTTTTTTTTATAATTATTATAAATAATATTTTGAAGATAATATGCGTATGCATTTTTTTAAGATTAATAATATAAACTATCAATTATTTTTTAATGAAGTTATGAGTAAAAAATGAGATGTATTAAAGATGAGAGATGCGATATACACACAATAATGTTTGTACATCTATTGTATGAATTATTGTACAAATAACATTTAATCATAATATTTAATCATAATGTATTGTATTTTTGTTTACTTTTTCAATAATTATCTTAAAAGCAATACTAATGATGATTTCTTATTAGATGATAGTGTAAAATATTGCTTAATCCACTTTTGGTCCCTATAGGTTTATGATGGGACAATTTGGTCCCTCAAAAAAATTATTACACATTTGGTCCTCGATGTTTTTAAAATTTAGCAATTTTGGTCCACCATTGATCATGGTATATCGTAATTGTAAAGACAAAAATCACAAGATTGAATGAATTTTCATTTATAAAATTTCCACGAAAACCTTTTTTCACAAACAATGTATTGTTTGGAAGCAACATATTTTGAAGAAAACTTAGAAGGGAACAACAAATTATAGTTTTCATAAAGGATTTTCTAAACCATTTTTATGAACATGTTTCATAATTCAAAGGCTAGTTAAAAGAATAGAAGAATGCAATAAAGACACAAGGATTTATATTGATTCGTCTCTACAAGACTATGTCAAATCCTTGACAATCCACCAAGTTTTCACTACCTTTCACAAAGATACAAGTGTTGTTTATACAAGTCACTCCTAGCTTCACCTAAGTAGTTTTTACACTAGCATGTCCAAGCTAATATCCCAACTATTGTTTAAGATCATGTGCACACTAACTAAGCTAACATCTTACATATAGATATACAAGATATAGCTCAGAGCCCATACTCTTAGGATAAACAAGATTTTTTGAGAACTTTTGAATCACTTAGATAGCTATTACAAGAGATGAAGGCTTGAGAGAGATATATTCATTCAGAGTTTGTAACTTCAAAACTTCTAGTATTTATAGCCTTTTGTGAAAGTAACCTATGTCTCTGAACGACCTTCTTTTTTGTATGTTCTTCATCTATTGGAGAAGATGTTTGTTGGAGTATTAATTGTTGTATTAAATGTTTGCCACCAACTTGTTGACACAAAATGATAAAGCACTTTGTTTATCTTTCTTGAAGGGTTCCTGAGAAACCTGTCCCCACATACCAACACAAGACTTTTTAGCGTGCTTTGTCTTCACTCCCACACTTCCTGAGAAACTTCCTAGGAGGTCACCCATCCCAAAATTGCTCCAAGTCAAGCACGCTTAACTGTGGAGTTCTTAAGTTATAGGCTACCGAAAAGTAGATGCACTTTGTTAGTATAGGTAGTACCTATTATTTCCTTTAAGTTATCCTCAACTATACAGTTTCATACCTGCACAGCCTCTGGATCCCTTTCGTTTGGGTGTGTATTCAATTCATTCATCTGTACCCCTCCCGCTGGAAGCCTACCAGGAGTCGCTCCTTGTCCGTGCCTCATTGCACCGGCGATCACTCCCCGCCCTCGTTAGCGCCAGGGATGTTATAAAGTACAGTGTTACTGTTATAGGTACATCTTTTGATGGAATAAGTAGCTTTATCTTTTGACTTGTCTCTTTTTTATGCTTTTCGTGAGATCCTGAGAAGAGATTATTCCCTGCATAGAGGATCAAAAGCACAAAGCATTAACTGATCATTAAATATCACAACTAAACTTTTGTCTGCTTTTGTATGATCCATTAGATGTAAACTCAACATATTTTATTTCGTATGTGTTTCAATCACAATTTTGAAACTTGATATTTATTTGTATCTAATCAAAATAATTGAAGGTCTTGATTTGTCTTATGACTTAACAACAATTTTTAACAAAAATTGTTGACATGGCATCTAGTCATGATGTGACATTTACACACTGGCATGATAGATAATATGACAGGCTGACATGTTAGCTAACATGACATTGATGGTCCAAATTTTGGTCCCTACCGTCACATCAACGCACTATCAGAGCTACTTCGGCAAAAATGTTGGACTGTCATGTAGTCTGTCACATCAACATATCAATGTGATATCATGTCAACAATTTCTGTTAAAAATGACAGACAAACTAATGATAGATCAAAAGTGAGTTTAAGGCATTTTTTTTACACTGACAATGTATAACCATTGAATTCAAAAGTTAACTAGGGATGGTTTGGTTAAGTGGAGTGGAATGAAATATGATGAAAATGGAAACATATATTTGAATTAAAGTAGAGTCAAGAATTTGTGAAACCCACACTAAATAAGGATTTATTCCCCTTGAATTCCTATCCCTTTCTTAGCAATCAAACTCACCCTTAGAAAATGATGTCATTGTGACATCATGACAATGCATAGAAACCAAAAGTTAGTTTAGCCCCTTTCGTTAGTGGATTTTGTTAAGTGCTCAAGTGACTAATAGTGATGATATCACCATGGCATTATGAAAATGTCATTATCGTGTCATATAATCAAATGATGACATCATTATTATGCCATGTCATGATGTCATCACTTAATGACATCATAAAAATGTCTAGTCAACAAATGATGTCATAAAAAATTGTCCAGTCAACAAATGATGTCCTCATGAAAATGTCACATCACTATGATGAAGTCATCAAAGACAAATAAAAAGTAACATTTTGAGAGATTAAAATCAAAAAGTGACATTTTGAGGGACTAAAATAAAAAAGTGCCATATTTTTAGGGATTAAAATGAAAAAGATAACATATTTGCAAGGATGGAAAACAAAAAGGTACGAAGACTAAAGCAACAAATGACATATTTACAAAAACAAAATGTTTAAACATTAAACTAACACTTAATTGATAGCTAACAATTGATGACCAATATTCAACAACTTTTGGCCAAAGATTGATAAGTAATTGTTGATAAAGTGATCTTGATTTTGGAATCGAAGGCAAAAGACATTTCAATAATGGGATTGAAAGATACAAATGCAAGATTTAAGGATTGGTTTAGTCATTTTCTAGATGACTGATTGGGACCCAATATAGATAAACCCAAGGTAGCCTACAACCTGGATAAATCTGGAAGAAGTTGAAGCAAAAATCAAGGTCTAAACATAGGATACAGTTTAAAGTAGTTTTTCAAGTCAAATTGTCATAGTGTAATGAGATCCTAAAAAAAGTAGTGAGTAGTTGTCATATAAAAAATGATTGATATCAATTGTACAGTATAAATAAATAAAAAATGCAATGTAAACAAGATTTCAATCAAATTTAGCTTGAAACTTAGATATTTTTTCGTAAATGTCACTTTTTGCTCTAGTTACACTTTTTTTTTAAATCCTTATAAACATATCATTTCTTGATTTTAGTCCCTGGTAATGGCATGACACTTTTGATGACGCATAATTTGTTGACTAAATATTTTTTTGTGACGTCATTAAATTATGATGACAATGGCTGAGGATGATGATTGTAGTGATGACACCATCATCATTAACCACATTAGCACTTAAGAAATCCTATAGTGGTTGGACCAAAATATAATTAAATTATAATTTAAAATGAGTCTATTCATGTAAATTTAGAGATCAAATCATAATAAAAAAAACAATTTTAAAGAGTATATTGTCTTATTAATAAAAATTGCCTTACTATTTTTAGAAAAGGTTAAATTGATTTAAAAGTTCATGAACTATTTGTCAATTTTAATTAGATTTTTTTCAATTATGTTCCTCAACAGGGACCTAATTAACAAATAAATAGAAATAAGAATTTAATTGAAACCTTTTTTTTTTCATAGTTCAGGAACTTGTTTAAAAACTGTCATAGATCAAGGAAAAGTATAAGTCATTGAAATGGAAAAATCTCCTTTTAAATATTTCCTTTGAAAGACTTCTAACTATAAAATAAAGAGTTTGAGTGTGTAAAAAAGATGGATAATTGTAAAATAATTGGACATGAATGCATTTGAAATAAACTTCACAACACATTCAAATAGTCATGAAGGATAATTAGAGTAAACAACCTTCTTAGGTTTTTGTAAACTTCAGCATAGTGAAATAAAGCTTTTCAACATCACATGTATGCAAAACTATTCTCTTGCCAATAATAGTTTCATCTATAGTAATTCAAGCCGTTTCATGTGGTACAACGAAAATGACTATAGAATATAATGTCATTAAATTACTTCCCTTCAAAATCCCTAAATTCCATATGCGGATGATCCTTCATGGATATCCTGTACAATTTGATAAAAAGGGGGCATCTATCCTAACCTTTCGAGGGCCAAAATTGTGGGCATATACTGTACAGATGGCAAAAATACAGAAAAATAATAGTAATGGAAACTGGTGAGGCATTTTAAATAGGGCACCACTTTTGACAATAAGCGCATCTATACATATCTCATCAATTTACAACAAATAATACAGGTACCGTTAGGAAAGACTAAAGGTGCCTCGTGAACTCTTGAACCTGCATGTGGAAGCGCATTGGTTAATTACTAAACAAAAATGTTCATTCAGTGCTCAAGTTAGATTTGGAATATTGCGGTGAGCATCAGCAAATTCCCGAACCAGCCGTTTTAAAACTCGGCCACCCTTTCCTTGCATATGCCCAAAATCGCTCTTTAATCCATCAGAGTTCTTGCTCTCAAGATAATCAGAGGCTGCATCAGCTAGAGCCTTGGACCAAAGTGGCACTATGGCCTCTGCTTCTCCATGGTTAAGGTACTCAGCAGGAAGAGCCAGAACCTGAAAAATTAAACTGTCAATCAAACAGCACAATAGGGAGAATGGTTGCAAAGACATGAAACCCACAAACTCATAAGATCACAATGGCAAAATAGACAGTAAAGTTCATTAATTTTTAAAACATTAAAATTACTAATAAAGATGTATCTGATAAAAGGCCCAAACCATGGAGCAGATTGCTACATTTCCGTATCCATGCACATCAACACAAGCATCCGTTAGAACATACTAACCTATCTTGATTATGTATTTGAAACTAAAAAAAAAAAAAAAAAATCACTAAATCTTGAGCCAGAACAAAACTTTTCTCGCGCCAGACATTCTATGGAGAGTCCTTTCACTGATTAAATTACTAGTTATTTATAACTGATTGCCTCATCTTAACTTATCTATACATGCCTTACTGTTTACAGCCTAATCAACTGACTGCAACCAGATGCACCCAGCTATCTTGACCATATGCCACTAGAGAATTCCACAGCCAACTTAAGTCAGATCAAAAGAGGACAACAGGAACTTATGTCATCCAATCCATTCATAATCAAAATATAAACTGTTATAAATGATGATGGGAGAAAAAAAAATGATGATCTAGTTCAGGTTATAAGTTTCATAGAGATAGGAAATTTAGAAGAAAATCTAACCCTAACTGCTGGTTTCTTTATATAGGAAAAGTCAAACAAATAAACAAATCTTAAAGGTGACATAATAACTAAAAATGCAAACAAAAGGAATGGGAGAAAGACCGCTGAGTGCAGCCAGCCATGAAGAGTTTGCCAGCAAAGTATAGCCTTCAACGTTGTTCTTTCAGCTAAAGTGCAAATTGCTGCCAGTTGTTGCAAAATTGTAGCACACTTGTGAACCTATCATGTAAAAAACAATTCTTTTAGCCGTGTATCAATCAAAACTACAAACATCTATGCATTAGGCTAAAAGAACAATTAATGCTGAAACAAACAAATGAAGCTAGGGAGAGGGAGAGGGAAAATAAGAAAAGAATATAGAAAATTTGACTCTTCACAGATACTTTTGGGTTATTTATGAACATACAAAGACACCAATATGTGACGGAAATGGAAGTTATCATTTGAATTTTCAAGTGAGGCATGAATCTGCCTGCATAATGCAAAACTGACTAAAATCAACTAATGGGGATCTTTTTCTTTTTTTTATTTACCAACAACTAGTGGGAAATTTGAATTTTCAAGTGAGGGATGAATCTGCATAATGCAAAACTGACTAAAATCAACTAATGGGGATCTTTATTTTTTACCAACAACTAATGGGAATCTGAAAACCTATTTTTCAAATGTAAACTGCTTTGCTTAGTCCTATTCTGGACTTTGTGATTCGTATAAGAACTACAAGAAATTCTATTTTTCCCTTAATAAAAATCAGATAAAGCCCTAGTTGACTAATGGTCCTGCGCAGAAAATGTAAAGGCGGGCAATAAAGATTCACTTCTATGCAAAATGCATTATAAGAAAAAAGTGAAGGTTGCAGCAAGAGATTGACTTCTTAAGGATAATAGATACCCAAACTTCATCCTAGCAGAATCAATTTCTCCCATAGTTTACCATATTTCCTATAGCTTTACTTCATTATACAAAGTCATGAACATACATTTTATTTGCTCGAGAATATTAAAGAAATTCACTAACGCGAGATTTACCCGTGACATTGCAGACACACCAAGTAAAGCATACACCACATTCGATACAAGACCCTCACCACTGTGAGATATGACATGAATGGCAGTGATGTTGAATGATCCCTCAGTAATACAATTCATACATTCTAACAAAGAGACAAGGCCCACATCTAAGAAGCCTGAAGTGTAAGAGAAATCACAGTCAATGAACTACAATTAATGAGTTAAAAAATGAGACATCATCTAACACAAAAAATATAAACAAATGACTCTAGTCAATATAACACCAAAGTTTCATAAACTAGAGTAAAAACATAAAAATTAGAATTAAGTCTACATTTAAATAGAAAGCAACTACAAACAAAGTCAATAAAATATTAACATCACTATTCTAGAATTTAGTAACAATTCATTCCAGAAGTTTGTTTGGCTACATGATTTTTATAGATGATATTCTTCATTTTCTTATAATTTTTATACTTTACATAGTTTAATTTTTGTATCCTTTCCCCTCCACAGAAGAAAGAGTTTTGCATTTAAAACAAATAAGACAACAACAAAAGCAATATAAACTATTCTTACAAGATAAATATGACATTGCGGCAAGCGCTGCACCACGGTGCATGGCTGTGCAACATATAGCAGCCTTTTGAATAGAAACTTCAAGAAGAGAACCACAAGCTGATAGGGCATCCTGTGTTACATCATCTATCAGGTAAAGATATGCAGACTTCATTTTTACAACAGCAATTAAATCTAAGCAAAATATTAATAAAAAAATTCAACAAACCAGTTTCTTCAACACTGAAGACTCTGGATCCCTACTCCCAAAAAACGAAATAAGGCAAATGGAATGAGAAAGACCTTGTTACAGGATCGGATAAATGTAGAAGCAAAATTGGTGTAGGCCTCCACTAAGTCAGGTTCTTGGTCACATATGTAGGAGGAAGTTAGGGCCATTACAGAAGCTGCATGAGTAAATCTTTCAAATGAAGTGACAAATAAACATCCGTACTCCTCTAGATGACCAAATTCTTCAATGACAATGGAAGCTGAAAATATTGTTTGAATCAGGCAATTAGTAAAGGTTCACTTCAACAACCCAGAAGGAGCACAATAACATCTTATCTTAATCTTAATATATATAAATCCACTCACGTCTAAGACATTTGTTCCTTCCTAAACTTCCACATTAGTTGTAGCCTACCATATTAAATTTGTAACTCCTAACCTCTTCATTGTCAGGTTATCATTACTTAGATGTAGCCTACCATATTAAAATTGTAACTCCTTAGATATAACTTACTAATACTGACTCCTAACCTTTTCATTCTCACCCAAACATTCCTTAAACATAAGTTACTACTAATATCTCCAAACCTCTTCATTCTCTTTTGCCTTCTTTCTATCTATCTACATATAAGAGTCCATGGTTCTAACAATTTTTTTGTTCCACCCCTTTGCTTTTGATAGTCACGTGTTTCTTTGTGTTAAAGTTTAGTTATATTTATTTTAATTTTTTTTGTTCATCTAATTCATGGTTCATGAATTTCTAACGTTAGTTTCAATGTTTTATTTGTTCTCATACTTTGAGAATTAGAATTATACTCTCTGAAAGGTATGACAACAAATTGATAAAATTAAATCAGTTTCACATTCCTACTTTTCCTTATGCTACCTATAACTTGCTTCCTATCTATTGTTTATTAAGGTTTAAAATAAAGTGACTATGTGGGGATATTAGTTTCAGTAAATTGATCTAACCACTTCTTAAGAATGTATTTACTTATAAAAAAAAAAAAATACTTGAACCATATTGAATTCTTATATAATAACCTAACCGTGAACTCTAAAATTATACCTGTGCATTTTTTAAATCATGTTAAAGTACTTTAGTTTTATGTTTTATTAAGTTGTTCCAAATTTAAAACTAACATATATTCTTTTAGGATTATTCAATTCATTCATATATTCTATTCTTCCTTTTTTTTCTCTCTCTAGATGTCTTATAGTATAATGGATTGTGTCTGTTGGATGGTCAGCACTCCTTGGGTGGTCCAAAACTGTTGCTTCTCTTACTCACTGCTTGCAGGTGAACACCCTAGTGATGGGTGGCTTATGCTTATCAAGGTGTTCATGAAACATTTCAAATACAAAAAAAAAAAAAAAAAAAAAAAAAAAAA
>PYAF01001876.1:788503-807511 GCA_007407185.1 Glycine tomentella
ACAAATGTGTCCAAGTGGGTAAACCTGAAGATCGAACAGCTAGTGAAAGAGCTCGGCAAGCTGCTATGGATAAATTGCCATTTTCCATATGCTCAGAGCCAAAAAATTTCTCCAAGATGGGCCAGAAAACCCTTAGCAGTGAAAGTATTGAGTCATCTGCAGCAGGTTCAGTTGCCACGGATATGGGAAGATGACTGAACACAGTTCCCATTCTGAATTTAAAGGATTATAAATGAGAGAAGGAAATGACCACAACAAACTTATACTGTCGAATACAAAAAAGACTCAATACTAGTGAAGAAGGGACAAGTAACAAATTGTAAGGAAAAAACTAAAGAAACACAATCCTGCAACTAACAACCTAATCTGTATGCAGAATGTAGAGCGTAACATAAGACTTGTAACAGTGAGATTGATATTTGATGATGTCTAGAAAAAATGTGTCAATGAAAGACTGATAGAGAACTAGATTTGAATATACAAATTCCACATTGGACACTTGCTTGCAAGTCCAAATCAGTTTTATTAAGAATGTAATGAACAAGAAAACCTGACAAACCACCTGTCATCTAGTAAAATGAATTTAATAAGAAAACCAGACTATTGACCAGTATACCTGTGCAACCCTCTTGAGGAAGCATTCAAAACTTGCATATAAGAAGCAGGGTTCTGTTTAAGAGAAAGGCTGATCTCTGGATCAACCTGAAAAAAAAAATAGGATGAGATCCACCAATTCAAAGAGCACATTACACAGAAAATGCTCTCAAATTCATCCAGAAATTTATAATGGAAAAATAAGTTATAGAAGATCATAAACAATATCCCCCCCCCCCCTTTTTTGAGTGGTAATAGCTACAATTTCTTCATGTTATGCAACTAATATTATGGACAATTTAAATGTTCAACTGCAGAAAGCATCATAATTCTCCTGTTAGTCTGTGCAATGATATCAATAAAAGCTACTCTTTAAATTTTTTTTGCTTTTTCATACTTCATTTTTTTAACTTTATGGCCAAAGTAAATGTGACAGATAAGTAAATGCAGAAACACAAAATCTGTTGCTAGAAGAGAAGCAAGAAAGTGATGGTTACCCTAGAAAGCAAAAGTAGAAGCAGAACTAAAAAAATCACAATGTTATTTCTTTATAATTACGCTTTTTATAAAGTGTTTTTTAAGAAAGCAATTATCAGAAACACAGGAATTTCACAGCAAAGACAAATAGGTGGCTATAAAATATGTTATGCAGCAGATGGAACCCTTTAGAAATACATATATACTAGAAATAGAGACAAGAAAAACATTTCAGTTTAGGGAACATGAGCTGAACCCAAAATCATTATATAACAAGAAACCAAGTAAAGAATCATTGTTTATGTGCCTTTAATTTTCCTTTACCACCTTACTTTCTGTCTCTCTACTAAAAATAAATAAACTTCAGAGAACAGGGTGAATAACAGCATTTAGCCAACAATTCATGTGCACTATATTATCAGAATCATAGTCAAAATTTACATTTACATCTTCACATAAAAATTAACATTGAGCAAATTTTGATTTAATTGTCCAGGAAAATCTTTAAGAAAACTACAGATGAATCAGTACACAATACGGAAAGAATGCAGTTGAAACAACCAGCTCACTAGAGCTGGTCAAAGTAGGCATCACACAGTCAAATCAGTAGTGAACAAGAAAGGAAAAAGAAGGCTCACAAGTTTCCCAATAGCTTCATAGCTAGGTGAAAGCAATTTAGCCAATAAGTTGTTCTTTAGTTCTCGATTGGGAACAGAACCAAGGACCAGACTTATAGCATGCATAACTTCTTCCTCATCTTCCAAAGATAAATGCCACTTGTCTAAACCCTACAGCAACAAGCATGACTTAGGCTAAAAGTGAATCCATAGTTCAGTCAGATATTTGAGAAAGATATCATATACCATGCACCAAAAGGATTTCATATACTGACTTGGAAATTTAGATAAATTATATAAAAAATCAAATCCATTAACGTCTATGAACATTACGATGCTGAGTATTTTTAGCCATGTACATATCGCATAGATGGTAACACAAATATCAAACATGTAGAGAGAAAATATGATAACAGAAATTCATGCACACTATGCATCATAGAACTTAATACATGATATTATCATCCAGATATTTACTCCATTGCAAGCATAGAGTAACCAACCTCTCCTATCCACATTAAAATTTCCAAATTTGAAGGTTCATAAATTACTACAGAAGCATCTTCACAGACTTTACGCAAGGCAGATGCACAAGCATTCGAAGATAGAGGTTCTGAAATCCCAATAGCAAGAAATAATCTGAAAGTAGAAAGGTTTGTAGCACAACATGAATATGTGAATACTGAGAATTGTCAATTATCAACATAGTTATTTAAGGTTTAATTAAACAAATCTTAAACCCTGATCAAATATATCTATTAACATGAATGAGCTAAGGTAATTAAAATAATAAATGTGGCAAAAAAACTAATTAATCAT
The DNA here is from genome assembly GCA_007407185.1 of Glycine tomentella. Classification (NCBI taxonomy): domain Eukaryota; kingdom Viridiplantae; phylum Streptophyta; class Magnoliopsida; order Fabales; family Fabaceae; genus Glycine; species Glycine tomentella. The sequence goes on from PYAF01001876.1 coordinate 791,011, forward strand.
GAATACCAAGAAAAAATGGAGTTTTGTAGTACTCACAGCAAGGCTCTAAAATTTTCCTTAAAAGCAGATATCCACTTGGAATAAGAACCAACAGCATCTGCTAGAGATCTGCATACCTAAAATAAAAGTACACTTTTGAATGGACAGTAAAATGGAATAAATACTGCTTAGAACTCAATGCTGCCAACAGAGGAAATGAAAGAGTTCATATATAACCCACAATGCAAATGAAACCCTTCAAGCCATCAGAAGGTTTAATGGACAACATGGTCACCAACTGCATAACTACAGAGAGATCATAACTTTGGCCATCCTGTATGATTACATCAGCAACCTGGAGTAAAGAAAGTATTGCCATAAATAAACATGGTATAACACGACTGGGCTATTATCTAAATTTACAAGGTATAAAAGTGCATTAGTTTTCAGTAAACAAAAGCATCAACCATGAGACCCAGATGTTATTACATATCATATTGTTGCAAGCCAAATCACCATCTGACTGCTATAATTAACAGGCCAATAAAGAATCCAAAATGAAAGCAGCAAGTGTTACTCACAGCATTAAGAGCAAAAAGCTTGCTTTCCACTTCTTTCCAAGGGATTGATAGATTATGAGATGCCCACTCACCAATGAAGAGCTGTAAATACAACGATATTCAAATTGACAATTGAGATTTTGATGACTAAATAAATTGACATGATGCACTAATGATAATGATCAATAGTTGTTTGACATACATTAACTAGAATATAGCCTGAAACTGGGTAACAAACTATTTCCCATTCAAGAACTTAAATGAACAATTCCAGTCAAATTTATTTATCCTGCTCAGTTAGTTTTTTAATACTTAGCATGCTCAGTTAGTTGTGTTGAATTGTTATCATTGCCTGTACTTCAAAAATTAAATGCTCAGACAGTTTTTATGATCAATGTGGTATAATACTATTTATCTTTTTCCTGCTATAGTGTCTTTTATCAAGCAAAAATTGCAAAGATATTGTTTGTCTTCTTGGAAAGATCAGGATATATATCAACAACTTATTGGATCAGCTTCCCATTGTAAGCAAGCCTCAAATTCAACTACACCAAAAGTTTGAATGAAATCATTATTTTTATCTATCACTATAATTAGTGTGTGAATATTGTATTGAGATCACTCTATTACTGTAATCTCTTGAGTATTACCCAGTCTAAGTAAGCCAGTTAGTTTGACAACTGTCTTAAGCCTTGGGTTAGCTAGATCTGTTATAACTAACCTCACTGTATAAATACCAAACTGCTGTACTAATATACTTTGGAATGAAATCATTTTTTCTGTTTCTCAGAATTATTCATCTTCTCTCTAAACTCTGAACCATTAACAATTAGTATCTATTCATAATAACCCAACATTTTTTTTTTGATCGGCCAATGTTAGTTTTTTGTCAGTGGAGGAATTCGAACCCACGACCTCTCCCTCCTTCCCTTCCTTCCCTTCTTTTCCTTTTACCACCCAACCAACCTTATATCTCCATAATAATAATAACCCAACATGATCAAACAGATTCACAATTCGTGATTATCAGTAATCAGCTATTGGATACCAAATAAAAGGTGTAAGACATAAAACCAAGCCCAGGAAACCAAGTCAAAAAAGAAAGAAAATAAATCAAACTTTCCAAAAGCACCTTTTGCATAAATGTGGCAGATCCTAACAGGTGACATATATCCACCAAAAGTTCTACTAGGTTCACCCTGAAATGGATAAGGCCATCAGGCAAATCAACTACTCTTCCCTCATCATTGTATGTAGAATCATCCACCTGTTAAGCACCCAGAGGGAAATAACAGGCAATTTACTCAAATGATTCAATCTTTTAATACAAGGAAGCTCAAAGGATTCTTAGAAAAGAAAAGATCAACGAGTCAAGCTACACACTTGAATAAAGGTTATGCTCACAAACAAGAATACCAATATACCACAGTAATCATAAGTGGTAGGTTGATATTTTCAATGGAACAAATAATAGATCCAATATTCATAAAATGTGGACACTATTGATTAGAACACAACAACCAATGATTACGCAAATTTCCTTCACTCTCTTGTGAACTAGTTTAAAGATTATTTATAAAGTAGAAAATGTCCATGGTAGAAAAAAGCAAATAGAATCTCCCCCCTCCCTGAAAAAAGACATAAATAAGAGAGCAATATTGAACTAATCCATGCCCATATTGGAAAAACACAAATAGACACGAACAAACCTGAGAACGCAATAACAGCGAATCAAGTAATGTCGAGAACACGGGAGAAAAAATGTCTTCCACGCGTTTTCTACTTTTTGCCCCATCTTCATCAATGCCAAGTATATAGCTTGCAAGAGTGGACCTGTAACAAGATGTTTTGTGATTATGATGAGTGGGTTCATCATCAATGAGAGAGGATATAAAAAATAATTAAGAAGTTGAGAAGCAAACAGGTACAGAAAGGCTTCCTAGTCTCTGCATATCATCACATAACACCGCAAAGTTTTAAGCGGAAAAATTAGTAAGAAACTCTCAGATAAATCCTAAACACTGCAAAAATCACATTATGCTTAATTATAGTATATTGCCAAAAAAATAAGCTACACTTAGTACTTCAAAGAAAGGACTGGAAAGGTCTGGGCATGCAGTAAATCAGATAGGAACTGGAATTTACTATAGAAATAATAGGAGAATCCAGAGAACAAACCTCAGATTACAATAGAATAGTGCAGGACAATTCAGAAACAGAAAACAAATCAAGAAATTATCAGAGGAGACCTTCTCTGTCGTATGGCAAGTTAGCAACACACACCCTCAAACTACCCAAATGATTGCCAGCCTTCCCCCCATCCCTCATTCCTCTCATTCTCAATGATTACAACACCCTCCCCACTCTCCTGCTGCCTCCTGTCCCGTCTGTTATGTTATTCTGGTATTAACAGACTTCTCCCCTCCATTTTCCATGTCATTTCACATCCTACCATTATTCCTTTACCCCTTCTATGGTTGGCGTTGTTCTTAATTATATGCCCACATGAGGCCCATCAGAGTTGTTCAAAGAACACAACCATGAGACCCAAATCTCAAACCCCTAAAATGGCCAAGATAGGAGCCAAATTGGCTTGGGAAGTCTCATGCTGGTGAGTTTTCATGATCCTATGGAAGAATATCACAAAAGTTGCTCACACTCTCTCAAGCACCAGTGAAGATGTTAAAGGTGTAGTGGACTACTTCAGGTAAACTGCATGGAGAGGCTAACAGCAATAAAACTTCAACGTTTGGACAATCAAGACTTGGCATTTCTAATCTCAAAGGTTTCAAAACCAGACATGAAACTTTGAGGTCACCAGAAAGTTGATTGGTGGAAGCTCACTGGAAATTGTCGTGGAAAAAAGGGTATGTTGGTGTTAAATGTTGTGAGGAAAGTGTCTTTGGACAATCCACACATAGTCTCTATATGTAGTAGAGATAATATTAATTACAATGATATGATCCTATAACAGTTAATACTTAATAAGATTGCTCCTAATTCAATCTACCATATACGTCTTAGAATTTGGGCTTAGGGCCAAACTCAACCCACAAAACTGGCTTGAAATGTGAGGACTGCCCAAGCCTTATAATGACTAACTGGTCATATCTCCAGATGTGGGATCTCAACCCACTAAGAATTGACATCTTGGTGGCTCAACACTATGACTCTTCACTCAGCATTTATATTCAGCCCCTCCGTAGGTAACCCCCCCCTCCTTTCCGAGAGACAATTGCATGCTAGGGGTGACACAATTAAGACTCCACACTACAATGCTTCACTCAGTTTTTCAGGTCAGCTATTCCTCCATAGGTAGCCCTTTTCGAGAGACACTGCAGGCTAGGGGTGACATAGTTAAGGTTGCTTTCCAACAATATAATATGCTATCTTGAATATATAAGACATTCTAACATGAACATTCCCAAAGAAAAGAAAATATTATATCAAAGCTCATAATCATTTAGCAGCATGAACAACAACCAAATATTTGACATGCTTAGGAGAATAAATGGCTACAAACAAGAAACTATACGAAAGGGTTCAAAACAAGAGAGAGAGCACACAAATAGAGCAACATATTGACATCACACATACATCATGTGAAATATATGATTTGATATGTTTTAATTACAGCAGTTTAGTATGGGATCATTTCCCTTATTACTCCTTATTAAGTTTCCTTATTTTGTAAACCTCATTCATTATAAATAAGAGTATTTCTTGTGTTCTCACACACAACATTACAGTAAAATACTGTTACACATCATATCTCGAATGATTGATGAGTAGAGATCCTTAAACTAAATAAACAAGTGAAAATTGCACTTGGTACCCGAGGTTTTCTTATATACCACACACACACAAACTCTAGTTGAATATGGTGTTCAACATCCATTAGAATAGAAAACCAAATCTGAAACATGACCTATCTTCCCTTCTATCCTCATTTGTAGCTTCTTCAATTTTGCAACCAGTAAAGCACAGGACCCTACTTTTATTTACAAATTTTGCAGGGCAAATAAAACCACTGTTAACAGCACCTACCATGAGGAATAGGGTCATTTTGATACTGATATATACAACACAAGATCATTGGTTAAAGTTCTCAACTTTTCACAAAGAAGCTCCTTGAAGCTTTTCTATCTCTTCTTAATTGTACTTTCAGAGAATCAGAGGTGAAGGACAAAAAGGGACAATGCAGAGAGGGATAAGAGGGTTTAATGATTACTGTGGCAAGGAGAACAACTCCTGTTAATGGACATTTGCTCAAGGGGTATAAAGTGTAACCTGATCCCAAAATAAGGGTAGTGAGTGTTTTATTAGAAACAAGAAAGGGGTGTGTGTCACGCAAGAAAACTCAAGGGTACCCATCTAGTGTAATTTCCTCAAGAGGAATGCTAGCAACACTCTCTCTGACACTCTCTTTCAAATACTCTCTCTGTGATTGGTTAGAATTTATTGAAAATCATTAATTTTTGATAGGTTTAATTGAGAAACAAAACCTACCAAAATTGGTGATTTTCAATAAACTCTAACCAATCAAAGAGAGTATCCAAAAGAAAGTGTTAGAGATAGTGTCGCTAACATTCCTCTTTCCCCAGTAAACAAGTTATAAAGCCTTACTAAAATTGCATTACCAAAACTGAAGTGTTGAGTCTGCAATCTCCCAATCTTCACTTGGAAATGCCACACAGCTGTTAGCATATTCAAATTCAACAGATTAATCTCAACACCAACCAAATCTATAATAATATGCTATATGCAAACAAGCTGATTAGAAATATGCAAAACAATGAGAACATAAAAAAGTGTCTTTACAAGTTCATACAAATATTGTCCAAGCTATTCATAAAATTCATTTGTTATGAGGGAGGAGAGGATTGTGTGGGAGTCTCTTAGTTGTGGAGGAGCGCAGAGATCACAATTGGGACGGACTTTAGCCAAGTCTCCTTCTCTTTCGTTATGTCTGGGTTCTTTATTGGGATTTCTAGTTTTGTCATGGCTATGAACAGCTAGTCTCCCTAGTCCGGGATTGTGATATAGTCATACTCTTTTACCCTTTTCTGATTTTAATGAAACGCTCGATGTTTTCCAATCAATTAAATTTCTTCTTTGTTCTTTATTGTTAATTGTTAATTTGGAATTGATCACTCTGAATCTTAATCTATTGCATGACGATGACCATTTTTGATCTAGGAAGAGATTGTTTCTACGTAACTTGCATGATCAAACTGGTTATGAGAAATTTCGGTAGATTAATTAACTGATCACCTTTGTTTTGAACTTAATCATTTGACCTAATACGATATTTCTATGACCAATTGAGTATTGATTACGGCAAAGAGCGTTATTAAAACATGATCAAAGGTTAATAATTGAATTTGGAAATACCGGTAATTGACAATATTTAGTTTTGTTAAAATTAGAATTGGGGGAAATTGGGATAAGTGTGAAATCACAATCCTAGGCTGCTTATTACAATTGTTTTCACATCAACTCTTCTATCTTTGGTTCTTATTTACTAAATTGAACAATTGACCACAATTATCTTTCATTTAATCTTAATTACTTAGTTTTACAAAATTAATTGTTTGGGAACACAACAACTGGTCCTTTGGGTTCAATATCAGGACTTTTAGTCCACTGTTACTACTGCATATGATACGTTTGCCATTGTACGAGTACTATATTTACGCATCACATGCCTTGACGGCAAATGAGGATTTTCATGTTTTTAATTTTGCTCCTGATTTTGTTGTTTCTGATTTAAGAGCTGATATAGTTCAAATTTCTTTCGCTAAAGACTTTTACTCTCACTAATGTTATTCATTCACAAAAAAAAAATAAAAAAAATACAAGTTCCCAAATTGTAAATCTTTGTCATGGTTAATACCCAAACATTTGTATCCTTTATATAGTTCTATTTTACTGTGAGAGCATCTTAGATCCACTAACACAGCATGAAGAGTTCACATTCAATGATTATGTTGAATAGGACATATGTAATAAACCCTAAAATCCTCGATATCTTCAAACCCAAAAATGAGCAGAAAAGACTAAACTAAAGCAATTAAAATTCTAAATAAATTTGAGATTACCTCAAGAGGGCATCAGTCAAGGCTAGGGCCTCTGCACTTGCTTCTACAATTAGAGATGGAGCCTAGCATACATTTAACAAGTTGACAAGTTAAATAAGGCATGCATTGTTTAGATTGCACGGAGCAATGGAAAAATTAAATGAATAGTAACCATACGTAACTAAGTTATTCACATATATCTAAACACGTAAGATTAAATAAACAATATTCACCATTAGGAAACAAAGTCATCCTAACAGACAAGTAGACAACAAATAAAAAGGTATCCACAACAAGGAGGATTTTTGGAAATCCTTGAGAACTCAAATATTATACTTACAGCCTGGCCAATTTCTGACAATAAGGTAGCAAGACCACCGATTACTTTTATGTCTCCCCTAGAAAGAACTGGAAAAAGAAGTACTTCCTTCAGGTAATGTACTCTGCATAACAAAATTTGGGGCACTCCCTAAAGAAAACCCAAATCAAAATCAATATATCACCCATTTTCAGAAACATTATGCATAGAATTGCGATAAGTAAGGAAAAGAAACACTAGTTTAACTTCGTAAACTGCCAAAATTCACCCCAAATTTAAGTAGAAAAAATTAGACACAGATCCAGAAAAGTTCTAGCCTCATATGCAATAATAGTAGTTAAAAAAATCATTGTTTTGTCAGTCTTTATCACAAATGGCAAAAAGAAAGCATAGTGGGGAACACAATAGCAAAACTGAAAAGTGGAGAGGAGATAGGAAGAATGATTCAGAAACACATGGAAAAAATCAATTGTCTCGACCAGAGGTATTAGCTTTGTAAAAGTAAAACCAACTGGCAGTTTTATCAATGGCAGATGGAGGATCATAGCGGACGCCCGATATTCAGCATATAAACACCGCATTGTGCCTTATGACGCTGCCATGCATGGTTATCAAACTCGCGAGTTGACTCGTAAAATTACACGAGTTTACAAGTTCAGAACTATGTTTCGAGTTAACTCGGGACCAAACTCGTTTTTGCAGTAGACTCGAGCAGACTCAATCAAACTCGAACAAACTCAACTAAACTCGCGAGTTCAGTCCTGAGTTGGCAAGTCCAGTTGTGACGAAAGATTTTAAATGATACAACACCTCCTTGGGTCACAAACCAGAACAGAAAGGAGAAGATCAAATTAAAGCACTTCCCTGTGACATTTTTTACACTGCTTTTCCTTTCTTCCTCTTCATGCTCTCTTCCTCGATCTGTCCTCCGCTCGATCTGCTGCTGGCATTCGTTGAAGGCTTGAAGATTGTTTTATTTCTGGAGTTCATTGAAGGCTCGATCTGCAACTTTGTCTCTGCTGTATAAGACAAGGCCACCAACCAAGATATTTCTTCTTGACTTGTGAACACTGATTTAGGATTTGATTTACATGTTAAACAGTTGCTACTTCTTATTTATTCCTTCAATTTATGAGTGTATTTTTATATTAGAAATATACATTGATTTAGGAGCACCGAATAGTTGTATTATTGCATTTCTATACACTGATTATTGATTTATCTGTTATTGTTAATATTTTTATTAACAAATATCAGCAATAATATTTTAGTTTTTTAAATGCTCATTTTAAGAACTTACAGGTATTTTAATTTTTTTTATATTCAATAAACTCTTATAAGTTTGCAAGTTGAGTTTACAAAGTATCCACAAGTTTACATAAACTCTTGAGTTTGACAACCTTGTTGTCATGGTGGGCCTCCCCTCACAAATTGCCTATGGCAGTTAGCAAAAATTCACCACACCATTACGTCATGGCAGCACCATAGCTTCTATTTAACAACACTGCCAACTGGCTGCTCAAAGTACACAGTTTTTTAGCTCTTACTGTTTTTTCAGCTGTATGAGCTAAAATAACAGTTAATACATTAATAAAACAGGGTCAATAGTCCAGCTGCCTGCCTTGAACATGTTATATGCTTTCGTTTAAGAAGAACTTCATAAAAAAAATGGAAAAGAGAAAGGCAAAGAAGCAGGACTCCACTAGCAGATTTCTGTCGCTGCTCTTTCATCAATTTCTAATGTTTTCCTCAATTTAAAGCCTCTCCTAGACTTGTTCTCCTGACTCTGCATCATTTACTAATTCATGTTCAGGAATTTGCTGTAAGAACCTTCAACTCCAACTTCCATTATATAATTCACAGCACCCAAAAATCCATAAAATTGACCCTTAATGATCAACTTGTAGCTTGCTAAACCACCCCTAGCATAAGATGCCTCTAAATAACCATCAATTCAACTGTTATGTTGGACCTAGACTATCCTAAACCCTAAACAAGAAAAAAAAAAAAAAAAAAAAACAGTTGCTTCACTGTTCTATTTGAATATAAGGCCAACCACACATCCATCCTAGGAATATAGATAGAATGAGAGCAAAGCATCAAACTTTAAACAAACCAGTATAGTTACATATGATAATTTTAAGGACCTGCCTAACTCTAAAATCTAGTAGATAACTGGAGCTAATGAGAAAGTATATCAATAACATAGTAGTAGACTAATAGTACAATGACATCTTTAAAATAATTACAGACATGTGCACTTAGCCAAACATATCAATAATGATCAGAATGACAGGTGTTCGATCAAATTGGGCAACCATACCTCGTGTTTAGTCACAAGTTCAACAAGAACTTCAATGGCTAGATCAAATGATAAAGGAACCTACACAGAGAATGCAATATAAATTAATCTTGAGTAGTCATGAATACTCATCTTAAGAATCAAGTGCATGAGAACTGGAATACCCGCAATGAGTTGAACAAAAAATTTAGAAGTGGGTGAGCTGGCAATGTTCCAGGAGAAATCTCAGAGAAGCAACCTGCTTTAACCTGAACACATTGAGACAAAACTAGCATAAAGTCAAGAGACAACAGAAAGCTTATGATGAAGCACAGGATGGATGAACTTTCTTGTTAAAATAAAACAGATGAGAACCAAAGCAAAAGATGTCTTGTCCAGAACCATGCTTAAAAGTTAAAAATAGTGCAACATAAAATATGCACTGTGGCAAAATTGCAAAAAAAAAAAAAAAATGAGTCATCGGTAGAATGGCGCACCCAACTCAATAAGCAGCGTAGAATTTTCCTATTCCTTTCGTGTTGTTGCACAGAACCATCAAAATTAGTTTCAGACTGCTGCAGCAAGAACTCAAGAACCATAGGTGTATGGGAGAGAAGCTGTAAAACAGACATAAAAGAATGTGAGGAAGTCAGAGTGATAGAGCAAGGATGCACAGAAAAGCATGGCATAGATAAATGTATCAAAGCAAAAGTTCCTAAACCTCTTGGGTATAGTGGCTTTTGTGTAATGAACTAATTTTAGAATCGATACGTTGGTTGTCAACAACTTCCTCTGGCAGGACAGTGAGCATTTCCAGGACAGCAATATTGCCATCATCCTGGCTCTGCAGATTCTGGAGACTGTAAAAAAGCTGCTCGATAGGGTTTCCATGTGCAGCAACTTGAAGTACAAGAGCAGAGAGTGCAAGACAGATCTGTGTCAAAAGCTGTCACAACAATAACAAAGAACAAGTTCAAATCAAATTTATTTTTAACATTAACACATCTATAAGACAACTAAATGTCCACATAGCACCTCCCTTGAGAGAGGATCAGCAATATCACAAAGAAAGAGAAACCATGCACCTGAGGTGGACCAGTACTAAATCTTTTGACTGCAAGAAGGAGAGCATTTAACAAAGCATCCTTAGCTCCTAATTGCAGTAGATAACCTTCATTTTGTATCTGTAATTTGAAACATGTAAAAATAATCACCGACATATTTCAAAGCATCGGTCATGAGCATTTGTTGGTTTCCATTTTATATAGGGGAAGGGACTCTTCATAGAACCAAAATTAAAAAAGTCCAGAGCAAGAAGAAAACACGAAATCAAGCTTCACACCCTCAAACATTAGTTACTAGCAGCAAGTTACCACTAAACTGCTCAAATGACTTGAGAAATAAAAACTTAACTACAGTTGAACATGAAATGAAAAACAAAAGATTATTAAAAGGTCGCGAAAGTCAAGGAAGAACAATAAAAGTCCCGAACACTAATGAAGTCTCACCTTTTTTCTTATCATATAACTTAATAACACTGACTAAATTATATAACTAACAAAATCAATTCAATCCGAAAAGACCGAAACTCAATAATAACACTGCCAGTGTAACAACACAGCAAACGCTCAGCACATCCTTCAATTGAGAAGAAGCAACATCTTCTTCTCATCTCAACACTTGGATTACTTAACTATCTAAATCACTCGAGTTCACAATCTATAAACACGCAACACAAAGATAGTAAGTATAAAGCAGAAACCTCGATTACGAACTCCAAAGCGTCATAATCTATAATAAGCATCAAACAAAGGAGGCTCTAATAATGCTAGAGAGAGAAGGAGATTCCAGATAGAGAACGGGAGAGGGAGAGAAGACCTTGCGTTTGAGAATCTGCGCGGCGAAGAACTCGACCTCGAAGTTGGCGGGGAGGGGGAGGCGGCGATCGGCGGCGAGGATGGCGGTGGCGACATCCCAGGCGGCGTGGGTTTGCTGGAACTGGACGAGCCACTGATTCGCTGCGACGCGGTTGCAGGATTGCGTATCGTGGTTCAGCACATGGACGGCCTCGGCCACCTTCATTGCCAATTCCATGATGTTTGGCTTTTTCTTTATTAAAAATTATAATTAAAAAAAATGGAGCAATTAAGGAAGAAAAAAATGTTATTATTGGAAAAAGGAAATTGGGGGGAAAAAAAGAGGAACAGGACAGACGGAAGAGAGTGAGTGATGTTATGATGATGGATGATGGATGATGGAAGAGGGAGCGACGCCTGGAAGGGATTCATTCAGTTAACCGTTGTTGCATCGGACGGCTACGGGCTATGAGAGAAGTGACAGAGAAGTGAGTTGTGAGTGAATGAGTGATTGAGGGACGGGTGAGGGTTTGGCTCTGCTCCTCTGCTTCCCACCATACGCCAACTCCTCCTTTTTTAAAGATTCTTTTACCCTCATTGGCCACCTTCCTCACCCAACTTGTGTTTAATCCTACGGTTCTCTCACCTACTCTATCCTAATACAAGTATTTTATTTATTTTATAATTATTTTTTAACTTAAATATAGTATGGATCCTTAATATATATTTGAATTTTATGTTTATTTTCTAATTAAAAAAAAATATTACAGGTCCCTGACATTTAAAAGCTTTCTAATATGTCTTTGCCATTAAGAAGGTTTTGTTAGATGCCAACGTGATCGTTAACTTGACATATCAACTAGACATATGTGATGTCACGTGTTCTCCAAGTCTAAGTTGAGGTTCCAGTTAAGAAATTGATTTTTTTTTTATAAAAAAATTAGCAAATACAATGAGAATCTTGACGTTGATACAAAATATGTCATGGTCGTGGTCGTGGATCTTGTAGTTGTATGCACCGATGGCATCCTAGATGTGGAGGGTGCAACTGTTGGAGGTAGAGCAAGTTTAATGGGAATCGGAGATGCCTTCAGAGTGGTTAACGTAGTGGAGGAGGGTGCGGGTGGCTCGATGGATTTTGTCATGGGAGAACTTTACGCATGACATAATGCTTTCATGGCTGGTTAGGGTTTTCAAGTGGCAGTACAACCTGAAGTTTGCATTGGTTGCTACTATGGCTCATGATTGTTCTCATCGCCGCCACCACGTTCAATGGCAGACCCTCACGTCTGTACCAAAGTCATGAGGTCGACATTGTGGTGGTCACTCATGAAGAGGGAAGGTTAGTGAATGGAAAATTAGGGATTCTCTGCAAGCAGATTAAAAGCTCAACTCCATCGGATACAAAATTATTCTCATCTCCTCTGGCACCGTCGACATCAGCCGCCAAAGACTTTGATACTGCAAATTGATCAACAACAACTTCACCAACCATCAAAAACCCCAACTCGAACTTGATGGCATGGCCTTGCCGTCGTCGGACAGAACAATCTCATGGCTCTATGATACTTTATTCACTCAAGTAAAAACATATCTAAAGGTTAAGGTTTTGGATGAGACGAATGGAAGAAGGGAGTGAGGCAAAGCGGTGGCAAGCCGGTGATAGTAGTGTGGTTTGTGTTGTTGGTGGTGGCCCTAGTGGTTACTGAGGAAAAGACCAACTTTCATTCTCAAATGACAATGTTTTTGTTTCAAAATGATCCCTCAATTTTTTCAAAAACTTAATATAAATATGGAGTAATTTCACACAACACATCATCAACTTACTTGTTATATATATATATATATGTATATATATAATCTGATGTGACATCACAAGTAACTTATTAACTTAATGTGTCAAGTTAACGAACACATCAACATCTCACAAAACCCTTTTAACGATAAGGACCTATTGCAAAAGTTTTCAAATGTCAGGGATCTATCGCAAAGGAAAAAATTTATTAGAGACCAAATGCAAAATTTGAGTATATATTAAGGATAAAAACATATTTAAGCCTTATGTTTTTGTAAATTTTAACTACAACATTGTAAGTTGTAACTAAGGCCAACAATGAACCGAACCAACCGAACATAATTTGAGACTCAATTCAACAATTGACTCAATGAATTTGATTCATGAAACAAATGAGTTAAATTTTAGTTCAAAGTTAACTCCGCTATATAAATGAGTTAAACTTGAACTACATATAACTCGATTTGATTGGTTCATTAATCAACTCGATATATAAATTTACCTATTTATATCTAGATCTATCTACCTATCAATCTATACATATATTAAATATTTTATAATATTGAATTCCTTAATTATTTTTAGTTAATTTAATATATTTTTTTGTATGAAATGAATAAATAAAAGCATGTACAATAATTATAAATTTAACATACACAAATATATAGTAATATATTTTATATTATTAAATTGATATAATTAATTTGATTAATTCCATATTAATTTTATTTCTGCATAAAAAATGTAAAATAATTATAATTTTAAATTAGGTCGAGGTGACAAGTTGAACTGAGTTATTCGTGAGTTTAAATTGAGTTGAAAATAAAGGTTCATATCAAACTCAAGTCAAACTTCGAGCTAATCGTTTCTTATTGAGTTGAGACGAGCTAAACCAAATTCGAATCAACTCCAACTTTCATTCATATTTGTGTAATTTTTGATATTTTTTATATTCTGATTTTCTAGAGGTGTATTTTATGCACCATCTCGGTAATGAGTAAAAAAATTCATCATTCACCCTAAAAAAAGTATACCAAAAATATCATCCTTTGACTATCTTATACTATCATATTTTATCTATATCGATAAATTTTATATTGTTAATCTTTTACCTCTTTCTATTTTTTTATTTGTCTCTTAAATAAAAATTTACTAGTTTTTTTATAGAAAAAATGTCAATAGTTGAAATTTTATCAAATTGTTCATTGTAGCTTCCTTGTGCAGTGTGTGCGATTTACTACTATTTATGTGTGAATAGTTGTAGGGATGATGTTGAGAGTTACATGTTGCATGGTGAGACTCATGATTTCCGCCTGGTTCAGCTGATAGAGCATGACATGACGCGCGCGCACACACATCCTGAATGTTGTTTTGTTCCACATCAAGCACAAAGGATTTGGATCACCATTTAAAGCGCGCTTTAACAACAAGGGTCTTTTACGATGGTTCTTTTAGGCATACAATGACGATTCTATAATCGTCTTCGTAACGGGTGTTGTAGAAAGTGAAAGTTTTCAACAACGGTTCCTGAATCGTCTTTGTTATGAACATTCTAAGACGGTTTGTAGACGATTGTTCAAAAAACCGATGTCGTATTGACGTTTCAAATGCGGTTTGTGTATAACCGTCTTTGAAATGTTGTTTTATTTACGGAAATGCCACCGCACTATCTACGACAACTGTCTTTGGGAAACCGACTTCGAATAGCCATTGTAAAAGCCTTATTATGTAGTAGTGGTGTCACTTTTTTTTTTTTTACTTGACCACGCACCCCATCTCCGACCAACCTTTACCACCAACTTTTTTTACCATACTGTGAACCTAGGACACAAAAACAGGAAGCTGTGTAAAGAGGAGGGTTGAGAACGAAAGTTGATGTGTCAACCTTTTTCTTTTCTAGATTTCTTGAGGATTTTCGGGAAGAGGGATTTGTTGAGGATTTTCCAGTGATGGGGGAAGTTTGGGAGATTTATGTGGCAAAGAGAAGTAACCGAAGTGGGCATAGATATGACTTTGTCATTTTCAAAGGTGTTCAAAATGAGAGGATGCATGGAGCAGTAGTTAAAATATTCATTGGCAATGTTAAAATATTCTTGAGCGAGATTATTCTCAAGTCATATTCTTTTTTTCTTTATTTTCAACATCTTTAAAAATTATTCATTTGGTAGAAAATAAAAATTGCTCATTTATTAGAAAATATATTAGTCACAAGAAGGTTTTGGTTGTTAATTAAAGTGACACTTGTAGAGCAAGCAATAAACAACAACCAATTATAAACCAGAAAATTAAAAAATATTTTTCAAGCAACATAGACAAATATTTTGCGTACTGAACATATGATTTTAATTTCACGATTCTGGAGCATAAAGCCATAAAAATGCAATGATTCATAAAATCTCAAACCATTATAATAAAGAATGTCAAGTCTCATAAAATGATTGAATATATTATGAGAAAGCAATATAATTAACTGCTAAGAGTATTCAAACAAGGAAAATACATTTGATTATAGTCACACATTTATTTTTTACTTTATTATAATTTCCAAAATGTGAAATAATAAAATCATTCAATTATTTTATAATTATACTCTAAAAAATATTATTTTATAATATATATGATTTATAAACTATCATTGAAATTAAAATTAATTTAATTTATGATTTCATTTAGTAAGTAATTTAATACTATTTTATAAAAAAATTAATTATAATATATTTTTATATATTTATGAATAAAAATTATTATTAATATTATTATTATTATTATTATTATTATTATAAGTATAAATATGAAAGAGGAAAACAGATGAAATTAAAAAAAATTAAAAAAGGAGGAGGGAGAAATGCTATCCGAACGATATTTGTTCTTAGTCTGCGCAATGGGCAATTTTTCTATGGTTGCCCATTTGAAAGTTTAATCCAATCAACATTATAAGTACTTCGAGAATATCGCCTAGCCTATATGTGACTATTCTTTTTATATCTTTCTTCCGTATTTTCTTTTTCTCCTTTACCTATTTTTCTCTATGGCAAAATTGTCCTTAGTTTAATCCTTTATTCAAAGAAAATACTTGATGACTAAATAATTAATTAGATATTTATATATATTGTGTGTCAGTATATGAACCACTTAATTGAACCAACTTTTTGCTATGGAGAGTGTTATATATAATTGTCTTATGCATGTATTATGTATATAGTAAGTATCAATTAAATTAGAGAATGGGAGAGAGAGGTTATCAATAAAGATTTTAGTGTAAGGGCAAAATTGTCCTAAAGTCTTAGTCTTTTATTCAAATTAGATACTTGCATAACTAAATAATTAACTAAATTAATTATGTGTTTCAAAGTGTCTTCCATACTATGATTTGTTTATATATATAATTAGTGTTTTTTCCTTCTTTTTTTCAACTGCTTTCAACATACAAACTTAGGTTTTAATAAGAACAAAGAAAAACGAAAACGATAGATATGTATTGAACAATATTTATAGGTGAAGAGTCTTTATTATCATCGTGCATTTTTTTTTTCTCAAGAAAATTCAAGAATGATATAAATGATAGAAATGGAAACATAATGATTTTTAAAAAAATTAAAAAATTAGAAATACCAGAAATTAAGAATATTAT
>PYAF01001876.1:811652-903139 GCA_007407185.1 Glycine tomentella
GTAAAACTTGACTGTTTGGTATGTATGTGTAAACGTTATGGATGACACACGTTACATAACGTGTATCTTTCTTATCATTTATAAACTCATTTGAATATTGTGGAATTTTCATTTGAACCTTCATTTCTAAACTCGTTTTTAAAATTAACAAAGACTCGTTGGAACTTTTCGTTCTTTCTGTTTTTCGAAGAAAAAAAAATCCGCTGCAAATAAATGAAATACGTAATAGAAGCGGTGGTTACACCAGTTCATACATTATGTTCCTGTGGTCCCAAACATCAACATTATTTTAATCAACAATAATAAACAACCAGTTCATCCATTGTGTTCGTGTGGTCCCAAACATCAATACTATTTTAATCAACAATAATAAACAACCAATTCATCCATTGTGTTTCTTGTGATCCCAAACATCAACATCATTTTAATCAACAATAATAAACAAACAGTTTTACAAATCATAAGTAGTCCCAAAATGGTCCCCCATTAAAATTATAAGCAAGCAATAATAAACAATAAAAATTAAATAAATAATCTTAAAAGTAACATATATATACAAGGTCCAATGATCACTTACAAGCAGAATCCTAGAGTGAACAGAAATCGTGGAACAGGAAGAGAAACAAAGCACGCGTGAACGTCGAAGTGAAAGACAAACGGAGATGCTTGTGAACGTCGCGAATTGGAAGAGGAACAATGGAGAACTCGCGAATTAGAAGAGGAACGATGAAGAACTTGCGAACGATGAAGAGGAATGAAAAGTGAATGTTATGAGAGGAAGAGGATCTCACACTACCTGGGCGCTGAAGAAAAATTCGCCAACAAGAGAAAGATAAATCGTACTCGTGAATGATGAAGAGGAATGTGAACCATAAATTTTGAAACTAATTGGGAGAGGATAATTTGGGTTTTATAATTAAAATGTAAGGACAATTTTATCTGCTCACATATTTCAATTGACATTAGTTAACGGTGTTAACAGAAGGGATAAAAGTAATGTGAAAAAAGAGATAAATATCAGATGAAATTTTATTGAAACACTGGGATACAAGTGTAATTTACTCTTTATTTTTTGAAAATTTTAAAGTGTCATAAACTAATTCTAAGAATTCTAATAACTCAATTACATAAAAATGACAAGATCAACAACCTAATTACAATATTTTTAAATTTAGAGACTTAATTAAAAATTCCCAAACAAATTTAGGGGCACACTGATATATTAAACCTTAAATAATTTATAAAACCAATTAAAAACATTCCAAATTCAAAATAAAGGCATATTATCAATAAAACTATCTATAAAAATTAATTCAAAGAAAAATTATATCCTAAAATGAAAAATTGCCTAATATATATTTTAATTCTTTCTATTGATAACTACTGCTATAAAAATAAATTATAACATAAAATATAAAGCAAAAATAAATCTAAGTATAAGAAAAATAATATAATATAGTACTCCTAAATTAATTAGAAAAAAAAAAGCATATTACTTAAATTGCTTTGATTTTGGTCTTCTAATGTGTTTGAGTTTTTTTTACTGGACATAAAAATAAATAAGCTAAATCACAAATTTGATTTTATAATTTTTAATCTCCAATTTTAATTTTTCTATTTTTATATTCCTAAATTTCAATATTTTAAATTATGTAATTTTAGTCTCTTTGTCCGTTCATCATCAATACACGTGTTCAAGCCTTTTAATTAATATCTTGACAATATTAATTAAAAGAATCTTCTTTAATAAATCAATCCTTAAATATCTGTTTTACTGATCGACTTATTTATGCGCCTTAGTTTAAGAGATTCTACCGTGACGTTAGATCGCATCTTATCGGATGGTACATCAACGTGATGCCAATTCAATCATTTTCGTATTTCTCGGCCCATAAATTAGCGATTTTGATTGTCAAACTGCTTTTATTAAAGCTGAAAATTTTAGTTACATAGTACGTACGATAACCATTAGAGCATCTTTAGTGAAGATTTTGATCAAGGATCTTGAACTTAATATTTGATCTTTATTAGATCTCCCAATAAAAAAGTTGAGGAGATCTTCAATATGGAGGATAAATTCTTGTGGAAGATCTTTTAAAATCTGTATATTGTTCGAAAAAGAATAATTT
This sequence comes from Glycine tomentella, assembly GCA_007407185.1. Classification (NCBI taxonomy): domain Eukaryota; kingdom Viridiplantae; phylum Streptophyta; class Magnoliopsida; order Fabales; family Fabaceae; genus Glycine; species Glycine tomentella. The sequence continues at coordinate 813,782 of PYAF01001876.1, forward strand.
TTTTTTCTTTTTTCTCTCTCCTTAAGATCTCAAAATGAGATCCACTATTAAATGAAAGAGACCTTGAGAGATCTTTAATCCTATTTGGCATTATGAGATCTACTAAAAAGTAATCTAAGATCCTAATTTGAGATCTATCATTAAAGATACTCTTACCCATTACCCATTAGTAGTGTTAATACCAGACTGCAATTAATGGAAATTAATAAGGATCATTTGTGCATGAATAGGGTTGTAATTAGCGTAGAAAGTAAGCAAAATATCAATTTTTTTATCTTTTAAAAATTAGGAATGTCCCATAATTTATTCAATCAAAGACTAATCTTATTTATAATAAGTAATTTTATTAGTGATCCAAAACAATTTCATACATGATAAAATTGATAATAATCAATTATCTCATTATATAAATTATTTCTCACATGTAATTGCAACTAGACTTTACATTATTACTCACACAAGTATTAGTTTAGCTTTGATTACACACGAACTACCCCTTTATCCTTTGGAGGGCTTAATTACCAACCACTTTTTCTAGTTTCCTTGGATTTAAATATCACGGCAACTGGCCTGCTATTTCTAATGCACCGACTCATGAAAAACGCTGGCCATGCTTATATCAAACACCGACACGTCTGTTACAAAATAACATGCCTTGGCATGACCCATAATTTCATGACCACGACACATCACATTTTTTTTCCCACTCTAGCTATCTACTATTACGCTCAAGAATGGATATGGAGATTTAAATTATATTGAGTTTTCCTTTTCACTAAAATTAAAATATATAAAATGTGACCCGATCAAAACCATTTCTATAATTTCATCCACTAAATGTCATTTAAGCCTTTTATTTTCTCCCTTTCGTCGTGAATTCGTGTCACAATATGAACATTTTCATAGCTTTAGAGCTCATAAAAGCACGTTATGGTACATGAAGCATGGTGCATGCATGTGCATGCCTTCGTAAAGATAACACATACATACACACTATGTGTATATATAATAAGGTCAAGGCCAAGCACAACACACACACACACCATAATTCTATATATTACATTATACACTTTTGTTTAGTCCTTGTGTATCTCTGTTGTCAAACATGGGAACCACTTGCCTAGAATCTCCACCACTTCTCCAAGATCCAAGGGTTACCATCCACGAAACTTCAATGGTTTTTCCATCCAAAGAAACCAAGAAGAGGTCCTTGTTCCTATCAAACATAGACAAGGTCCTCAACTTCGAAGTGGAAACGGTTCACTTCTTTGGAGCAAACGAAGATTTTCCACCAGAAAAAGTGGCCAAGATGTTCAAGAACGCTCTAGAGGATGCCCTAGTGGTCTATGACTTCTTGGGAGGAAGATTGACTCTGAACCCCGAAACCAAAAGATTAGAGATAGATTGCAATGGAAAGGGTGCTGGGTTTGTGGTGGCTTCAAGTGAGTACAAGTTAAGTGAGATTGGGGACTTGGTTTATCCCAATCCAGCTTTTGCACAATTTGTTCACAAGAGTAAGGATTTCATCCAACAAAATGATCAACCGCTATGCGTTGCACAGGTAAGATATTATTTCTAACATACTTTTTAAAATATTTTTTCTTTTATATATTGAAATTTATTATATATAAAAAAATGAAACATACATTAAATGATTATCATTCTTGATTTATGTTTTAGTAAATTTTAATGATAAGAGGATTTACTTTAAAGAAATAATATGTTGCTAACCCTCATCTTATTTCCAATTTTGACAAATTCGTCTATTGTAACTCTTATTTATTGCATCTGCTTGTTGAAGTTTGAGCTTTTTGTTGGGTGTTCTATCAACTACATGCACATTTCTTTTGGGATGTATGTACATAATGTATTTCTTCTGTTTCAAAATATAAATCGTTTTATAAAAAATTGTTTTAAAAAATATAAGTGATTTTATAAAATTAATACTATATTAAATATTTTTTCTAAAATTATTCTCAATCAATATTTTATGTATTACTACAATAGTATTTTTAATTCTCGTGAACTATTTTTTCTAAGTCACTAATATTTACTTATGCATTTATATCATTGATTAATTTCAAAAAATCATTTTCCTTTTTATGTGTAGCACCGAATATAATTAAGTTAAGTGAAATAGAAAAATCTTAGTTAATCAAATTTGTATAAAAATATTTATTATTATTAATGAGAATTTTGTATAATAAAAATAAATAAATATGAACACTATTTAATTAGAGATAAAAGAATATATTAAAAAATTCTAATATTTTTTATGAAATTTAATAAGTTAATTACTTTTTAATGTTTATATAATAATTTTAAACAACTTATATTTTGAAACGGTGAGAGTAGTAGTTTGAATTAAATGCATTTCTTTTCTCTTCACAAACGAATTGCACTTTATGACACCCGTCCACTCTTTGAGCACGACAAATGTGTAGATCCTCATAAATACATATCTATCGACTAGCAACCTTTATTTCATTCCGTTTTCATCAGCTTTTTTTGCTCCTTCAATCATGCTGAAATGTTGTTGGGTTCCCATTATTTCCTTCGCTTTTTTTTAGAAATTGGATCAATATATAAAGGCAAATAATTTAATATATGATTTTGTTTTTCTTTTTTTCTGAAAATATATTATTTTCTTCAATTCTTATTGTAAGGTCCAAATTAAAAATATAATTTAACTATTCTTATAAGATTTAATTTATAATTTTTCATACATTAATTATTTTTACGGAAATATCCTTCATTAACATCAATTTTACAATAACGTGATAATCAAAAAAACATAATCCACTAATATTTATTATTTTTATTTAAAGGAATAATTTTAGTAATTTAAAATAAATTTAATATTTTTAATTAAATTAATTAAATTTCTTAATTTGTATGAATTAATTGGACCTTATAATAAGGACAAAAGTGTGTCGTTTACCTTCAACATGATTTTGAGAAATATTAATTTTGTACATGTATATGTAACCGAAAAATTAATCAAACAATTACTGTAAATATTACATGCATTTGTTGCTTAATTAGTACTATGGCATCGCACATTTAAGTATAGGACCATATGATATTCACATAATTTAATTTATCAATCAATCACATATCACAGAGAAAATTTCAAAAATACTCCATTAAATACAATGTCTCCAGATATCCTATTAAAAAACCTAGAAGTTAGGGTGTAGGGCATTAAATTGTCATAATCACTCCACAACTAAACATTAAATTTCATAATCCTTAATTAATGAAATGTTTATATTTTGCAGTTGACATCCTTCAAATGTGGAGGCTTCGCAATGGGATTCACAACTAGCCACACCACCTTTGACGGTCTTAGCTTCAAAACATTCTTGGACAACCTCGCCGCATTGGCTGCTAACAAGCCCTTGGCTGTGATACCTTGCCACGATAGACAACTCCTAGCTGCACGATCCCCGCCACGTGTTAGCTTCCCGCATCCTGAGCTGATCAAGCTCGATAACCTACCCACAAGCAGCACCGAATCCGGGGTCTTCGAGGCCACCAACGAAGAACTTGACTTCAAAGTTTTTCAACTAACTTCACACAACATCCTCCGCCTCAAGGAGAAAGCCAAGGGTAGCACCAACGCCCGTGTCACTGGGTTTAACGTTGTCACCGCCCATCTATGGAGATGCAAGGCCTTATCTGCACCCTACGACCCCTCTAGGTCATCCACCATACTATATGCCGTGGACATACGTCCACGACTGAACCCTCCCCTCCCCAAATCCTTCGCGGGCAATGCCGTGTTAACGGCGTATGCCATAGCAAAATGTGAAGAATTGGAGAAGGGAGAATTCTCGAGGTTGGTGGGGATGGTGATAGAGGGTGCAAAGAGAATGAGTGATGAATATGCTAGGTCTATGATAGATTGGGGAGAGGTGCATAGTGGGTTTCCACATGGGGAGGTTTTGGTGTCTTCGTGGTGGAGATTAGGGTTTGAGGAGGTGGAGTATCCGTGGGGAAAGCCAAAGTATTGTTGTCCTTTGGTGTATCACAGGAAGGATATTATTCTAGTGTTTCCTCCTCTTGGTGGAAGTGGTGGTGGTGGTGATGATGATGGGATAAATATTATAGTGGCTCTTCCTCCCAAAGAAATGAAAAAATTTGAGAACCTCTTTTACATGTTCATGAATTAAGTTTGATCTATGAAAATTGTTTGTATCTTCTCTTAATATGATCATGCTTAGTTATATATGTTTGGTGTAATAATAAGTGATGAAATTATGAATGGTATTTCAATATATATGGGTGATGTGTTACTTACTTTATTTGTAAGTGCTGGTTTTGATCAAGAGACAAGATGGTGATCATTTTGTTGCTACATGCATAGGACTGAAAATTCAAATATTTATTAAATTCATGTGTTTTAATACTTAATTTTAGCATAGTACTACATTTTTTTTCTCTTTCAAATAACTAATTAAGAAACAATAATATTCATGTAAGAAATGTATTTGTGTTGTTCGATTGGATTGCATTTGTTTGAGTCATAAATTATGTAATTTGTTTTTAAAAGATAATTAGTGGTCACTATTTTAAATTAATTATTTAAAAATTTAAAAATTAATGAAACATTAATGTTTTTAATGAAAAACAAAAGAAAATATCAAAATTAAATTTTTACAAACATAAATGACTAAAATAAAACATTTAAAATTTAATATATCAAAATAAAAAAAATATGGAAAGATATTGTAAAAAAGTCACATTTCACGAACAAAGTGGAGTAATAGAAAGTAAAAAAGAGCAAAGAAAGTGGAAAAAACTAAGGAAGAAATGGAGGAAACTATGAATATGAGCCCAACATTCATCATCGATCACTGGGATTTATATACACTTACAACGTTGAATGTTGTGAGTTCAGTGCCTAACGCGAAGCAATTCCTGCATAGGAAGTGATTGGTGTACGTTATCAGTTAGCACCTAATACCTCACTGGCATTAGGCACTCTATAATTGATAAAAGATTTAAGTAGGTAGAACGTTCATTCTTATGTGCGATAGATTATTGAAATACTACATTATCTCTTCTTCTTTTATGTCAAGCACTAGGGGTGAGCATGACTTGACCTGTCCTATTAACCCGACTTGACTAAAGGTTGACTTGGGCGGATTTGAATTTTAAAATTAAACCCAATGCATTTTGAGAACCAATTTATTATGCTTCAAGTAGTTTCAACTTAGTTTGGTGTCCTACATTCTTGTAAAAATATATCGTTTTAAACATTTGTGTATTAATAATACAAAGTTATTTAATAGATAACACTTTGCATAAGATAATATTATATTTATAATGATATTATCTATTTTAAAATATATATTGTTGGTAAAATATACTTTAATTTAAGTTTTATTTTTTATTCTAGGATTTAAATATAAATAGTGTTAAGTTGATATATTATGTTAAAAAGTTACTTTAACTTACTCTCGTCTCATATATTTTAAATATTGATCAGGTTGAGTTTTTGTCCTAGATGCATCTTTCTCAATCCATTCCTTGTTCATCAAACACATTTTAAATTTGATGTGTTTTGTTTCCTCCATGATCAAAATTAAACGAGGATATATAATTCGAAAATGGAGGATAAAGATTCGTTTATTTACATCAAACTTTCGAGGAACTTATTAAGACTTACTCGAACGATTACTCAACAGAAAATAAGTTTTTTTTAATTAAAAAATATTAGTTGTTAATTTATTAGTTAATTTTTATTAGCGAAAGAAATTTAAACTCACAATCTCTTCTTCCTCTCTTTTACCTTTTAACCACCAAATCAATTTTATAACTATTGACTAAGTATAATATTCTTGACATAGAAGGCTACTTATTAAATATTCACAAGACAATGACAGCCTTGAGATAATTTTCGAGCATTGTCTTAAAACGATCTTGATGAGATTGTATATATTTTAGTTAGATAAATTGTTGTTTGTTGACGTCAATCATTAAAATATTTTTGGTTAATATTAATATGTTTCCGGACAATCATCAACATATATTATGTATGGCAAAATTAATTGAAAAACTAGTTGAAAATTAGAAAACTAATTTATTAAATTATAAGTGTTCGATAAAATTAGTTGTTAAAGTAACTGAAAAGTGTAAAATGATATAAATAGGCATATTTGTATTCTACTATTTTATGTTAGATAACAATAAATATTATATATATATAATTATTTTACATAAAACATTTTTGTAACAAAAATATATAGATAACAATACCTTGTGAAGGCTTTGGAAAGTTCAATGTTGGAGTGTTAATTATGTGAACGAAATCTTTTAACCTTAGATTTTTCCTATAAAAAAATGGATAATTAATCATTAAACTAAATATTATAATAAATTATTTATATTATAAGTTAACTATAACAATATATATAGTAAAATAATCTTAACTTTTTTTGTCCCACCACCCATTTGAACCACTAAACTTTCTTGTAGTAGGATCCCACCATAAACCAGTTTTTCCAAATTTCAAAAACTTTCAAATGCGTCAATCTCTCTTCGTATAATCATACATTCTCTTAATTGTTTTGTAAAGATATTTGTGGTTGATGATGACTTCAAATTCTTGATTAATGTCCTATCATTTAAACACTACACGTCCATTCTTTCTAATAAATTTGATGCAAAGCTCACACAAAAGATTTTCATACTCATCAGTCCATTTAAAATTGATCCCTTCCTCCATATTATCATTATTTGAAGTCATCTTACAAATTTATCAAAATAATATAATGAATGAATTGAAGTAAAAAATAAAATAAAATATAAAAAATCAATTGTGCATCATAGTTAGAAATAGAATACAAGAACAATTTCATCATCAAGTACTAGAATTTTTTAAGAGCAATTAAAATATTATTGTGCATATAAAAAATCCAACAACATTATTAAGAAATGACAGCCAATAGATGATACAAAAACATAAGACACGACTCTCTTTTTTCTAATGCAAAAGGGATTATCATTACAAGGCATAAGGCATGCCAACAAAATTACAAAACTAATGCCTTATAAAAAGGATCAATTACCCTACACTACTAAATTCATAACTTAATAAAAACAAACAAATCTAAGCAAATTAGAATACCTCACTAAAAGCAACCCCTATCAAGTTACAATGTAAGAGCAAAATCGTAATTAATTTATGAATTGAACAATTGCCAAAAAAAAAATCAAGAATAAAGTATGAATGGAAAAGAGAACCTATCAAAGCACAATCGTAATCAACTCATATGTTTCTTTTTTTATTGTTTTTCTTTTTTTATTTATTCATTCATAATGGGAAATTTCACAATTGAAATATTAAAAAGAGAACCTATCAAAGCATTATATAGGGAGTGAAAAAAGATATAAAAATACCATTATCGGCTGAAAAAAGGTTAGTATGCACATTGCAAAACAAAATGGGAGAGGCTGCACATTGGAAGAAAAAAGGAGATGACAAATATATGAATGAGTAAAAATAATAATAAAATCCTGATTTATTTAAAAATGATAAGCAGAAAATTTGATAAATACATTTATGATAAAAAAGAAGAAAATAAAAAAAATTAGAAGTTAGTGTTTTTAAAAACACTAGAAGATACTAAAAAAAACTTGTTTATTTAATAGTCAAATGAGCTTTTTAGCTAGCAAAAGAAGCAAGAAGTTCGCTGAAATGTCTTGTCAAACATAATTATAGTAATTTAAGATAAATAAAATTTTCCCACAATTCAAAAAAGTTGGATTCTTGACCCTCAAGTGAGAAAATTTTTGTGTTAGAGTGAGTTACAATTAATTCCCAAAAAATATAATTTCCTGATTTTTTTAATAAATGCGTATCAAACATTAAAAAAAAAAAACTTAGTTTCTCAATTTAAGATTCCCGATAAAGTAATATTTTTTCTTTTACCAAATACCCCCATAATTAGCGCATAATATTCTTATTCATCTATTGCCTTGTTTTCTATGCTTTAAAAACATAGGATTGGATTGTCTTTTCTTAAAAAATAGAGCTAAGACTCAGTTAATCAAAGTGATAGAATTATGGCACGTGAAATGAAGAAATTAACACAAAATTAGAGGAAGAAACATCAATATAAACAAAATGTATTTTATTTTTTAAACATAAAAGAACACCATAAAAAAGCTTATTTTCAATAGCCAAAGCTTTTACGATAAGTGATGAGAAACTTGGGAGGACTAAACACAAAAGAATTATCCATTATATTTAGAGAACAAAAGGCTTATACACCACATATCTCACACTTTTAATATAAGACTTAAGTCTCATACCTTCTAATATGATCCTAACACACTTGACAACTTTAAAGTTCATGTGGGATTGTTATGCATTATCTCTTTAACTAGAGTGAATTGCAATGTCCCCAATATAAAAAATCATATACGCAGAAATTAAAACAATAATTTATTATTCATTCATTCATCTATTTCTTCATTCACTTATTCACTCATTCATATTTCACCTCTTAAATGAAGTATATTTATACAAATAATGTTAACAATCTGAGCACAATATTAGGCAATAATAATTCAAACTTATTCTTATCTAGACTAATTTAACATGTTCATAGATAAGAGAAACAATAATTCAAATTTAAATTCTATCTTCAACACCCATGTGTATCACTTGTTTGTGCCTAAGAGGTATGATGAAAGACTCTGATACTAAATCTTTAAAATGAGAAAATGATAAGAGAAACTTGAACTTTATTACTATGACCTGTTGCTAGAACCAAACTTATGAATTAAATTATGATCCTAATCTCAACTTTTGGTTTAAACAACTTATTATATGATTTAATTCTTAACCCAAGGCAAAAAAACATAGTTAAAGAAAACTCAAATTTTTATTATATTCTGAATTACATAGGGTCATGTTTATAAAACTAAGTTGTGTGTTAAAGAGATGGATGCCCTTGGTAACTAAATAGACTTAATTTTCTTACATTTACAAAAAAAAAATTAGTATTTGCATGCCCTTGTTAACCATATAGACTTAAGAGATGTATGCCCAGAATGCTATTTAGTATTTATAATATGCAATTACCAAGGTTTTAGAAAATGCATGATAAATGTATGCTACTTTTATTTCTTACAACATCTTCAATGATTTTCATATAAACAATTCAATTTATACCATTTTAATTTTAAACAACTCAATTATTATTTTTTCAATGATATATTTTATTAATAAGTTGTTTAATTATTTAATGATAAAAATAAGTTATTTTTTGCTGAACTAATGTAACACCCCGTATGCATCCGGTGTATTATCCATTACTTAATCAGATTAATGCAGTAATTAATTTAAAATCAATACTAAAAACCAACGGAAGCGTTTTAATAAAAACATGTCATCATCGTCATTTCCTTTCAAAACCATATTCCTGATTCATTATGTATGGTAAGTATCCAAATTCCTAATACGAATGCCAAGGCTCCACAACAAGCCATAATGATCCAGATAACATAAAGAACGACAGGTAAAGACAATAATGTCTATACAGATATAACAGGAGAATCAGAAACCATATGTATCTATATAAATATAGATATAAATCATAAGACCACCAATGTGGCTATACAAAAGAATAAGCACCCAGTGACATGATCTCACAGATCACATCCTCACAAGAGGGTACAAAATATACAACGTCTGTATATTACAATCCATACAGGATCCAAAATACATGTGTACACGCACATCTTCCCTCGTAGGGGTACAAAATACATCATATATATATATATGTGTGTATATATATATATATATATATATATATAAACAATGAGCCACAATGCTCTCAAAATACTGTCAAGCAGCTACATAGAGTCTGTCCGTACTGGGGCCTCCCGCCCTGGGACGCATCATCTCTGCCAGATACATCACCTGCAAAATATAATCTCCACACACAGGGTGAGATACAATCTCAGTAAGCTCAGGGTTCTTGGAGGCTTCTCTTTCCGCTGGCTCATTTCCATGATACACAACATCAAAGGCATCACAACACCAGGCCTCCTGGCCCTCACAACAACACATAGACATTCTCTAGCTCTAATGTTTATCTACGGTACTATGCTCGCCAAAGATGCATCATCATCAGCATCAAGAATCTCAGTCCTCAATGTGAGACCGGAACTCACACCCGTGTCATCCCATCGGGAGCTACTCCTTTACACATGGATGTACGTATATGGCACCTCCGAGAATAGGTTTCAACCGCGACGGGACCACCTATCTCTGGTCTTAAGGGATCATACACCCTTTACGTGAGCAAACCGACTAGGAGTTGCGCTTTACTCCTGGGGAGGTCCATATTTATCTAAATGGCTAAAAGATCTATCCGAAAGGCAACCATACACAAGCATAGAAATAAACATACATATTATCATGAGGAAAGTTGTAAATCCAATTCAATGCATATGAATCATGTATGCAACCATCACTCCTTCGAAGTATGGTGAAACTCAAGCGTGGGAAACACTCCCAAGAACAAAGAACTTACTTATCAAAACAGTATTCTGTTATCCAATCCCTGAACTGTGGTCTTCGCCACTGACACCCTCGGTGTCTCGCCCTATACAAAGACACACAAGTAATTAACAACGGTTCTCAACCGTTAGAAATAAAAGGAACGCAATTCTAAGAGTATACAATAATGATGTATTTGACAAATCAAATACCATCGTTTAATAATAACGAACCTTGGGGATTAATTGATAATATTAGTTGATTATTTGGGAAAGATTCCTGGAATACGATTCACTTTCAAGATGCCTTGGTGGTAAAATGGTAGACACGTGAGACTCAAAATCTCGTGCTAAAGAGCGTGGAGGTTCAATCCATTTAACCTCTTTTCTAAGCTATTTTCAAGTCATAAGAGCTAGTCACCTAATCAGTAACTTACAGACCTTCATCAGGATCTATCTTGGCCTAACCAAGGCACTAAAGTCTTCCTAAGACTCGGCATAGCCCAATTCAAAGAGTTCAATACTTTATTCATGTCAAATATCATCAATTATCAATAAGGTTAAAATAATTACTTCAACACATTTTCACTGTTTATATAGCCTCCTGAGCACATATTGTAAAGGCACATAGGCTCATACATATCATAATATCATCAATCTAACCAACATTCATCCTACTCATACATTTCTCAGAGCCAAAATCCAAAGTCCATAAAAATTATATTTCAAGGCTAATTCTTCATCACAACAACCTCCTAAGCATACTTTTCCAAAGGACCCAAGCCTAATTTCAGCTCTAACTTAAATGGATCACAATTCACCTCAAGAAAAATTCTTAAGTAAACGGTAGAATTCGAGTTTCTTACCTCTAAATCGACAAGGAAGGCTAGATGACAACTTCTCCAAGTTTAAGTGTCCTTAAAATGCCTCATTTCCCTTCGAAATTGAGACTTTGGAAAGTTCCTTAGAGAAAACGATCTCTTCGTTTGATGTTTTTAGGGAAAAGTGATTATGAAATCTAGCTCATTGAATAGTTCCCTTCAACTTTCATGTTGAAAGTGAAGTGTTTTGGTCAATGGTTGAGTGGGTGTGGAGCTTTTCTCATTCAACAATAGCAGAAACGTAGAAGGAGGAAGAAGGTGAAGCTTTGGGCACCAATTTTGTGAAAAATGGCCTTTTATAGAGGTCCTGCCCGTGTTCCCGCGCTTACCGCGCCAAACTTACGCTATCCACGCCAAATTCCAGAGAAAAAAGGCTTTCTGGCGCACTTCTGGCGCTAACGGCGCCGCATCTAGTGCTAATCACGCCACTTTCCAGATGCTACCCAATTTTTTTTTTAAAAAACTAGGTTAGTATATTCTCCCCACATTTTTAAGAATTTTGACCACAAAATTCAAAGGCATACCTGTCAAGCAACTTGGGGTACAACTGCAAAAACTCCTGCTCCTGCTCCCAAGTCGTCTCCTCAGGTGTCCTCGCTTCCCACTGTACCTTGACTATAGGCATGGCAGCGGGACCCGAACCTGTGGGTACCCATCCGAATCCGCCCCGATTTTAATAGGAAAAAACTGAGTTTTTCGCGTTCGGGTTCGAGTTCGGGTTTTCCCCGATAGCCAAAAGCGGGGGCGGGGGCGGGTATGGGATTACTGATACCCGCCCCGCCCCCGCCCTACCCCCGCCCCGTAATAAATAATATTAAAAAAATAAAAATATATTATTTTCTAATTTTTTAATTTTTTAATTGATTTTGTTTTTGTAATTTTTAAATTATGATCCCATATTTTAATTGTGGGTTTATTATTATTTTTTTTTATTACGTAATTAGCTTTTTTGTCCGATTTTTCAATAAAAAAGTTATATTTTTTTTATTTTTAAAATTTTAATGAAATAGCAAGGGCGGGGAAAACCCAACCCCTAGCAGCGACGGGAATGGGGATGGGTTTTAAAACCCGACGAGGATGGGGGCCGGGGGCGGGGACGTGGAATGCAAATCCCGCCCCCGCCCCGTCCCGTTGCCATGCCTACTTGACTATGGGAATAGTCTTACTCTGAATCTACTTCTCCATTCTGTTAAGGATCCGTGCTGGCCGTGTAGGACAAGTCAGATTCTCCCTAATCTGAACGGTTTTAGACTCCACCACGTGCGAAGGGTCTGACACATACTTCCTCAGCTGTGACACGTGGAAAACATCATGCAGCCCTGACAATTGGGGAGACAAAGCTAGCATGTAAGTCACTGGTCCTATTCTTTGAAGAATCTGGTAAGGACCAATGAACCTAAGACTGAGCTTCCTCACACCCAATACCCGTCCAACACCTATGACATGAGACAGCCTCAAAAACACATGGTTGTCCTTATCAAACTGCAATGGTCTGTGTTATGATCATAGTAACTCTTCTGACTCTGAGCTTTCAACAACTTATTTCTGATCAAGCGGATCTGCTTAGAAATCTCTTGAACCATCTTAGAAGAAGTTGTCTTTCTCCTACATTGGTCCAAGGAGTCCTACACCTCCGACCATACAATGTCATATTAATATATATATATATATATATACATGAATGTGTAACTTACTAACAGTCATATTAAAAAATAAAAATATATATTAATAAATTTTTATAGAATTCATGTATACATTCTTGATTTTGAGTGTGTTAATTATAATTAGAGAATATTTTAAAATATATTAATAATTTAATTTGTTAATATATTTATATTAAAAAATATGAATGTATATATTAATAATTTTTTATATATATTAAAAGGACTAAAATAAAATAATAAGAACTATAAAAATTAAAATATATATTTTATTAAAAACTCTATCTATTTTTTATGACAGTTGTTATATCCACTTTTCCTCTATGCTTAGACACTTTCATTTTCAATTTCTTTTCTAAAAATTTTTTCTTTCAAAAAAAAAAAATACACTCCCCTATTAATCATTCCAGAAAAAGCTAAAAGGCAATGTAGATAATATGCGACACATTTTGCGTTGTATGTCGTCGCCATTAAATACCAAAAAGAGTATTACAATTGTAGAATCAAATAGACCATACATGTATTTGCGATTGCCAAGATATGCTGAATCGAAAAAAGTCACTTGCGAAGGTGCAAAGTCACATACAACGGCGAAACAATCATTTAAGGATTGTTTTTTTAGATATATACTATTTAGGGTTGATTTTAAATTATTATAAAAAATAAATCATAATAACTGTTACGGAAAGTTATAATCAATTTTTGTTATAAAATATGTTATGACATTAATTTATTTTTTAAAATTTATGATTTTAAAGTCTTATAAATTTTTTGACAACTTCAAAGTCGTTAAAGTTTTTTTGTTTATGAATTTAAAGTTATGAAGTTTTTTTTTACGATTCAAAGTCTTAACTTTTTTAATTTTTTTAAATTATAAATAATTATTTGATTTAATTATTTAATAAATAAATGTATCTTTACCTTTTTTAGTTGTATTTAATATTATGTATGCATTTTTGGTATAATTTGATTTAATATTTTTTATATTTTTTATTGAATATATTTTCTATATTTCTATATGATTTTATTTAATATTTTTTTAACTTTTGGTATATTATTCTATTTAATATATTTTCTATATATAATTTATTTTAATATTATTTACATTTTTATATATTATTTTATTTAATATATTTTTTTTTACTAATGTTAAGGATTATTATTTGTTTTGTAAATTTTAAAAAATAATACAAAAGACTTAAATTTAAATTAAAATATTAAAATATTTTGTTACTAAAATTAACTTATAATTTATCAAATAATATTATTTTTTTGCATATTTTTATGTCCGATTCTTCAAAACAATGAGAGACGCCAGAAAGGTCAGTCACTTTTAATATTTTCATTTTAATTAAGTATTTTTAAATTTAAATCTTTTGTATTATTTTTTTAATTTAAAAAACAAATAATAATCCTTGACATTAGTAAAAAAATAGAAAATATTAAATATAAAAAAATTCTATAAAAATATATTAAACAAAATAATATATAAAAAATTAAATAAAACCATAACAAATATAGAAAATATATTAAACAAAAATATTAAATATTAAATAAAACCATATACAAAATATATACAAAATATTAAATAAAAATAAAAAAGTAAAAACACATTTATTATTAAATAATTAAATTAAAAAATTATTTACATTTTTAAAAAAATATTTGGAAAAAAATTTACAACTTTGAATCATAAAAAAAAAATTTAACGACTTTGAAGTAGTAAAGTCATATTTTTTTTAAAAAAATAAAATGAAGTAGTAAAATATTTAACAAATTGAGTTTATAAAAAATTAGAAGTCGTAACATCGGTTACGATTTCCAATTCAGTAACAGATGTTATGACTTATCCCTTTTTCGATAATAATCCAAATCTACCATATGATAATTAACAAAAAAAATAATCCCCAAATGGTCGTTTCGCCCACATACAACATTAGGGTTTCAAAGCAAGGGAGAAAAGATATAGAGAACAATAAAGAATAAAGATAGAAAGGAGAAAATGTAGACTAAATGTTGCCAAAGCAATTTTTGTACATCTTGTGATTGAACATTGGAGCGTTAGGGTTGTGCACGGTTGACTGTGCAGTGGCAGAAAGAATTACAAAATGGGGGAGCGCAAAATTACAAGATTAATTGTTAGGGTATTTTTGAGAGAAAAATTAGAAAGGGAAGTGTATTAGTAATAAGGGAGAGTGAAAATAGACAATCCTTTTCTTATTAAGAACTCAAAACAAAATTTTAAATTTATTATAGACCCAAAACATATTTAAGTCTATTCACTTGGGTCCAATAAAATATTCAACAAAATTGAACAATTGAAGCCCATGAGTGTGTCTTGGACAAGATTTAAATCCTGCACATCCCAAATTTTTTAAAACCACAAACTACCCTTTTCATATTATATCTTTCCTCTTCCTTAGCATTGAACTCCACGAGGGAGTCCCACAAACTTTCTCGTTTCCATTTTTCCGCCATTGATTTCTTCTAGTTGCACAAAAAAACTTTTGTTCCATACACTTGTGTTTTCTCCCATTTTTTATTAAGCTTTTTATTTTTTTTGTATGGAATAGGTGTTCTATAACAATAAAAAATAACTTTCGAAATAAATGTTGCATAACAGTAAAAAATAGTTTATGCCTTTTAGAATTGGTGTTCCATTACAATAAAAAAATAGCTTCTAGAATAAGTGTTCTATAACGGTAAAAAATAGCTTACGAAATATGTGTTTCATAATAGCAAAAAATAACTTTTAAAATAGGTGTTCCATAACAGTAAAATATATAGCTTCCGCTTTCTGGAATAGATGTTTGATAATAGTAAAAGATAGTTTTCACCTTCCAGAATATGTGTTCCATAACCGTAAAAATAATTTCTAAAATGATTGTTCCATAACAATAAAAAAATAATGGTTACAAATAATTTTTTTTATGTATTCAAGAAAGCTTATTCCGAAACTTAATCTATGTTTTGGAATGACCATTCCATAAGACTACTATATAACTTCCAGAATAATTGTTGAACAAAAAAAATTCTGGAATTGTCGTTCTAAAAGACAAAACACCATGTCAACACCATGTCCTGTATCGCATTCTTACTTTCAATTTCGAAGCGCAAAGGAAATAGTAGGGGGCACATTTTGCAAAATCATGACTCATGAGAAAGAGGTCCTGAGGTTGCCATGATCGAAGAAGTCGTAGGAGAAGTTGTCGTCAGGAGTGAAGAAGGTGTTAGTCTTAAGAGTAGTTTTCATAAAGAGGAATGTGTTAAGTTTTGAGAAGGATAGTTTGATATTTTTAAACAAAAATGTGAGATGCAGGAAACTCATACGAGAATGCAAGATTGAAATTCTTTTTTGTACATGCGTATTGGGGCTCTATTACTGTCCCCAAGTTAGACCCAAGCATCACCATCAAATTTAAGGTAAACGTAAAACCCATTTTAGTGTAGCCTTTAATTCATATTGATATTCTTTGATCTCCATATAATTAAGCCTTGCCTTAGTCTTTGACTCTTGTCGTCATATGACCTTCAATTTCATGCAAAGAATCTCTAGGCTGAGTAATTAATTAGATCGATCTCTATCTTTATTTTACGCACCTCCACGGAGTTTAGGGTATGTGAACAAATTCATGAAAGCTGAAAAGATTAAGAGAATCAATCATGAGAGATGGATGCTTTTAATGCATATATGGTAGGGTTGAAGGAAGAGATGACGGATGAGGAGATATTAGAAACTAAGAGAAAAGAACGAATGTCTTATGTTTGTGAAAACTACAAAGAGAGTGCAACGAGGAAGATAAGAACGAAAATTGTTACCAATTATTCGCTACTGGATAACATCTTATTGTGAATGAACAAGAAAGTTGATAGATGTAAAAAGTGTATGGGCTACCATTCTAGCAAATGGTTAAATGTTAACCAGATAATCATTCATTCACATGTACAGAAAGAATTTGGTGTGGGTACGTAAGTATATCACACTTTTAATAAAAGAAAAATTTAAATTTTAAAGGAGGTAAATGTTAACAGATTTTCTTAAAAGATAAAAAGAGTTAAAATAATCTTATAAAAATACATGCATGTTAGAGATAACCTATATATAGTCAAATTAAGAATAAAAGAATAAAAAAAGATGCTGGTTTTGATAAGGTTTACGCATGCCATGTGTTACAAAAGTTAATATAAAATTTAAAACTTATATTCTATATATTAGTTTTGCGAGTCTTGTAAAAAATTAAGGATCTAATTAATCATATATATATATATATATATATATATATATATATATATATCCTTATCGGTACCTTATATGAATTATGCTATATTAAAAACACCATCCCCCATTCTCTTATAAATGTTAGGCCTAATTAGCAAATAAATGAGTACTTTAAGTATATTAATAAAAGTTAGATATCAGACCATATACATGATGATATAAAAAAAAAAAAAGAGGGATCGTCATATACGTACACATATGAAAAAGATTTTTATTAAAAGATCGATGTAAAGTTTACTTCAATAATTTTTCTGTCCTAAAGGAATAGTATTTGGGGGATATCCTTAGTGTAAATGAAAAAGATATTAACCTTTTGTTAAATGGGTTTTCACTTTTGATGCTTGATTATATTCAAATAAATTAATTTTACTGAATCAGAAATGCACAAAATAAAAATGCTACATTACACAAATGGTGTGAAACTCAAGTAAATTATTAAGGACGATAAGTGAAATTAAAAAAAAAAATGCTTCAAAGGCCAATAATTAATTAATACTTTTTAAATTTTATTTGAAAGACTATTTTTATTATTATTTTTAATTGTGTGTGTGCCCTCTTGGCATACAGGCGGCCACCCACAAAAGCAAGGATAAATTATGATTCCATGCAACAGCTTGAAACTTTTTTTTATCACTTGTTAATTGTCATAATGACTATTCTAGAACTGAAATATAATTAACAGTCTTTGATTTATATTTATTTTATAATTGATAAATTATTATTTATTAATTACAACATATTAAGTAAAAGGACAACATATCAACACCCTTTTATGTAAAAGAATGTAAAGAAAATGATAATTTTTTTGTTATTTCTTTTACAACATATTAAAAGGAAAAAAAAAACAGGAAAAAAAGAAACAAATGATGATGAGATGCTACCGTATCCATGTTTTCTTTTGTCATATGTAGGAATCGTATATGTGTCATACGAGAAATGTCGAAAGGTTCCAATAAGATGAACTAAGTAAAGGGCACCATCAAACCCAATCTGCTTTGAAAATTAATATTCGAGCATGGTTCTGGGGCCAATGCTCTTTCGGTCTCCAACTTAAAAGGGAAAATCAAATTAAAGGGTTACACCTGACGATAAGGTTCGTCAAAAAATGAACGTACGTCATATGCACACAAGTGGTTCTCATGTTTAATCTTTAACATAATGTGAGATTCCTGATCTCTAATGCTATCATGCATGCGAACCCCCCATATAGTGGATAAACAAATTGAGGACATAATGCAACGATGAGTTTCCAACCAATAGCCGGTGTGTTGTGATGAGATTAAAGAATTATTCCACGATACTAAATGTTCTTTTTTACTAGAACCAATCACTTGTTTAAATTAATGCTTCCAATATGTGTCATTTTCATTTGAATTCAACAAAAGCTTATTAGCTAGCTAGGCTTATACGGAAGTGATTTATACAATTACAGCAAATGTTCTTTTGTGTTTAATTTTGTATCGCTTTTAACACACATATAGCTAGGTGGGCAACTTTAATTGGTTTTAGTTTTACCAATGTCTAGCACATGGCAAAACTCCATCCCTATAAAATATGACATGCATGGTTCTTTCGGTCTTCAACTAAAAGGGAAAGTCAAATAAAAAAACGAACAACTTTCATTATAACGATCAAATTAATAACACTCGACGATTTAAAAAAATGATCAAATTAATAAAAAATATTTTTCATAAAAAAGTTATTAAATGTGTGTGTGTGTTTTTTGTCAAATTTGACACAAACCTTGTCCCATTATATCACTTTCATCCATGCCTTTTTTTTTTTTGCTACAAGATTTAACTTATTTAATTGTTTAGTATGAAATCTCTAATGCAAAATGTTATAAGATGAAATTAGTAATTAAAAAAAAATGAGCGATAGAGAGATCATGAATTCAAATTCTTCATAAAAAAGTTATTAAAATTTAAGTGTATTTTTTTATATCAAATTTGACACAAACCTTGTTCCATTATATCACTTTCATCAATGCTTTTTTTTTTTTTGCTACAAGATTTTTAACTTATTTAATTGTTTAATATGAAATCTCCAAAAAAAGTTATAAATTAAAAAAAAAGTAAGAGATAGAAAGATCGTGAATTCAAATTTCTTTCACCAACTAACTTATAAGAACTACCGAATAAAACAACATTTGGAATGCACATATGCGTTAGATTTTTTGGTTTAACTGTATCCGCTTTTGGTACCAGTATTGGAACCTGAATCTTGTTGGCAACAATTCCCATTCCAACTAGGAAGCTGGTACATATGCGTTAGAATTTATGATGTGTTCATATTATATCCATATGAATACAGATACATATAACAGTTATTTTGTATCATAATTCAATTGCACAACTTTTACTTTAAGTTTTTTAGCAATTGAGATGGGACTAATGTGTAAATGAAAAGGATGGTAACACATTTCAAAGACTGATTAGAAAGAGTTATGTGCATGCACTTTGGGACGTACGAGATCACGAATATGCACATGAAGAAGAAACACAAATTCAATATCTTCAATTACAGTAGCGTGTGGCAACCGCTTGCATAGATGCAGCACCACACCAACACATAATTCAAATCATTTTTTTTAATAGATTCATCGATCAATGATCAATCTTTATCAAAAAATTTACTGATCATCTGTAATAAAATCTCTTCTTCTAATTTCTTTTTTTAAATTCATAAGACTAAAACTTGAGACTTTACATAGAAAATTAAATCCAATTTTATTCAAACTAATTTATATTGGTATCACATTTTGAGGGACTTGCAAACAAATATATTCTCTAATCCCATGCTAATTGCTGAGATTTTTTTTCCTGAATAATTTCGTGAGAGATTATCGAGCACTTATATTTTCTAACAATTCCATTGCTAAAGTGGTTAATTATTTAGTGAGACTTTTTCCTTCACAATTTGCTTGCAAATTCTTCATGAACTTGTAAAATTGGATTTTTTTTTTTTTTAATGAGGGAATTCTTTCCTTGTAAATCCCTTGCACATTTGTAAGAGAACAGTTCACCAAAAAAAGCGCTGAACATTTCGCAAAGCCTTCATGAATTTATAGAGATGAATTTTTCATTCATTTATTCAATAATATAGTTTATATATTCAATAATATTTATTATTATAAATTTAATTATCTAAAATAAATATTTAACTATATTCTGTAATATTTTCTTAATCAGTAAAATTTATTTGAATTTTAATTAATTTTTACTGATTAAAAATTACACAATATAATTTTTTATATATAATTAAGTTTTACGAGTATAATTTTAATATTCTGTAATTTTAAAATTAATATAGTAGTATTTATATTAATAATATATACTCCAAACAAGTAATATATATATATATATATATATTATAATTTTTTTTAAGTCAAAATATATTTATGTCTTAAAAGACCAATTAAAACTCATAATTTTTTTTATTAGATGCAAATAAAATAAATGATAAAAGCTATGTTTGATATGCTATAAGATCATGATTGATATCTACGTGTCAGAAGTTTCAGACGATGCATTTCTAAGACGATCTGATATAATACTTAAGTAATGTATTTAAGACCTTCATTTAATACTTTGTGTTTGAGATTCTTTCATGTAAAATACATTCTTCTAGGATTTGTCAAAGTTCTATGAAGAATAAATGAAGTTAACAGTCTTAAAGATGTTAATTCTCATCAAAAGACATGCTATATTGTTGCGGGCCTGTTATGATGAAAGAAATGACTTTCTTGCTGGAGTACAAGACTTCAGACGAAGAACAAAGTAAAGAATCCAACCGTTGTCAAACAACAAATACTTGGATATGAAGGCTATATATAAAAGAAGCTTTGAAGAAACAAGAAACGAATCATCTACGCAATCTTATTATTTCATTCTTTCTTGTAAAGCTTTTTGTAAATTCTTGTAAAGATACTAAGTTCTCAAAACACCTTGTGTACCTTGAGAGAAAAGATTAAAAAGTGTTGACTGATATATTTGTCTATAAGATGATTACATATTTAGTCAATATGCAATTTTCTAACAAATCTTATTGATTTGTTCAGAGTCAGTAGTGGCTTAGTAGGACAAAAAATACTGAGTTTAAGTCAAGCTTGGGGTAGAGCGTGCAAGTGTAAGAGCCAGAAGTAGTAGTGATCAATACTTGTAACTTTGATAAGTTTGTGATAACTTGGTGATTGCCAAAAATTGACGTACGTAGTCTCGAGTTTGAGACAAATCAGTTAATAGATCATATTTTGAGTGACATTTTACGTGATTTTTTGTGCCATTTTCATGTACTTATCTTGGCATAATTCATGTTTGCACTCTAGTTTTATGTGCAGGAATTATAAATGTTCGATAAAATGAAAGAGTTGGAATCAACAAATTCCCTGAAAAAATTGAAGACTTTTCACTCTACCATGGCCAAGGTACTTTACCACGGTTGTGGTGACCACAACGCCCATGATAAGATCACTATTGCCCTAAAGATCAATGCTTACTATTCAATCACAGTGGCGATCATTTCATGAGGATCGTGACAGATCCATAACGCCCCAAAGCACTCAACGCCAATGTTTCAGATCACGGCCGTGGTGGATTTACCACAATCGTTATTCACCTTTCTTAATTGCTACGTCTTTATTAGTATAAATAGCCCTGAGAAACACTTTTTAACCTACCTTTAATTTTTTTACGATTTTTGATGGCTTTGGAGAGAGGGAATTGCACTGACAACAATTGAGGTCCTCAATTGTAAGGGTTTCGACCTATTTTACTTTCAATGCATGATTGTATGTTATTTACCTTATTGATGAAATGCTTGAGAAACTATTTAGTCATGAATTTTTTTGTTGTCTTGAAGGGTATTCTGGCTATCTGCAAGTGCTTTTGGCTTATAAGGATCAACATAAAACTACTTTTACATGCCTTTACGAGACATTTGTATATAGATGGATGCCTTTTGGTTTGTGTAACGCCCTTGCAACTTTTCAAAGACGCACGATGACTTTTTTTTTACTTGATTGAAAACAACATTGAAATCTTTATGGATGACTTTTCCATTTTGGTCAATCTTTTGATGCCTATTTTGAAAATTTTGAAAGTTGTCTTAAAAAGGTGCAAGGAGACTAGACTAGTTCTTAACTGGGAGAAATGTTAGTTCATGGTGCCTGAGTGCATTGTGCTTGGACATAAAGTGACCTCTACTGGCATTGAGGTAGACCTTGCCAAGGTGGAAGTGATAGCAAACTTACCTTCGCCTAACTGTTTAAAGGCGGTAAAGAGCTTTTTGGGCCATGCTAACTTTTATAGGAGGTTCGTGAATGAACGACGTACTGGCCAAATAGGCCACTTTTAATTTTTCTACAGAGTGCCTAAGTGCATTCAATTTGTTGAAGGAGCGCTTGATTAGTGCTCTTGTGGTTGTTGCCCTTAATTAGTCATTGTCGTTTGAGCTAATATGTGATGCTAGCAATACGACTGGGGGGGGGGGGTTGTGGGCTAAAGGAGAGAGAAGGTGTTTCACACCATCTACTATGCTAACAAGATGCTAGATGAGAGGCCCAAAGAAATTACACCACCACTAAGAAAGAAATGTTAACAATTGTTTTTGCTTTTGATAAATTTAGGGATTACCTAGTTTTGTCTAAAGTCATTGTTTACTCAGTAAACATGATGCCAAGCCAAGGCTCATCAAGTGGATATTACTACAGGAGTTTGACTTAGAGATAAAGGTTAACAAGGGGTTAGAAAATTTGTGGCAAACCACTTGTCTCGCCTTGACCCCTTTGTCAGACAACATGCTAATGATGGAGTTATTCAAGAGACATTCCCTGATGAGCACTTACTGGTTGTAGCAGCTCTGCCAGGAGCACCCTCGTAGGTTGACATTGTTAACTACCTAGCAAGCAAGGTGTTTCCCCCTGATGAGTTCAGATATCAAGAGAAGAAGAGGCTAATGGCAAAAGCTAAACACTATTTTTGGGATGATTCCCACCTTTACAAGTTTTGTGGGGACGATGTGGTAAGACGTTGTGTGACCCACAAGGAGGTAAGTTCTATTCTCCAACATTGTCATTATATGGAGGTTGGGGGCCATCATGGCCCCATTGGAACAACTCATAAGGTACTCCAATGTGGCTTCTTTTGGCCTACCCTTCATAGAGATGCAAATGAGTATGTGAGATCTTGTGACAGCTATTAGCGCATTGGTGCTTTGTCTAGGAGCCTTGAGATGCCTCGGAATAATATGTTTGTAGTAGAACTATTTGATGTGTGGGGAATTGATGACTTCATGGGCCAAGTGTGAGTATATTTTGGTTTATGTAGATTACATGTCTAAATGGGTTGAGGCACTTAGGTTCGGATGTCCGAACCTTGTTCTGGACAAAAAAAAAATAAATGAAACATTTCAATTTTGTGAGAACAAAAAATGTACTAAAAATTTTATAGAGACGATTTTCAAACATTTCATATTTATGAGGATAAAAAAAAATTAGCCTTTAAAATTTTATTTTATTCTTTTTGGAAATAGGTTCCAAAACTCACGCGTGCTTTCTATACATACAACCAAAAAGATTATTTTCTAGACAATAGAGGTGGGAATATCCCATGACCTCGTCCTTCACTCTGTATAAATAGCTAGCCATGTGGGTGTTGTAGTACAATTGTCTTTGACACAAAAGCATATTTGTGTTTATAAGTAGTGTGACCCTCAGTGTGAAGTAAGTTAGTTAATTATGCCTTGTGGTAGTAGGAACCCTCTTGTTGTTGGGCGTGTTATAGGGGAGGTAATAGACCCCTTTGAAAGTTCTATTCCTTTCAGGGTGACCTATGGTAATAAAGAAGTGGGCAATGGTTGTGAGCTTAAACCTTCTCAAGTTCCCAACCAACCTAGAGTGAGTATTGGTGGAGATGATCTCAGGAAATTCTACACTATGGTAATTAGTTACATTAGTTAGTTATCATATTATATATTTACATTTATATATATATATATATATATATATATATATATATATATATTGCTTTACTAAACAAATTCTGTTTAATTTCATTTTTTCTATCAAAGGTCATGGTGGATCCTGATGCTCCTAGCCCAAGTAACCCTAATTTCAGAGAGTACCTTCATTGGTGAGTACATGCCTTACATATCGTTAGTCGAACCAAATTTATATATAAGAGACTTTAATAACATTACATTATAACTAACGCCCTTCCCTCTGGATTTTTAATAGGTTGGTGACTGATATTCCCGAAACTACAGGGCCTAATTTCGGTGTGTATATATAAATATATATAGGTTATTTTTCCCATTCATTTAAAATAAAAATAACTCCCTTAAAAATATTTTAAGTTAATTGTAAAAAGAATATTAAGAATTAGGATTATCTTTATTAGTCTAACTCATGTCTACCAAAAAATAAACTGTTAGTATAAATAGTATTATAAGTGTATATAATAAAAATCTGATACATTATACTATCATTTTTGTATATTTTTTAAAAGCCTAACATTTTTTATTGATGATATATATTAATTTTCTATACTAATAAAATTGTCCATTAGTAAGGATTTATTTAGTTGTTAGTCAAAGATTATACTAACATAGATTAATCCAATGTCGTATACTATAAGAAAATGACGTTTTTTTATTATAGTAAATTAAAATAAGTTATTTTCATTTTAACTATAAATTTATTTATCTTGTAGATGTTTAATTAGTTTTAAATTACCCGAACCTGGACAATCATTAAATAGTATAAAAATATTTTCTAAAAATGATAATAATTATGTTTTTTATAGTTTGTTTATGTTTTTTAAGACTTGTAAATTTAATGTGTTAGATTTTAAAATAAATATAAAATTTTATATTTTTTTATTATTAATTGAATCATACGGATCAACTAATAATTTAGTCATTTAATCACTTAACCAATGACACACCATTGTCGAATCAATCACATGGAGAGTCTTTAAAACTATGCTACTTTTAATCATGCTAAAAGTCAGCGTAGCTACAATGTACAAGCATTGTTAAGCCTTTTCTTTTTTGTTAAAAATTCTCTTGTACGTTATTCTTTTCTTTTGAGGCCTTTTCTTTGTATTAAAGTCCCTTTATACTTTTCTCCAAAATAATAACTGAAACTTTCGTTTAGAAGATAGCAGAAATATTACAAGAACACATATAAAACAAATGGCAAAATACTTGATTTTATAAATTATATTACAAATTAAAATGAGCGTGAAAATGTAAATTAACTCTATAAGTATTGAAAATATTTGTTTTCGTATGTATAATTAGTTTCTTTTGTGATATCATTAAAAATGTTTTGTATAAATTAGATTGATATAGAGCTTTTATATCTGCACAACATTTTTTAATATTAATACTGATTTTTTTACTTGTTTATATTTTGTTCGCATATCACGTCACAATCACAAGATTATAAAAAGTGACATATAAATATATACAAAACCCAAATTATATATATTCAGTTTGAATATGCTATTGAATTATATACATGGAAATTTGTCGACAAGTTTCCGTTACCACAATCCGATTTTGGAACCTATCACATCGTGCGCAAAACACTAGTTTCCAGAAAATCACTTGTCGTGCAGGGATTGGAGTATAAAAGTATTGGAATCATTTACGTGGCCAGTGTTTCTTGAAATATAGTACTTGAAATACAAATACTGTATATATGATGATACATAATATCTCATGCAGGAAATTAAAAAATAATTCCACGTGGCATCAAATTCTAGATTACATGCGATGAGACAAATGACATGTCTCAAAAGATATATAAATATCTAATTCCAATAAAAGAAATCTAACACCAAAATATGCTAAAATACGAAAATGCAATACCAATATGAGTAGTTTATAAATATGTTAATGGAGTGTTTGCATGATTTGTACGTATGTAGGTAACGAGATTGTAAGCTATGAAAGCCCACGACCCACTATGGGAATTCATCGTTTCGTGTTTGTGTTATTCCGCCAACAGTTTAGACAGAGGGTTTATGCTCCTGGATGGCGACAAAATTTCAATACTAGAGAATTTGCTGAACTTTACAACCTTGGATTGCCGGTTGCTGCTGTCTTCTTCAACTGTCAGAGGGAAACTGGCTCTGGTGGTAGAACATTTTGAAAAAAATATTATTATGCCAAAAATTGCTTGTTTAATTAATGAATAATACTATATATAGCTCCCAAAATAAGAAAGGTAGTCTACATATAATAACACTGATGAGTCACATATGAATATGTAACCCAAGCACTCATATGTATACCATTTTATTTTATGTAGTACTTATATAGTTATATCAATATAAATATAGAATATTAAATATTTGACTAATAGATCAATTCCCTGATCCTCCAAGTGGAGCTTTGGGAGTTTGTCAAGTGTCAACAAATATTTATTTTATTAGATATTTAATGTTTTTTTAATCAGGGACTCACTTTTTTTTTTTTTTTACTTTATCATGGACTCAGACATATTTAAGTTTATTATTCATGCGGTCCAATAAAATTGAATAATTGAAGCTCGTGCAATATATATTGGACTCTATTAGATTAAAATTAATTATTACAAAATTTATTATATAAATTTATATATGTATTAAATATATTAAAAAAATTAGTGTTATATATATCGAATATTAATTATTTTTTAACATAATTATCCTATTAGTTTAGTTGGTTAGAACTTTGTGTTAATAATGCAAAAGTCTAGGAAAAAAATTCCCAAAGTTAGACCCAAGCATCACCATCAAATTTTAAGGTAAAATCCATTTTAGTGTAGCCTTTAATTCATATTGATATTCTTTGATCTCCGTATAATTAAGTCTTGCCTTAGTCTTTGACTCTTGTCATATGACATTCAATTTCATGCAAAGAATCTCTAGGGTGAGTAATCAATTAGGTCTCAATCTTTATATTGCGCACCTCCATGGAGTTTAGGGTATGTGAATAAATTCATGGAAGCTGAAAAGATAGAGAGAATATATCGATCATGAAAGATGGACTCTTTTAATTCACATATGGTGGGGTTGAAGGAGCAGATGACGGATGAGGAGATATTAGAAAGTAAGAAAGAGGAACGAATGTCTTTTGTTTGTGAAAATAACACAGAGAGTGCAACGAGAAAGATAAGAACGAAAATTGGTACGAATTATTCGCTACTTGATCACATCTTATTATGAAGAACAAGAAAGCTGATAGAGTTAAAAGTATATCGGTTACCATTTCAGTAAATGGTTAAAATTAAGTTAACCAGATAATCATTCATTCACATGCACACAAGGAATTTGATGTGGGTACGTAAGTATATCATACTTTTAATAAAAGACAAATCTAAATTTTAAAGGAGGTAAATGTTAACAGATTTTCTTTAAAAGATAATTAGAGTTAAATTAATCTTATAAAAATATATGCAAGTTAGAGATAACCTGTGTATAGTTAAATTAAGAATAAAAGAATAAAAAAATGAAGTTGGTTGTCATAAGGTTTATCGCATGGCATGGGGTACAAAAGTTAATATAAATTTTAGCACTTATATTATATATATATATATATATATATTAGTTTTGCAAGTCTTGTAAAATTTAGGATCTAATTAATCATAACTATATCCTTAGCTGCACCTCATAAAAATTATGCTATATTAAAAACACCATTCCCCATACTCTTGTAAATGTTAGGCTATACGTAAAATGTTTGGCCTAATTAGCAAATAAATGAGTACTTTAAGTATATTAGTAAAAGTTAGATATCAGACCATATGTACATGATTATATATATAAAAAAAGGATCATATACATGAAAAAGATTTTTATTAAAAGATTTTTTATTAAAAGATGTAAAGTTAATTTACTTCAATAAATTTCATGTCCTAAAGGAATTGCAATCGAGGAGGGTAAATACCGTCACTTTGATACCAATTGATGTGCAACCAAGGGGGTAAATGCCATTGAAATTCACACCAATGTACCATGAGCAACAACATAAGTGAATTTAACACCACACTTTTAACTTAAAATCTAGACTCGGGTTTATGAGTCTTGTCTTCACTTATATGGTGTTCAACCTTCTCATTCCTACTCAATGTGAGATTTTACCTCACACCTATACTCCAACAATCTCCTTCCAAAGTGTGAGTCTCATCCCCATGGTAGTCATCCTCTCTAAGGGTATCTCGATCTCCATCAATTTTGTAACTAAAATCATTGGTTTGTAAGGTACCAAGTGAGATCAAATTCTTCTTTAACTCAGGGATATGTCGGCCATCACACAATGTTCTCACTCCACCATCATCCATAGCAATTTGCACTTGTCCCATTCCAACAACAGCACACGTTTTGTCATTACCCATATAGACACTGCCAAAATTGTTTGATTTGTATATGGTGAACCACTCCCTATTGGGAGTCATATGGTAAAAGCATCCAGAATCAAGAATCCATGCATTTGTCAACTGACTGCATGAACCAGAGAGAACATATCCTTCATTGTAGTAGACATTTCCCTCAGTGTAGTAGTCTAAATCGACAGTCTTTACCACATTTGCTGAGCAAGATGTCCCTTCACCAAATTTATTCAATTCTGGACAATCTTTTTTGAAATGCCTCTTTTGGTTTCATTATTTTCTTTTGTTCTTTGGGCTTGGGTTTCTTCCTCTGCCTACCACCAAAACCCTTTCCTTGTGTCCTTCTATGTTCCTATTTCCCCTTCATATCCAAACCATCGCCTTGCACACTCCTCACTACATTTTGTCTCCATTGAGAGTGAGACATAAGTGTAGCCTATATTGCCTCCAGCCTGATTAATAAGTCTTTCCTGTACGTTAAGGTTATCACCAAATATTCGTAAAAAGAAGGCAAATAATACAACATAATACATGCCTTATCCTCGTCCTCAATCTTTACATCCAGCCTTGCTAGATCACTGTTAATTTGATTAAACTCAACTACAATTCTATAAATAAGAGGCTATACATTCATTGTAAAGGGTAGAAGTCCCGAGCAGTTCTTAGAATTATATTTTAGACTTTCACCTACTAGATGCTCCATTATTCCATTAGACACTCTAGGTTTCATTGTATTATTTTTATAAGTACAATTCCTTCTACCTAGGAGAGAAAAGGATGAACCTTGTTTCGCTTTAATTCAATCAATTCAATACTTCATCTTGAGTTCTTTATTTGTTTATGTACTTAATACTTTTATTTGATTAACCATCTTATAGATAAATTCAAGAATTGACTTGCACTTTGGTGAGCCTTGTTGAAATCCGAACATGAATCAAGTACTTAATTAAGATTATCTCTAGGGATAAAATAATCTTGGTTAAGCCTCGTTAATTCTCAACAATTAACGTTGATTGCTTGTGTCAGTATGTCCAAGAGATTGTGCATCAGGCAAATAGTTTAGAATCTGTGATCATGCATGAGTTGAGGTAGAATACATCAGTGAATTAAAGCCTCCATATTATTAGGCTTTGATTCGCATAGTGCCTTCAGAAGACCTTTTTGTGCCAACAAATCTTTAACTTGTCTCTGCCACAATCTAAAATTCCCAATTCCATCGAACTCTCCTACTTCAAATTTGGCCCCAAAGTTAAGCGTCATTTAATACTAGTTGTTAGCACTAACAACTAGAATTCTAAAGGGAATGTGAGAAATCGCACGCACATACACAAACACAAGAGATTTAATGATGTTCGACAAGTGTGCCTACATCCTGGGGAGCAGAGCGATTGTTTCTATTTCCTATTCATAAACAATAAGGTTACATCATAATATATAATATTATGCGTACTGCGGGATTTACCTACACCCTTAACCCACTTCGTAACCCAACAACAGGTAGCCTTTACCCTTTGCTCCAATATTTGCTCGACCCGTAAAATATGGGTCATGCATAACAATCTCCACCTTGGCGAATATTTAGCCCCATGGAAGATAAATAACAAATCCACCTTGGTCTCTTGGGTTGGGGGTCCTGTCATGTCTAGCACACAACAACATGCAACAAGTCCAAGCAATGTTTGAACTTGTTAGTTGTGACCGCCTTGGTAAACACATCAATTCCCTGATCTTGTGGAACCTCACATCAATATGCTTGATTTTAGCATGATACACCTGATTCTTTGCCAAGTCAATAACACTTTGACTATCACAATGCAATTGAACTCCACCTTGTGTAATGTCTAGCTTCTTCACTAGCCCTGCTAATCAGACAACTTCCTTGCTTGCCTTTGCTACCGCCATATACTCCACTTTAGTTGTTGACTTTGCCACAAGTGAATAAATAATGGACTTCCAACAAACAAGTCCACCTGCAAGAATAAAGACATATCTTGTTGTAGACCTTCTGTCATCCAGATCACCAGAATAGTCAGAATCCATATATCCCTTGAAGGATCACTCTACTAACTACCAAACATAATACCATGACTTGTTGTACCCTTTAGGTACCTTAAGATCCACTTCACTATTTCCCAATGTCATTTGCTTAGGTTAGACATAAACTTGCCGAATTGGCTTACAGAATGTGCCAAATTCGATTTAGTGCAAACCATAAAATACATCAACCAACCAATTGCACTGACATAAGGGACCTTTGACATGTACCCCACCTTAGCATTTGTCTTCAGAAATTGATATACAGAAAGCTTAAAGTGTTTTGCTAATGGAGTACTCATTGGCTTCTTATTGCTTATGTTAAACTTGTTTAGCACCTTCTCAACATAACCCTATTGTGAGAGCCACAACCATTTGGATTTCTTGTCCCTGTGAATCTTCATCCCAATAATCTTCTTGGAAGGACCCAAGTCCTTCATGTCAAACTCCTTGCTCAATAGTGATTTCAACTTATTCACATCAAACAAATGGTTACTAGTAATCAACATATCATCAACATATAGTAGCAGAAAAATAAATGAGTCATCATCAAGGCTTCTCACATAAACACAACAGCCATACACACATTGCCTGTAGCCAATCCGAAGCATGTAGAAATCAAATCGTTTGTATCATTGCCTTGGAGACTGCTTTAATCCATACAAAGACCTCTTCAACTTACAAACCAATTGACCTGATAGAAGTGTGTCTCACAACTGGGGATAAAATCTCATCATAATCAACCCCCTTCTATTGTGCATATCCCTTTGATACAAGGTGAGCCTTGAAATTTTGCCCTTCTTTTTCTGATAGTGGAGGTTTCTTCTTGTACACTCATTTGCACCCTATGACTCTCTTGTCTGCAGGAAACTCAACTAGCTCCCATGTCTGATTCTTCTGTGAAGACTCTATCTTCTCCACCATAGCACCTATCCATCTTTCTTTCTTCTAGTTGTTCATAGCCTTTTGAAAGGTAGAAGGATCTCCAACACTAGTAAGAAGTGCAAAAGTAGCCAATTTAGCCAATTCTTCAAACCCATATTGGACAACGAGTTTAATGGTGCGACGATCTTTATCTTTGACAAGACTGTACTCCTGATGCAGTCTACCTAGACTCAAAGATCTAGGCTCAGGTGAGGTGTCGCCTCAGGTCTTGGACTGCATGGTTCACCCATCTCAAGAACCACCAACAATTGCTTTAGGTCTACTTGAACCTCCATGGAGCTATGGGAAGCTCCATCAGACACTGGCATAGTTGTATAAACTATCTTTGACAACACGGATTGTTCATTAAACGCTGCATCCCTGCTGATCACCATCTTCTTAGAAACTGGATCCCAAAACTTGAACTTCTTCACACTTTTGGAATAACCTACTAAAACACATTTTTTCGACTTTGGATCAAGTTTAGATCTCTCATCACTGGATATATGCACAAAAATAGGACACCTAAATATTCTCAAATTATTAAAATCAATAGAGTTACCTGTTCAAACTTCTTCTGCAACTTTCTCATTCAATGATGCTCATGATGATCGATTGAGTAGGTAGCATGCCATATTCATTGCTTTTGCCCAAAAGCCTTTAGAAAGGCCAGCTTGCAACCTTAGACATAAGGCCTTTTCAGTAAGTGACCTATTCATTTTCTCTACAACACCAATCTCTTCTGGTGTTTTTTGCAATGAGAAATGTCTATGAATGTCATGTTCCTCACAGAATTTATGGAACCGTGAGTTTGTGTATTTCATATCATTATTTGACCTTAAGTACCTGATCGTTCTACCTGTCTGGTTCTCCACCTCAACCTTCCACAGCTTGAACTTTTCAAAGACTTCATGTTTCTGTTTCATGAAGTACACCCAAACCTTGTAAAAAAAATATCAATGAATGTCACAAAATAATGAGAACCACCCAAGGACGAATCTCTAGTAGAACCCCAAACATTAGTATGCACATAATCTAGAATTCCCTTGGTGATATGATTTGCAACTTTAAACCGCACTCTGGTCTATTTTCCAAACACATAGTACTCGCAACTCTGAACTCCTTTCAAGAGTCCTCGCTTATGAGACTCCGTCATCCCACGCTCACCAAGCTAGATGATCCAAAGGTAGGTGCCACAATTTCATAATTGATATATTCTTATTTATTAATTACAACATATCAACAGCCTTTTTATTTTAAAGAATGTAAAGAAAATGATAAAAAAAATTGTTATTTCTTTTACAACATATTAAAAGAAAAAAATAAACAGGAAAAAATAGAAACAAATGATGAGATGCTACCGTATCCGTCTTTTCCTTTCTCATCGTAGGAATCGTATACGTGTCATAGGAGAAATGTCAAAAGGTTCCAATAACATGAACTAAGTAAATTAAGGGCACCATCAAACCCAATCTGCTTTGAAACGTAATATTCGAGCATGGTTCTGGGGCCAATACTCTTTCGGTCTCCAACTTAAAGGGAAAATCACATTAAAGGGTTATAACGGACGATAAGGTTCGTCAAAAGATGAACGTCATATGCACACAAGTGGTTCCCATGTTTAATCTTTAACATAATGTGAGAGATTCCTGATCTCTATTGCTATCATGCATGGGAACCCCCCATATAGTGGATAAACAAATTGAGGACATAATGCAACGATGAGTTTCCAACCAATAGCTGGTGTGTTGTGATGGGATTAAAGAAATATTCCACGATACTAAATGTTCTTTTTTATTAGAACCAATCAATTGTTTAAATTAACGCTTCCAATGTATGCCATTTTCATTTGAAATCAACAAAAGCTTATTAGTTAGCTAGGCTTATACGGAAGAGATTCATACAATTGCAGCAAATATTCTTTTGTGTTTAATTTAGTATCGATTTTAACACACATATAGCTAGGTGGTCAAGTTTAATTGGTTTTAGTTTCACCAATGTCTAGCACATGGCAAAACTGCATCCCCTATAAAATATGACATGCATGGTTCTTTCGGTCTTCAACTAAAAAGGAAAATCAAATAGAAACGAACAACTTTCATTATAACGATCATATTAATAAAAAAATATTTTTCACAAAAAAGTTGATAAATGTGTTTTTCTTTTATTACCAAATTTGACACAAACCTTGTCCCATATAATGTCACTTTCATCAATGTTTTTTTTTACAAGATTATTAACTTATTTAATTGTTTAGTATGAAATTTTTAATGTAAGGAATTATAAGATTGATTTAGTAATCAGAGAAAAAATAAGAGATGGAGAAATGAAGAATTCAAATTTCCCCTAAGGTGGTAAGCTTCACACCTCCAATCCATGACCACCCACTAGACCACTAAGCTATTTTGAAAATTAGCTTCTCATAGTAAACTTGGTGTGTTGTTCATTGTTTTACTTTCAAGTTAAAAAAAAAAAAAAAAAAAAAAAAAAAAAAAAAAAAAAAAAAAAGAGGATTTTCTTGCTTCTTAGGTACTTCTGATAGCCAAGAAAAAACTTTAGCAGACAATAGCATAAGGTTGTGTGTGTTTTTGCGCATAAAAAAAAAAATAATATTTCTCGACGGTCACTATTGATCAACCCCTCTCCTATCGTGACTCTACCTTTCACTTCAAGCTTGAATATTAACCTCATGATTTTAACATAAATCTCAAAACATGGATACCCAAGGCTCCTTACCTAATACAGTAGAAGATATTATTGTAACTGCGCTTACGTTTATAGAATATGAAAAATTAAAAAAATACAAAACAACATCCATATCATGCGGAAGCTAAACAATTAACTATATATCTATATATATATATATATATATATATATATATATATAATTATATATATATACACACACACACAAATATATCATACAAGAAAAAATCCAAAATAAAAGTAAATAATTTAAATTTGTTAAAATTTTACTATTTAAAATAGACTAAACTATGTTTTTAATCTCATAAATATAAAAATGTTTGAATTAAAATTCGTTTTTACAAAATTTTCAATATATCTTTCATTTTCACAAAATTAAAATGTGTTATTTTTTGGTTTGAACATAGTTTTAGATAAATACAAATATGCGATGATGACTTTTTATATTGTTTATACATGTAATCAATGTAAATAAGATGTTTATACATCGATTATATATATAATCAATTTAAAAAAATAATACTTTGATACCTTGTTTTGAACAAAAAATGATAAATTTTAATTTTGTGAGGACAAAAAATATATTGAAAATTTTGCATTGGCCAATTCATAGGTTCCAAAACTCGCGCGTGCTTCCTATACATAATAAAACAAAAAAGATTATTTTCTAGACGACAAGGTGGAAATATCCCATCCCCTTGTCCTTCACTCTGTATAAATAGCTGGCCTGGTGGGTGTTGTAGTACAATTGTCTTTGACACAAAAGCATATTTGTGTTTATGAGCAGTGTGTGACTCAGTGAAGTGAGTTAATTAGTTAATTATGCCTAGTGGTACTAGGAACCCTCTTGTTGTTGGGCGTGTTATAGGGGAAGTAATCCTTTGAAAGTTATTCCTTTCAGGATCACCTATGGTAACAGAGAAGTGGGCAATGGTTGTGAGCTTAAACCTTCTCAAGTTCCCAACCAACCTAGAGTGTGTATTGGTGGAGATGACCTCAGGAAATTCTACACTATGGTAATTAGTTACATTAGTTAGCTATCATATTATATATACATACATATATATATATATATATATATATATATTAATATATAGTGTTTTACTAAACAAATTATGTTTAATTTCGTTTCTTCCATCAAAGGTCATGGTGGATCCTGATGCTCCTATCCCAAGTAATCCTAATTTCTGGAATACCTTCATTGGTGAGTACATGTCTTGCATAACCTTAGTTGAACCAAATTTATATATAAGAGACTTTAGTAACATTACATTATAACTAACACCCTTCCCTCTATGGATTACATTCGATGAGACAATTAATGACAACATGTCCCAAAAGATATATAAATATCTAATTCCAATAAAAAAAATGCTAAATTATGAAAATGCAATACCAATATGAGTAGTTTATAAATATGCTAATTGTGAGTTTGCATGATTTGCACGTACGTAGGTAAGCTATGAAAGCCCACGACCCAGGATGCTTATTGTGTTATTCCGCCAACAGTTTAGACAGAGTGTGTATGCCCCTTGGTGGCGACAGAATTTAAATACCTGAGAATTTGCTGAACATTACAACCTTGGATTACCGGCTGTTTGTCTTCTTCAACTGTCAAAGGGAAACTGGCTCTGGTGGTAGAACATTTTGGAAGAAATATTATTGTATCGAAAGTGCATGTTTAGTTAATGAATATAGTACTATATATATAACACCCAAATAAGAAAGATAATCTACATATAATAACACTCGTGGGTCACATATGAATATATATGTAACCGAAGCACTTGTATGTACCACTTTATGTTATGTACTTATATAAAATATAGAATATTAAATATTTGACAAGTAGATCAATTCCCTAATCCTCCAAGTGGAGCTTTGGGAGTCTGTCAAGTGTCAACAAATTAAGAATATTGGAAGTATGATTTGGGTTTTATTTAGACCACTTCAAATTTTTTCACAAAAATTCTTGATACTCTTTTCAAATCTCCGAGTCTACGAAGCACAGACATAGGCACGGTCATCAAATATATATACTGTTGAGAATATATATATAAATTGAAAATCAAAATTTATATATTCAAAATCATTTCTCTAATTTCTTACATCACGTGAAAATCAACAAGGCTGTGTAAGTAACTAAAGGTAAATCTAACATGAACACCATGAACTAGTCACCACTATTTCGGATCGACCCTATTATTAAAGAAGTTAGAAAACTATATATTTACTTGCTCCTTACATCCAAATTAAATCAAGAAAGAACCTTTTTTAAAGCATTTAACTCGATCTTTCATGAGTGAGTTCCATATCTTGATACGAAGGAACTTAATTACAATCTTTAGTTACTCATTCATCATTCATGACTATAATACCTACAATTATATAAATATATGTTTATAAATTTATGTAATCCTAAAAATAGATATAAATAAAAAATTAATCACCTTGTAATTAAAGAATGAGCTTGATAATGAAGAGAATAGCTACTCCTAGTCTACCGGTCAATTAATATTGAATTAACTAATTCATAAAAGGTTGATCCTTTACTATTCTTCTTTCTCTTTAATTTGTGTTGCAATAAAAGAAATAGAGGAGGAGAACTAAATTAAAAGCTATTTTTTATTTTATTTTTAATAAGAGATGCGAAAAAAGTTAGGGTTGAATCTCAGGTTATGGTGGATGCAGATGCACCTAGCCCTAGCATCCCTGTCGTCATGGGCGGATCCACATACAAAGTTGGGGGGGCAGTGTCTCCCCTTAAATTTTCAAGATAAATTATTAATATGTCTTATTTTGAAATTTTTTTACAATATGCCCTTTTAAAGTGGTTAGGGGATTTATAGATAATATAACTGTTAAAGATGTCAGTGAATAAACTTTTCGCATATGTAAGGAGTTGATAGATAGTATTATAAAAGTAAGATTTTCTTTTGCTTGCAAAGTTAGCATTCTAAATCTCGGATGCTAGATATATTCTCCAGATTTATATTTATAACTTCATATATATGATATATATATATATATATATATATATATATATATATATATATATATACACTTCTATGTTATCTTGTATCTTATGTGAATGTTAGAAAATTTATTGTTTATTCTTTTAGATTATGATTTATAATTATTTGTTTTTTTAAATTTTTTTTTACAAAAATAAAATTTCAAGGGCAACAAACCCCCACTACTATGTATGTGACTGCCACTAGTGTCCTCCTTAATTATTTTTCTAGAACCGTCCCTACCTGTCTTCAAAGAATACCTTCACTGGTGATTGAGTTTTCTTTGTTTCTGTAGTCTCCCAATTGCTTCTGTTTTTAATTTCTATTAACAAGGAATACCTTCATTAATATTGTTTTTGTTTTAACGGCAAATGAATTATTATTAATTAAGAAGAAAACAGGATCAAGGTCACAAGGAGTGTGCCACGAACCATGCATCAATATTGCAGATCATCAGGGTCAAGAAATTAAAACATATAGCTTTCCATGAAAGCAGGATATATGAACCCCTATGACTTCAGGAACCAAAACTCCTCAAAAAATATTGATTATAGTTTGTATCTAAAGTTTATATAGCAGTAGAGCCTAAATATGCTCAAATTTTATAATTTTTTCGTGAACTTGTTTATTAACATATGTTATATTCGTTGTTATCAATCTTTCTCTCTTTAACAATGGCAGGATGGTGACAGATATTCCACCTGCCACAAATGCTAGCTTCGGTAAGTACAAAATATTCTATGTGCTGTGCATATGCTTAAGTAGCAGTGGGAAAAAAGGAACATGTTGAAGTCTTAAAGATAGGAGCTAAATAAATTATATAAGTGGGGACTTATATATAAATCTAGAATTGAGTTACATCTAAACCCACTTTCTACAATTATATATATATATATATATATACGGTGACATGAGGCATTAATATTGATGCCAGGGAGAGAGGTTGTGTTTTATGAGAGCCAGAACCCTTCAGTAGGGATTCATCGAATTGTGTTCGTATTGTTCCAGCAATTGGGCAGAGACACTGTCATCACCCCAGAATGGCGCCATAATTTAAATTCCAGAAACTTTGCTGAAATTAAAAACCTTGCACCTGTTGCAGCACAGCTTATGCCAACTGCCAAAGAGAGCATGGTTGCGGTGGAAGGAGATATTAACAAGTTCAATTAATGAAGATTTTTGGATGCCTTCCTCTAGCTTATACTTAGAGAAATAAAGACAGAATTAAGAGAGAGAAAAATATATAGTACCTTAAGTAATATGATATAATAGAAAGAAAGATAAATAATAATAATAATAATTAACATCAACTATCTTTAACTCAAATTAATTGAAATCGATGGTAGATGAACCTAATGATAGATACGAGTAAGTTGAAAAAAAAAAAAGAAAAAGGGAAAATAAGACAAAAGAAAATAATTGTGAAAGAAGAAGGAAGAAAATGAAGAGAAAAAGAATTAAAAATGATTGTTTGGAATATAAAGATAATAACAAGTTTAACTCTCTACTAATCCTATACTTTTTTTTTCACTTCCTCTTAAAATACACCATTTGACTATTTATATCTCATTCTTGTTTGATTATTTTTTCACAAGTAAGTTTCAATTTACCTCTATATTTTTTTATGTCGAATTCTTTATAACAAACTTTTATTCATACGGGAATATTAAAAGACCGTCTCATTGCGTATCCAATAACAATAATAATAATGAT
This sequence comes from Glycine tomentella, assembly GCA_007407185.1. Classification (NCBI taxonomy): domain Eukaryota; kingdom Viridiplantae; phylum Streptophyta; class Magnoliopsida; order Fabales; family Fabaceae; genus Glycine; species Glycine tomentella. Next base: position 852,889 of record PYAF01001876.1, read on the forward strand.
AATAGATGCTTAAATATAATAATAATATAATAATAATAATAATAATAATAATAATAATAGATGCATAGTGTAATAGAATGGTAGCACACCACTATCATCAGATAAGTTAGAAGAAAAAGAATAAGTTAGATTTAAATAAAATTTCTCCTTTTTTAAAATAATAATAATTTAGAGAGAAGGTACCATCTTTCAATGCGAGAGCATGTCATTCATCAGAAACTTCTTCAACAGATTATGGTTGCAACGGGAAAAAAAAAATCCAAAAAGTTCATGCATGGTTCATACATACTACAGAGATCTCGTCCTGTATTATTGTAATATACGAACTGTTATTCATTTTAAACAACGTTCGCTTCAATAAATTACATACAATATTATTAACTTTTTACCCTTTCAATTTTTTTTATGATGCCCTTTTCTTTTATGGCTATCTTTGTTTTATATGCAAAAACTTTAATGTGTTTTATTTTATCATGAAATACATATATGAAATTTTCAGGTGAATCAATGAAGAGGTGTTTCTTGCAACTATCTTCACGTACGTTTGAATATATTTTTTTATCAGAGAAACGTATGTTTGGATATTTGCTTTGCTATTGTTTGTATTTTAAAAGACTTTTTTATTTTAACAACTGTGTACGCAACTAGATAGGAGTAGTTATCAGGTAAAATTCTCTTCATATAAATAATTTTAATTTTTTATATTAAATGTATAATTTATTTAAAAAATTAATATTGAGTCTCTTTAAATAGTTTTTAGTACATACTTCCCTTGTAATCATAAGTGCATATGGATTTAATTTCCATGGAGACAATGGTGATTTAAAAGTAGATGAGAGCACAATTTGTAAGCACTAAAAAGTTATCTTATTATCTTACAAAAATACAAGTTTGAATCTCAGGAAAAAGTTATCTTATTATCTTACAAAAATACAAGTTTGAATCTCAGGAAAAATATGTGAAGATCTATAAATATTTCTCAAAAAGAAAATTTGAACTTTAAAATAAGTTTTAACTTCAACGTGCTTATGAAGAAATTTAATTCAATCAAACTTTTACAAATCGACTAAAACAAGTGTGTCTAAAATGATATGTGTGGCAGGAGAGAGAAAATTATATAGTTGAGACCCACCAATTTTGGATATATCAATGCAAGAAATGGTTAAAATTTATTTAGTTAGCTATAAACATTTTTTGGAATGCTTAAACATGTTTCTTGAATAAGAAAAAAAAAATCCCGCGCTTAGTTTCAATAGAACATTTTCAAATAGATATATGTATTATTTTTTTCTAAAATAATCCTTTGGGTGAAATAACTTTAATATATACACTTCTTTTAAAATTTTAACATTTAAAAAATATATTTTTTAAACGAGAAAAATTTATGAAAACATATTTTCCTTATTCTTAAATATCCTTCAGTGTAATGAAAAATCAAAGTTAAGTAGTGTTATAGAAAATTTTTGTGGATTGATTAATATTAATTAAAATATTATTTATACGAGAAAATATGAAAGAAAGTCATAATCTTTTAAAGAAAAAAGTAGAATATTAGCATGTGATCATAAGTCATTGGTCACAAATGGTATCAACAAGTGATTAGTCTAAATAGTATTAGATTCAATTATCTTATATAAAATCTCATATTCAAATCTTGTAGATCAAAAATTACCTTTGAGAAAAGAGGTTCAACTTAATCTAATTAGTCAAGATTTTTCGATAAAGATTAATCAAGATGATAGAACTTCACATCAATGTTATGGCGACACAAAAAAAAATCATATATAATTATCCCTAACAACTTATTTTTTATAATTTGGAAAAATTAAGAATTATTAAGTCTTCATTTTTTTATCAGTCAATATTAATTAGATTTTGTTAGAATGTTAGTGAGAGAATTCGAACTCAAGTTGCTTCTCCCTTCAACTCTTAAACCTATCTTCCCAACCACCAAGTTATCATGATTTGAACATTTTGCAAAACATAAGCTTATGGTGAATAACTAAATAGAAAGTAAAATCAAAATGGTTATCACTAATAACCTATTTTTAGAAAATGTTTAGAGTGTGTTTCTTTTTCGGATTAAAATTCTCGAATCTTTAAAACGTAAACACGGGAATGATACATTCTTATGGTTTGTTATAAGCTTTAAAAAATTATTCATATTTATCATTGATCCTTGTCAATGTTATAACTTTCATTATTTTCATACTTTTCTACATTTTTGTTCTTATGAAGAGGGATGGAAAAGTAATATTCTTGTAGGAATAAGGGGAGTTATTTCCTAAAGTACCAATAATTTCCTTTTTATTACTTTTGTTTAAATTATTAGGAATTTTAAAACATATTCTCAAAAAATTAAAATGTAGTCAAACATATTTTTAAATATACCCAAGAATAGCATTCATAATCATAATATTCTTAAAATGTGGTTCCTGAAAATATAACATGATACATTAAAATAAATCCGTTAAATTTTAATAAGATATTAATTGAAGTTTTTTATGAGATTTTTTTTTAACCATGTTATTAGTGCTGAGTATTCCAGGAATTTTTTCCTTACATGTCTAGTTAAGAACTCCCTCCTATCTCATATATAAGAAAAAAAAATATTCTTATATATTTTAAAATATAAAAAAATTTAACTAATTTTTCATATTTAACATTGTCATTCTTAAAACAACTTTCATTTAATTCTAATTCTATTTTTAATAACTATTTTTTTATTTATGATACCAAGTTTCAATGAAAGATATTTTAAAAATATTTTTTTTTTACTTAAGATTAGTAAAATCAAATCAAATTATATTAACTAATTTTCTTGATTAGTGTGAGTTTAATTATTTTTCTTATACGAGTCCAATGAAGTATATTCAAAGTGTCCTATATGCAATAACAGAATTGATGAAACAATTGAGGTCAGTTCATGTTATTCATATATATAGTGATTAAGGTGTGCAGATGCTATGGTTAGTCAGTCATGCGTGTGATATGGAGGCTGATTATATGATTTATGAGAAACCACCAGCTCCTTTGCTGCAGCCGATTAGTTTTGATGTAAATGGGATCTCTACCCCACGCTTTATAACAGTGTAATCTCCTCTTTTGGGCTTTAAGCCCCTTTGAATACCAAAAAACTTAAAAAGTGTCCTATGCGAATCTCCTTCATAGGGTTATGCTCAACCAAATATCCGAATAAAATATAGATGACATTCATAACTACTTTATAATGACAGTTTTATTCCCCTCTTTTAACAGATAGTAAAAGCAACAAAATTCTGGAATTAGGGAAAGAGAGACAAAAGGGAAGAAAACTCCTTTTCTATAATACCATAGAAAAGAGTCTTTATTGCACTTGAATCAAAACTTAACAAGAAAATCACCATCGTAAAACTGCAGATAAAAAGTTAAAATATAGTTAAACCCAATCAACTGGTCTTTGGATCAGGCATTGGAAAGAGGCCAGCACTAGCACCTCTTGGCGGTGCAAAACCCAAGAACTTCTGCAAATTTGTTCTGATGCTAATGGAACACAAGAAGTATAGAAATGCCATAGAACAATCAGTTGGGTCATTACCCTGCAACCCTCGATGGCTCATCTTCATAATAAGCCCAAAAGGTTTGAAGGGTAACTTGGCAACTACCTTGCCTTCAAAGAGCGAATTCAGCAACCCAAAGACCACAAAGAGAACCAGAGCCACCACACCCCCAGACTTGAACTTGAAGAGAGACAAGTCACGACTCGATTCTTTAAGGCTTGTCTCAACACGGTCAATTTTTTTGGTCTTGGACTTCTTGATGTTGATTTTATTGCTGTCTGTCTTCATGGTCTCAAGTTTCTTGGAGGCTTTGTCAATGGAGGACCTAAGGTTTTTGTAAGAATTGGTCCGATAGATAAGAACCCATGAGATAGCCTCACAGACAATAGCTGTGCAGAAGGAGATACCCACTACAGTGAGGCCATCTGAGTACTTGAAATCTGAGAAGGGATATGCCATGGGAAGACTGTAACGAAAAATCTACAACAAAATTAGAAGGCAAACTTGGATCTTGATCAGAATTGTTTAAACGTCCAAAGCCTGTATAAATACACAAACATTTAATCACACATTATATAAGTCCTCATTAAAAGAACAGAACAATAAATAGGGCAAATAACATTCACCTTCCCCATAATAAATGCTTATACTACACTGCCCTCCCTCCTCTTTTGAAAATAACACTTCCCTCTACTACTGAGATTAATTGTTTTGCTTTAGTTTGTTTTAGTGTGAACAAGCCCTTAGGCATATTTTCTCTATCTCAGCAACTCATAGCACCAGTAACAGCTAGTTCTAAATACTTATTATCAAGAGACTTAAGAAGTTGGAATGGAGATTTTGGGTAAAATCCAGAAGACAACAGTAGGAGTTTCTAAAGTCTTAAAATTTTATGATAGTAGTAGGATGTTTAAAATTAGCTAGAACTGGTACTAAAAGTTACACAGGAAAAATGTTCCTGAGAGGCTGATACTTAGCTACTCACAACAAGAGGTTTGTTTACATTAAAATGGACTAAAGAGTAGCACATTCCATCGTTTACGGATGGGGATTGTAATTTTTAAAATTATAGAGAGGGCAATGTAATTTAAACATTTCTAGCAGAAGGACAATGTTATTTATCCAATGAATAATTACCTTTGACAATTAAAAAAAAAAGGAAAGAAAAACAGCAGCAAATATGCATGTAGCATACTAATTAGTCCAAACCATGTAGTGTAACATAAGCTTGAAATAGTAAATGCAAAATTACAGAAACATCAATTATCTCCAACTAACATATCAAAGATTAGCATAAAACTAATTTCCATAATGGTTTGAAATTTGAACAACTATTGTCCATCAAAACCACAAACCAAATAAGAAATCATGAATAAATATCTTTGAGAATAAAAAATTAAATTAAAATAAAATAAAAGGCAGCAGCAACTTAGCATGTAGCTGATTAGTTCTTATAATGTAGTACAACATAAGCTTGAAATAATAAAATAAAATTATGGAAACACCAATTATGTCCAAATTACTAAACTATTTATCACAGATTAACCTGAACCTAGTTCATTTCAAAATAAAGCTTAATTGCACTTTTAGTTGCTTTAGTTTAAAGTGTGTGCAACAGAAACTTTGGATCCCCCAAGTTTTTTACAAGCCAATTATGTCCTTCTATTTTTTAAATTAACTAAATTAGGTCTTTCTGTCAGTTTTCTTTCATCTAAAACCCTCATATTATCATTTTCTAACTATATATTTGGGCGTTTAAGATGGATTAGGGATATGAAATAATTCTAGAAGTTTAGACTTTAGAAGCAAGAAGTTTAGTGAATATTTGATAAAATTTGAAGGATTTTGTAGAATGTGATAGTAGGGTTTGAAGAGGAGAAAAGTTTTTATTTTTTTGGTTGGTGAATTTTGAGCAGAAGGTTTAAAACAATTTAATTGATTAAATTTGTAAGGATTTTGCATAAAAGAATGACAATTTGATAGTTTTAGGTACAAGAAATTTGGTAGCGAGACTAAATTTGCTTAATTTTCAACATAGTGGGACTTAATTAGCTCAGAAAAACTTATGAGACCAATAAGCAATCCTCAAAGAGCTAAGCTAACAAGCTCAGGCTGCTTGCAGCCCATGTGCTTATTATAGAACTTAAAAAAAAAGGTAAAAGGAGGGAGAGGAAAGAAGGGAAGGAGGGAGAGGTCGTGGGTTCGAATCCCTCCACTAACAAAAAAACTAACATTTAAAAACTAACATTGGCCGATCAAAAAAAAAAAAATAGAACTTAAAAGACTAAAGTGAAGAAACAAAAAACTCAAAACAGAAGAAATTTCTTTGAAAATAAGAGCGAAAGAACTTAACCATAATATGTAGCTACTTTTATCCAATCTCCACGCCTCTGTTTAACAAAACATTCAGCAAGAGATGTGTCTTTGCAAAAAAGAACCAACAGTGAATTGGGACTTGTCATTACTATTTTGCAGTCAAATATTAAATGCTCAAACCAATTTGGTAACAAATAAGATCAATGTAATTGAAAAGTGTCAAGAATTTGAGTTTTCTAAGATACAAATCAATCAAATTCATTAAATTCCCTAATCATTAATCAAGAAAAAACTTCAATGCTCTACAACAAAATAACAGGATTGTTTTACCTGACCAATTAAAACAGCTTCCCTTCAAGTCTCAGGTTTCAATATAAAGCCTGTAAATTCAGACAAAAAGGAAAATGAAGTGAAGTCACATCACATAGCAGCAACAAACATTATATAGTATTATAAAATTATATAATCTAAAACAAAACAGATCATAAATGCTCCATGTAACCAGATTCCCAGAATCCATTACCTCAATTTCAATGAATAAAGTCAATGAACTTTAGAATTTTGATAGTAAATTCATTCTTGAACATATAAAGAGATTAGTTGCAGTCTTGCAGAACAAACTAACAACACAGCAGCAATAAAATCAGCATCGTAAAGCAAAAGAAGAAATAAGCAATGGATCAAAGTTGACAATCTTCTAAATCTCAGTAGACTAGTAGTCAACATAATCAACCTACCAAAAATCAAATATAAAACAATACATAAATAACTCACCCTACTTCATTAACTAGCAAAGAAATCAAATCGAGTTACCCCTTTTTCAGCTCAGTAAAAAAAACTCTCAACTATTGAACATTTTTTTGTCAGCTCAACTACTTAACATTATAATAAGTTTGCCTCTACTGATTATAAAGATATCAATATAGCATAGTGAGCAAAAATTTGAACACTTTTTAAGGGGACCCAAAAAATAGAACAAAAGTCGGAGAGTAAAATAATAAAAAATCGCGTCTTTTTTTGTTTCTCCAAAATCCGAACTAGCGTCGCGAACCGACGTAAAACAACCAAAGAAAAAGAAAAACGAGGGTTTTCTGAAACGCCTGAATAGTTGGCTCCAATATGGATCTAAACTACAAAGCAAAAACACAAGCATAGAATAGCATCACATATATGATATTTGTTTTGTTGTTGGATCTATTGTTTGCGTTAAAATTCTGAATTAAACTTGTCGTTTACCTATCTAACGGCGTTCTCGGACTCAATTCGAAGCCGCACACGGTGGCTGGGTTCGCCGGTCGCGGTGGTGCTTCGGGGTCTTGTGGACTGTGGTCTCGTCGCTGCAAAATCAAATTAAATTAAATCATAACAATGAAACTCTCACAAATCAAAAGGCTTCATAGATCGTCAAGTTTGCATCCTAGAACTATTCGGCCCATTTCTCTTTATTGGGCTTATATACTCACTACCCAATCTTTTGCGACCCGTCCTATTCTATTCACACCTCCTTATTATTCTATTCACTCTCACACCACTGACTTTTTTATTTGGTCCGACACCCCTTGCTTTTTAAAAAATTCTTAAAGGACATAAAATAAATAAATAAATAAAAATTGTAAGGACTTAAATAACAAATAAAAAATTTTCAAGGATAAAAATGAAAAAAGCAATAAATTGCTGGGAAAAAAATATTTAAACCTAAAAATAAAGATTAAAATGACAAATAAAAAAATAACGATAAAAAGGATTTTATTTGAAATGTTCGAGATATTTTAAAAATGATTTGTTAAATCAAATCATATTTAAAAATGAAATTTAAAAAGTATATTTTGAAAGGAATAAAAAAATAAACTACATGTTCAATATAGGATTGGGATACGATATTTAACTCATGAGTATATTAGTTTCTAATGTAATAATAACTCTTGTAAATTTATTCTTCTAAAAATACATTTATTTAAGATTTTAATGGTAGTGTATTATTACATTATTATTCAATTATAATTTACTATATGACTTTTAAAATAATTATTATAATAATTTATGAATAAATAATAATATAAAATTATTTTACAATATCAAGTTATAGATAAATACACTCTCTCTTTATTTAAACACACACTAAATAAACTATGAAATTCCAATGTTGAACCTGCCGGCGGCTGATGGTGAGCTTATCTTGGTCATTCTCCGTCCATACTTTCTAAAATACTTTTTTAAAATATTAGGTGATTGAGATTGGTACGGATTTGATATTTAATTACTTTTTAAATTATGATAAATGATAAATTTCTCTTTTCAAGTAATTATTTAAACAATTTTTTAATAATATAGAAATTTATTTATATATTGTAAACTTTATATCTTTAGAATATGGAGTACTACTATATTAAGTTATTTTAGAAGTAATTATTGGTGTTTACTTCTTTCAATAAATTTTTATATATACAAATTTATTAAGCTAGCCATTAAATTTGTTACGGATGAAAGATAGTTATCTTTTATTCCGTTAAAGATTCAAATAACATATCAGTTTGTTATTATCTCCTCCATAAGGTAATCACCCGAAGATAGAAGATGTAACTGTTATCTCCCACTCACCAGTATCTCTGCATATCAAGGAGGAACGGTTATTGAGCTCAAACCGTTCGGCCAAAGATAATGGGCCTCAACCACTATTCTTTCAATATCCAGTTATTATCCTATAAATACAACATAGTCATGGTGAAAGGTACATACACAATTCTGACTCTCTCTTTCTCTTTCACACAAGCACACACCGCACCCCCTCATCTTGCCGTGTTCTTTTGTTGTGATCATCTTCCTTGAGTTGCTTCATCCCTAAAACCTCTTATGAATTAGAGGATTTTTTTGTGTCAGCTGTTATGAATTAAAGTTTGATGTTACTTTTACATAAAAATGGCATATGCTTTCTTATATGGCAGTTTTTCAAACAATTTAAATTCTTTAATTACGAAAACAGAAAATCAGTAAAAAGATGTAAAAGAACAAAGTCAACCATAGAGAATTGGTCTACTTTTTTTGTTTTCTAAAACAACGACGTATTGGATTGAAATGTTGAACCACGTGCTGCAGACAGGGGTGCTTTTCTTACCTCTTTTCCGTCCATAAAGTCTACTATAACATAAAATGATTGGGATTGGTAACGGATTCAGTATTTCCTTACTTTTTTAAAGTGTGGATGCTCCAAGTGTTTTAAGCCATTGATTTACATTTTAAAAAATAAAATACTGTAGATGGATGGTAGTGATGCACTGATGCATAACCTGCAACTTATTCATTGGGTTACTTGATTAACTTTACTTTTTTTTTTCTTTTGCAAATTGAAATTAAAGAATTTTATTTTTTATTTTTTTATTTTTTTAAGAGTTTCGTGTACTCAAATAATAATCTACACCGAACCTATACTAAGATTATAAAAAATGTTTTATCGTATGAAAAAGTGTTTTAATCCAATAAAAATTTATTTTTATAATCACTATAATTATAATATTTTACTGTTCAATGAGTATAAAAACCATGAGTTTCTATTCAAAACATAGCTTTCTCCAAATACACATACATGCAATATAGTGTACACGACTACACGTCTATAATTTTTTTTGTGTGGATAAAAGTGTCTTCTCGTTGTATATTAGTTAAAAATTAAAATTCAATATCATTTAATGTTATTTGTTTGCTTATTTATTTACTTTTAAAAGTGTGCGGTAACTTAAATTCCTTTATCGCCGGTTACCCAAAAAAATCCTTTATCACCATATCCAAAAGTGTGTTTGAATAAATAACTTAATTAAGTATTTATTAAATGGATATTTAGCCATTTAGTTTTTGTTTTAATGAATTAAATTTCTTAAAGAAAAAATGACATAAAATAAATTTAAATATACTTATAAATTTAAATTAATTTTTGGTGAAATTAAATGAATTATTTTTACAAATTGACTTATGACTAATTTTAAACTTATAAAACAAATTTAATTCATTTTATTTTTGATGTGACACTTTAGTATTATATAAGTTAAAGAGAAAAATGTAATTTTTTAAGAAAGAAAAAAGTGTATTCTATTAAAGTATAATTACTTAATTAGTGTGATTTTTATTATCATTGATCTGAGTGAGATATTGATCAAAGAAATTGTAAAATTACACCATCAATCATTTTGGTAAAATATTTCTCCATTAATGAGTGAAATGATTTGAGAGATTCTTCAATAATGACAATTGAGATCATTGTAATTAGGACCAAGTCACAAAATATTTTATATGTGAAGACAAGCATATTAATAGATTGTGACTAATTATTATAATTTGAAAAAATTTGCAATGATAATACATTGTTGCAATGTTTATTTTGGTACACTAGTAGAATGTTTATTTTGGATAATTTCTATTGTAACAGACAAATTATGGTTATTAATCAACATTATGGTTACTATTATATTTCCTTTAATTTATGCTTGTTTTCTTATTTTTTAAGTGATTATTGTATTATTATTATTATTATGCTTGTAACGATAGAAAAAAAAAAGAGAGAACGAAGATTTACCCTTAATGACATTTTGGTCCAATGGAAATGTATTTACCTTTTTCGCCAAAAAGAATTACTGACATTTTGATCTAATAGAAAATTACTGGCATTTAGATCCAATAGAAGAATTACTGACATTTTAATCGAATGGTAACTTACTGACATTTTCGTCCCTCTGTGCCACATAGACGCTTTCATTACGGTAACCGGAAAAAAGTTAACGAAAAGATAAATTTGTCACATTTTTTACACTTTTGGGAACAAAAATTTGAATTATCATCTTTCATGAACGAATTTGTCAGCGCTCTATACATTTAAGGACAAAAATGACTATTTACCCCTCTTTTTAAAAGAAAAAGTGTATTTTATTAAAGTATAATTACTTAATTAGTGTGACTTTTACTATCATTAATTTGATTGAGATATTGATCAATATTGTAAAATTACACTATCAATTATTTTGATAAAATATTTCTCAAGTTAAATGATTTGAGAGATTTTTCAATAATGAGAATTGAGATCATTGTAATTAGGACATTCAAAAGTCACGAATATCTTATATGTGAAGTGAATGATTCATATTCATATCATAATTCATTGGGATTTAATTTTAATCTTGTCAATTTTTTTTCACAAAATATTTAAGTAAATTGTTTATAATAATTAATTATTAAATATTATTTCCAATTAAATATATAAATTAAAGTATGAAAAGTTGACACTCTTATTAAAAAATAAACTAAAAAATTTACTTGTCTGTTGACAGTGTGTAAAATTGGAAAGCCTACCGACGGGTATGAAGGGATTCGGCATTCAAGAACTCCCTCCCAGCCATCCTATCTTGTGTAAAAATAGCTTTCAGGCCAGTACTCTTTCTCTCCTGGAGTCCGTGTCAACAAACAATTCGAAATGCCTCGACTTTTTTAGAATAGGTCTGAGTCAAATAGCAATGATTCGAAGCACTTTACACTATTTTGGAAACCCAAGGACTCAATCGTATGGATATGTAAAATAGAGGATTTCCAATCCTAGCAGGAAAAGGGTTTTTTTACGAAATTAATTTATTGAAGTATGAACGCCTAGGTCCTAGCTAACATTTGTTGATTCTAAATACAGCTGCCCCCATTAAACTCAATTAAAAATACAGATTCTTTAAGGAGCAGAGGCGAAATTGACATTTGACATAGGACATGATAATATGAGATTTTAGAAGCATCAAATAATAATAAATATTATAATCATTAATTGTTTTTTATTTGATTTTGTTTTTTAAGACAAGAACAAGAAGAAAGCCGTGGTGTGTGACCTATTATCGCAGGTTGTTTTGGTTGGGTGTGTCATGTGTGAGCTTATCTGCTTACGCACACTCCATGTTGGACTGCACCTACCTCTGATTAGGTGAGTCATCATCCCGATTCTCTTGACACCAAAGATCCATTCTTTCTTAATCCTCACCTTCCTCACTCGTTCATTCGAACAACACCCTTTTTAGTTTTTTTCCTCCTCTGTTTCTCTCTCTGCTCTGCATTTTGGTGGCATCATCAGAGATAGAGACTTGAGTTAGAGAGCCACAACTTCTCCAATTCTTCAAAAGGGTGAAACTTTGAAGGAGCAAAGATGGTTGGTGCTATAAAAGCAGCGATTGGAGACGCGGTGTTGACTTTCATGTGGGTGTTCTTTTCCTCTGTGTTGGGAATTGCTTCAGGGTACATAACCAATGCACTTAACCTTCAACACATCACCTACAACGGATTCCCTTACCCTTCTTTTCTTGTCACCACCACCCTCGTTTTTGTTCTCGTTTTTCTTTTCACCGTCATCGGCAATGTTCTTGGTGGGGCCAGCTTCAACCCCACCGCCACCGCTTCCTTCTACGCCGTTGGTCTTGGTTCGGATACTCTCTTCTCAATGGCGCTTCGTTTCCCTGCGCAGGTTCATTCGTTGCTTCTTCCCTTTTGTGTCCAAAAGGGTTTTTCTCTTTCTCTCTCTCTGTTTCTCTGTTTTGTGTTGCTTTTAAATCAACTTTTTTGCTCTGTCTTTTTTGCCTTCTTTTTTCTTTTTGATCTTTTGAGGATGTTCGTGGTGGGTGGATGAGTACATAAAACTTAGATACAGGTTGTGTTTTATGCGGTGTTGCGTGGACAGAAAGGAAATTTTGAAATTTGAATTGGAGAGAATGTGAAAAGAGAAAATTTTGGGGCCCTTTACTTTTGTGTTCATTTCCTGTTTTCTTTTTTTGTTTTCACTTTTATTTTACAATACTGATATCTTGTTATCAACATTGTTTCTTGTACAAATCTTTGAAAATAAAGTATTAATTTTGTAAATTAAAAGTGAAAACATGGAATCTAATCAATTAAACAACAGTAAACATGCCCTTGAATTTTTGTTTTCTGAATTAATTTTTTTTCACTTTCTCTCCAATTAAACAGCACAATACATGTTATTTGGCTTTTTCTTTTCTCTTTATTTTTTCCCTCATATTCAAACATACTATTAGTATTGTTTTCTGATCAGAATTGAAGTTTTATTTTAGTAGTCTGCCTAACAAGGATTTGCATTAGAGTTTCAACTTGAGTTATCGAATCAAAATTTTTCAATGTTGATGGGAGAATAGTACCAATCATACAGTTAGTGTTATTCTCTCTCATTAGAATTGAATTTTCATTTTAGTAATAAGGATTTAGATTGAAGGATCAGTATATAGGTTATAGAGGTTAAACTTTGATTTTGGCAGAAAAATAGCACCGGAAATGCCTAAGGAAATGCTTCAAAGTTTTATTCTGATATGATTGTGCAAGGGATATTTGATGGATGGTTGAGTTGTGAACAGGCAGCTGGTGCTGCGGGCGGTGCACTGGCAATTATGGAAGTGATTCCTGCGAAGTACAGGCACATGATTGTGGGGCCTTCTTTGAAAGTGGATTTGCACACTGGGGCTGTCGCTGAAGGGGTGTTGACCTTTGTGATTACCTTTGTCGTTCTCCTCATCTTCCTCAAGGGCCCTCGTAGTGACTTGTTGAAGACTTGGTTGCTGGCCACGGCAACTGTAGTGTTGGTCATGGTTGGATCTGCCTACACCGGACCAGCCATGAATCCTGCCAACGTGAGTGATTACCTTATTTTAGCATTTGCCATTTTGTTTTTTCGTGCATGAATTGTATGTGTTTCTTGCATTTTTCTTTTGCATTGTCACCAGGGTGATTTGAAATACGTTAGATGTCGAGATTGTATGAGTCAGGCATTTTAGTACACGAGACTTTAAAAGTCATTCATTTTAGTCCGTTTCTACTTTATTTTATGTTGTCGCTTTGTACCAAATACAATAGGACTAAAGTGAATGACGTGGTTTTTAAAATCTCGGGTGCTAAAATGCTTGACCTTTACAATTTCAAGGACTAATCTGAGGTTTACTCAATTATCATCATTTCTTGTCTTCTTTTTCAGTTAAATCGTTTTTAATAATTTCTGCCTAGGAATTGTTGTTCTTCTAAGCATTCTGGAATATAACTTTTGTTCCTGGCCTTTGATCATGAGAAATATGCTTTGTTTTGTAGCTTTATTCAACTATTGAATATGTTGATCATATGTATGCTGCAGCCATCCTTTCCGTCTCTCTGTCCCATTGTTATTATGTTATTTAATGGTGTCAAATCCTCCTGTATGTCTGCATAGTTCCTACACTTTTGGTGTTCTATAAATAAAAACTAAGTATTTACAGAAGATAATGCTACTGATATTATATACTACTCATTATATTACTTTTTATCTTGCTCTCTCATGTGACATTTTTTTTTATATTTATTTCTCAACATTCCTGCATTAAGACAAAGTTCAACAATAAAGTTTATGGTTTATAAGCTTGCTTGTTTCTTTTTAATTGTTGTGAAGATTGTCAGCACAAAAGAGTGAGACATAATAGAAATTGATAGAAAACAGAAACGTATTTGTTTTCTCTTCTATTCCTCCTGTTTCTCTTTGTATTTATGTTTTCTTTTATGTGACAAATATGTCAATCTCAGCGTTAAATAATGTATCAAATGCAAATTTATAATATGGCTGAATATTATGAGCCAAAGAACTATAATCATCCACATAGTCATCAGTTGCAAGCTATAGCACCACTATAGCGGCATCGCGACAATGGGCTGCTCTAAGGAAGCTCATTGCATTGTAGCTCACTGTTATGTCTTGAGAGGCAAGAATCGTAGCTGCTATATCAGCCACCATTGCAGCCACTCTCACTCCTTTGAAGACTAAATCATGGACTACTCTCATTTGTCTTTTCTCTCTTCGATGCAAACCATCTGGCACAGAGCTCTCAGCTGCATTCCTGCCAATCCAAATCTATAGAATCATATGATTTACATCTCCCTCTAATAACCAATATTCACCTTCAAGGCAGTGCTAGCTTGCATTCCATATAATCTGTTTTACTTGTGCTCTAACAGAAATAATGTATGATTCCGGAGTTTCCCTTCAGAACAGTAGCGTACCATTTATTTCTTCTCTTGAGTCTCCCCCTAGAACTATATCTTTTGCCAAAGGCATGCATTGAGGCACTGGCTCTTGGATATGTCGAGTAAGAACATCCTAATCAAGGTAAAAAGATAAGGGTAGTTAACCCTTGTGAATCTATAGTTACAAGGAAATCCTGTGTGGCCATTCTTGTCCTGTTATATGAATCTTTTTATGTCCTAATATAAGGAACACAAACTCCCCTCTTCTGTAGGTCCCTCCTCATTACTTCTTATAACCTTGTCATAGGCCATTTTTAGGGCAATGAAAACCATGTGTAGATCTTTTTGTTTCCACTGACACTCTCCGTCAAACCGTGCATTGCAAAAGGTATGTTATTTCCATGATTTACCTGCCAAGCATACAATAAAATTGGTTCTCTGAAATGCGAATCTCTTATCTTTATCTCCAATTTGTTACTTTCTCCTGTAGTTTCATAGTATGGCTAATAGTCTTAATCCCTTTGTAGTTAGTACAGTTCTGTATGTTCCCTTTTCTTAGACCTTATTATCTCGTTAAACAACTTTGTGAGCTTATTTATACCTTTCTCCCCTTGGCACTTCCATACTTCAATAGATATCTTATCTAGTCCAGCAACTTTTTCACTGTCCATCCTCTTTACCCTTTAGTGTTTCTTTTACCTCAAATTCCTGAATTCTATGATAGATATATAATTTTGGTCGTCCAATGTAATTCTAATCAAATTGAGTCCATTAGAGTTCCATTTCCTTCATTAACTTGTAAAATAACCTTTCCATCATTCTTAAATATCTTCTTCCATGACCAACACTTTTACACTCTTTGATCTTCTGGAAAAATTTTGAACCATTTCTCAATTTGTGTGTCATCATTCTATATTTCATATATTTCTTACATGACTGCAGTATTTCTCTGGTGATAATGTGAGAACCTTTATTCCTATCGCATTTCCTCCTCCATTATAATTTAGCACTAATGTGACTTTCTCATCCATTATGGCTTGGCTCCTAATTGAACTCTTCTAAAGTGAAAGAGGATGAGATCATGGGTTTGAAATCTGCTGGCCATTTTATGCTATAAGTAGATACAAATGAGATTCTCTCTTGTTGATAAAACTATCAAGACTAAGTATCAACATCCTTTTCTTTTCCTGCCTGTGTGCTCAGTGGTATCAGTTATTGTTCTTACTTTTTTATTATCTTTATTAGATGTCTCCTGCTGAATTATTCCATTCATTTTTTTTAGCTGCGTTTATAGGTTGCTCAGCATCTACAGTTTTCTTACAATATCATGAGCTTATATCATTTAATGAGTATGATTGTTATGGTTGATCTGCACTTGAAACTGGACCACATACCTCATTCTCTCAACAAAAAGATTAGATGTTGATCTATGTTAAATAAAATAGTCATCAAGTTATGCAAATATTCAGCCAAATTATATTGCTTATTGTCTTTTCAAGGACAACATGGAAATTGCATTTGGTTTTTCTAAAGTTTGAGTCAACATAATGTGTGTGAACTAGAATCTTGGTTATGTATCTGCCATGCTAGATTTCAGTTAGTCATATTTGGAACATAAAGAGTTGCTAGTAACACTCTTTGACACTCCTTTTTTAATACTCTCTATTATTCTGTGTAATGTAATGCTGGCTGCGCTAAATAATATTGACCTACTCTCTATATTAGTGGTGCCAACATGAAATTTCACCAAATTGAGTGTTGAAAAAGAATGTCAAAGTGAGTCATGGTTCGTATGAATCTCCTTAAATGATATGTCTCGCCATCTTTCATATTGTTTCTGTACCCCTCGATCCCTCTCGGTTGGGGTGTTTGTAGCCCTGAACCTTCGGCACCCGACCGAGACACTAGGGTTACCAAATGCATGACCCGCCACGCACGTCACTCAAGTTCCTTGGCCCCTAAGTAAAATGGGCAGTTTACAAGTGACTCCCGGGGATCTTGGAGAAGCAGTTACATCATGATAAGATAAACCCCTACCCCGAGGAAATTGAATCGGGCAGTTACAAAATAACCCTATATATATCTCGTTGTTGAACCTAGAAAGATAGCATATACTTCACACTTTCCCCCGAGAAAATGTATTTGGACTAGGTTTCCTTTCCCTAAGGTACGAGCTAGTTATAGGAACAGTTTCTAGTACAGATATAAATAATGGAGAAGCAAATAATTGGCTTAACATGAAGTAGTCAAGGTGAACTTTTTCATAGTTTGACTCCAAATAGTCATCTTAAAATCAGAATTTGGTATTGCTCATTGAATTGTAACTCATTTCTTTGATGTTCCTATTAATTATTCCTTTGAACTTCCTGTAGTTTATATATATCTTCTCATGTTTTTGAATATTCTGATGTTAATATAGGTTTGGTTAGGGTCTAGACTTAGAGATGCCAATGAATAACTTTGTGATGTGTTATTGTCCTGCAGGCTTTTGGCTGGGCATACTTAAACAACTGGCACAACACATGGGACCAATTCTATGTATACTGGATTTGCCCCTTCATCGGAGCAATATTGGCTGCTTGGCTGTTCCGCGCTGTCTTTCCACCACCACCACCAGAAGTTAAACAGAAGAAAGCATGAAAAGGGATAGTAGATTTGGTTCTTCATGTCAATTGTAAAACGCCATGCTACTGCATTAAGAACCTTTTTTTATTTCTTACTTTATATACTTTCTTCTTCATTCTCTCTTCTGTTTCTGAACTCAACCTTTCAGCTTATAATTTAAACATGTTCCGTGCAAAATCAGATGGGAAAATGTTCGTTTTAAATTAATGGGTTATGTTTGGCCCATAAATTTGGTATCCGCTTAGAAAAAAAATGTAGAATTTTAGTATCTAGATTGGATACTGATTTGATTCACGTTGATATTATTCCTTTCTGGCAAAAGTCCAATTCTGTTTGGGTCAATAAACGTGGATTGATTTCAATATAGCAATCTTTTGTTTCTTTTCTTAATTATGAAAAGGGATTAAGGTGAATTAAACTAAGAGAATGTTTGGATTCTCATCCTAAATGTGGTTTTTCATGTTTACTGAAAAGCTAGTAATTATAACTTTCATGTTTGCAAGTATAATTGACGTGGTTTCCAAGGTAGTAATTTTAACTTCCCTAAAGAATGCAAATTCAAATGAACATGCATTAGATTGCAAAGGGAGAAGAAAGGAAAAAAGTGTAAAGGAAAATGAGGAGGTTCAACTTTATACCATGAATATGCAAAGCCGGAGTTACAAGGGATAAAATGAAATATAAATGTAACAAGCAATAAAACTAAATTACTCTTGCATATAAGTAAAATAATAAGAATATATATTATTTAATAACTTCCACATTATAGGATTAATGATGCTGGAAACTGTCTCACTCATCCAAGGAAGAATGATACCGACTTATACCACGAAGATTGATCTGAACATGTGTTACAACCTCTTCTCTATAGTATCGGAGGTTCGCAATGTCCGAGTGTTTAGCGACCAACTTAGAAACCTGACTTATTCGCTATACTCAACCATACAAGAGACCGTGAAGACGCAATGACCGCAGCAAACGACACACTACATCTCTAAGAACGTATTCAGTCAAAGATGCCTATGGTGTTTTACTTCTCAGTCAAAGATGCATATGATGTTTTATCTTCTCAAGGTTCGGTAGTGGAGTGTGAAGAAGTGCTTTCAAAGATATGGTGTCTTCCAGTCCCCTCAAATCTTCAAGTTTTTATCTGAAGATTGATCATTGATAGCATACAAACCAAATCAAATGCTCAACACTGATCTATTATGTCCTTTCTGTAATGAATCTGAAGACAGCACTAGCCACCTATTTTTCACGTGCAGGTCTTCGGTGGGGTTGTGGAATCAATGCTATCAGTGACGGATAGAGGATCTAGATCAGTGGTGAGACAATTTATTTAAAAAATAAAAATTGATAATTATCATTATCATTAAGAATAGTAAATTCAAATAATAAAATTAAAGAGTATAAAATATGAAAATATAAAAACATGAGAATAGTGGGTTCAAATATATAAAATTAAGAGGTCAAAATATAAAAATATTAAATAATTATATATAATTTTTTAAAGTGAGGAAATGCATGTGTAGTTGTGCACACCCTCACTAAAGTATGGATCAACTACTCGATGCTATAAATGGATGAGGGTTGATTGGTTATAGGTTTCACACAATCTGTTATTTTCTCTGTGGCTCTGTTAGAGTTTGTTTGATGTTCAGTTGTGTTTAAGATAATGTGTTAAGTTCCTTTCTTTTCCTTGTAACTGGCATTGCCTCTCTTTGTATCTTGGCTTTGTTACTTCTGTCTTCTGGTACCGATTATGGATATATTTGTTTTGTTGGCTGACCAATTTTTTTGTTTAACTAAAATAAGAAACATGTACCATATTTTGTACATTAAACTTACTTAATCAGAAATATAATATCACTTTAAATTACATTTGGGATATACCAATATATTAAAATAATATTATCAAAATTGAGTTGGTATAACTAATTGAACTGGTATGATCAACTGATGATATACATTTTGAACAGGTTGCTAGATTGGAAATACAAAATTGGTGTAATTTGACCAATTGAGTGAACGAGTGTCCCACCCAATCAAATTAATATGAGTGATTTGATGCCTTATGAATTTCCAAGTAAATTAGTATTTGAAAATTTGTTTAATTTTTTTTTTAAGAATATGATAAAATTTTCCTAATTATTTAAAGTATAAATTTACAAAATTATAATTTTCTGAATTTGTTTAACATATACTACTGATCCATGCATTTTAACCAATAGTCCAATTTGTTCGATTAATTGACCATGAAAACAAAAAGCATTGACATTAAATGCATGAGATCCAAATCCAATACTAATGTTGAGAATTTTGGAATAATAATACTTTATGGCCTAATTGTTTACTGGTAACATAATTTTGTGTTGTCGGCTCAGATCTGAATCCAAATCTGAGCTTAGGTCTAGAGCAGTTTTTTGGCCCACAAGTTAGGTAAAGTTTTAAAACTTCATCTATACTTCATAATTCATATCTACAAACGTTATTCACTTATCGGTTTATCATCATGCACCCATTTATCATGACACATTGCGTTGTATGTAGACAACTCTTTCTCACTTTTTTTCCCCATGTATATGCAAATTCTAAGTGCGGTTAAGTATGTGTTTCAAGAGTGTTGATAAAATTAATTTAAATGGAATTGATTTATAAAATTTATTTTGATTAAAATTTATTTTAAAATAATGTTATTTATGTTTGAATATTTTTTTATAAAATTAAATTAGGAACAAAATTTAATATAAAATTTTAGATATAACACATGAGTTATTTAAGATTACTTTAAATCAAAATTAATTATGAATTGATAATTAATTATAAAATTTTTCTCTAACATAAAACTAAATATATAAAAATTTATTCAAAATCAATTCTAAACATAAAATTAATAATTAAATGTAAAACCAAACACACCGCTTGGCATTTAGCCCCTAGTTTAGTACATACAACCATAATTGTGAAACTTGGTTCGACCTAGGTGGTCGAATCGATCAAACAAAGATATAATGATCTAATCGAATCAATTTTATTATTGTATCAGTTATATAATTAATCTGATTAAACTCGGTCTGGTCAATTTTACAAAAAATATGTTTATTTTGGATTTTTATAAAAAAAATGAATTTTAAATTTTAGATTATTATTTTAAATTTTGAAATATAAATAAATTTTTCTTATTATTAATTACATATTTATATATATAATATATATATAATCAAATGAGATTAATTAATTATTGACCTATCAATTAAATCACTAAATCACTAATACAGTGTACTTCTATCATGTGAATGACGATACCGATTTCACGACTATGCACCCACAACAGTAGCCGGTAATATAAAGTAAAGTGAAAAAGAGTTCATTCTTTCGTAGCATTTTCATTTTCTTCCACCAGACCGTATATGACACGTAACCGTTTTAGATTTTACACTTAATTAATAATACTTAAATACTTAATATACACACACGAGAGGGAGAACGCGGAGAGATTCAGAAACAGAAGGACTCGGAGGGCGAAGAAGGCAAAGTCAGTAACCATTCCTTCCTTCACAATTTACAGTTACACCTTTTAAGCATTTTTCCCGCACAAACAACACAGACACTGACTCTCTCACTACACGCGCGCGAGAGAGAGAGAGAGATAGAGAGACCTCAGTGTCTGAGACGCACGAAACGTGCATTTTCCCATACGACGGACACCATCACGTCGTTTTTGTGTCCCCGTCGTTTCGGATCCATCGTCATCGTTTTTGTCTTCTTCTTCCATTAGTTTAGTTGAGAATCAATCCCAAGACACCGAGCTGGAGCCTCCGCCCGCCACCGCCGCTGCCTCCAACGGTCAGATCCGGTACCGATCGCCGTCCTCCGCCGAGCTATTCGACGGCAGCAGCAACTCTCCGCCCTCGCACGCCGCCGACCAGCACTCGCCGGAGTTCGAGTCCAGCAAAATGCTGAAGCGCCCCGGCCGCCAGGAGTCCCTCGCCGACAAGATCTACCGGTTTCGCGGGACCCTGCTGGTCGTCGCGATCCCGCTCCTCCTCATCACCTTCGTCCTCTACGTTATGCCGTCCAGCACCTCCAACGAGTCCGTCGGAGACTACGCCCTCGTTAACCGGAAAATGTCCCCCGAAAAGAAATCCGCCGGCTCCTACGCCGTCATCTTCGACGCCGGCAGCTCCGGCAGCCGCGTCCACGTCTTCCATTTCGACCACAACCTAGATCTCGTTCACATTGGCAAAGATCTCGAACTTTTCGTCCAGGTCAAATCAAATTATTATTATTATTACTATTACTATTATTCTAACCGAGGTTACGATCGCAACGTAAAAGTTTTTCGATTCACATGAAATTGAAGCCTCATTTGGTCGCAATTTGCCATAATGTAAAGGATTGCGATGAAACCCTGGTTATTGCTGTTATTTGCTTGTGTTTTTGGTCTTACAGTGTTGGTTGGTATTTTGCAGAAAAAACCGGGTTTGAGTGCGTTCGCTAAGAATCCGAAACAGGCAGCGGAATCTTTGGTTTCGCTTTTGGAGGAGGCGGAGAGTGTTGTTCCTCGTGAATTGCGATCCAAGACACCGGTTCGAGTTGGGGTGGGTGTTTTTTTTTTTTTTTGTTAAATTTATATTTTTCCAAGCCTATGTTTATTTAGTTAAAAGTTGGGATTTGAGAATTTTCTTTTAGGAATTCTAATGCACATTCCCGAATTTCAATGTTCAACATGAAAAAGGAAAAGTTTGTTGCTTTAAGAGTATTTTCTGAACTTCCTTAATTGATGTGTGTGTTAAATTGACGTTTGGGTTTTATATGAAGGGAACTTGAATTGAATTTGTGAGGTATTGCAGGCAACTGCGGGTTTGAGGGCTTTGGAAGGGGATGCATCGGATAGGATTTTGCAAGCGGTGACTACTGTGTCTCAATTTCAATGTTTTTAGCAGCTATGCGCAATTTGTTTTGTTTTAACATTTTGTTTCTTTTGAATTTCATTAATTTAAGGTAAGGGATTTGCTTAAGGATAGGAGTAGCCTTAAATCTGAGAGTGATGCAGTTACGGTGCTGGATGGAACACAAGAAGGTGCTTATCAATGGGTATGATTTATAAACTTAATGTTGTTAGTTATTGGCTACGGCTTTACATTTTCTTAGGGTTGCCTATGGCCTTTATGCCATTTATTATTTACACATCAAGACTAGAATGCATCCTGACTTGGGAGAATTAACAATCTTTTACTGAAATAGATCATATAGTAAAAATGTGGAACTGAGTGCACAGGGACTATAAGAGAATTGACTAGCTTTCACGAACATAGATCAGATTGTTAATTAGATACATTATGGTTTATGGTGATTGTGGGATTTGAGTAATGTTTACTGAGGTTTGGCGGTTCAATGGTTTCTTATTCTTTATTTTTGAGTGGGCTGGAGATGGGTTTGAAACAACAATTGTGAATGAACTCTCTTCTACTAAATGGAGTTTTATGTTGTTGAAAAGGTATTTTTGAGACAAACTAAGTCAGAAGTAGTATACTGTCATGTTCGTACTCTTTTATCTTTCTATTCTTTTATTAAGTTTGTGGTAACTATGTTCATAGTTTATTGAGTTGCTCCACACTATATCAAGAAGTCTGAAACAAGGAAGGAGGACAAGGGGTTCTCTTAGAAGTAGAACAAGCAGAAAAGAAAATATAATCATAAAAGATGCATTTGCTTTACAGTCCCATTTTCTTAAAATAGAATTCTACCACAAATGATGAGAGGGATAAAAATCCAAATACATAATTCACCAATAACATAAGTCATTGCTGGTTTTCTGAAAGAATGAATTGTACAAAGTATTCACATTTTTACCAGACGGGCAATGGGATTTAATTGCTGTTACAACCTGTGGTGACAAAGCAGGTAGATGTACAACAAATACTAGTAGTTGTATTATTTTGGTTGGTTATACAGTGATGGTATCCTCTGGCCAGCTTAGTAGTGCTAATTTAGTCTGAAGAAAGCTGTTAATAAATATGCCATGTCAGCAATTCCAGACCAAATTGAAGCAATAAACAAACAGTTCAACTAAGATAATAGTTTAGTCATTTTGATAGCTCTTGCTTACAGTGTCTTTCCATATTTTCAAAAAATAAAGCTGGAAAATTTTATGATGTGCTGTATTTCTGAAACTCTGTATATTTCATAAAAAGGGCAGACCAATTGTCTTGCAACTCTAGTTTTATACTTTTATGTCTAAGATTCAATTGGACTACAATTGCTTTTGTTTTATTGCCTCGGGGAAATTAATGGAAAATATGGGTGTGGAGAATTACTCATTTTGCAATTTTTGCGGCAATTTAGTGAGGCTTGAATTTCTATAAACCTGCTTCATGACATGATCTTGAGAATATGCTCTTTGTTAATTGGTTGAAAACCGATGATATAGCTTGTTGATTTATATGTATTGCAAGCTCTCCCGGAATATCTTATTCAACATGCAATTATAAAGTTTATTTAAAAAATTCAGTTATCAATTTGTTGTAAGTATATAAAATTTACTTCTTCTCCAGAGAAAGTTTCAACGCACTTGCACTCAAACTCTTCTCATATCATTATAGTTGAACTTTCTTTTGAATTTGTGCATCCTGTATTGTTGGGTGGAAAGCTTAACTTATTGAACTTGGTATGACCTCCTCAGACCTGTTTTCTGAATTTGTAATTTAATAGAATAAAGGAGCTTGCATATTGTACTACTGAAAAATGTGCAGTCTAAAGTCCATATCAATATTTCTAATTACTATTCTAAGAATGTACTATATTCCAAATGAAACAGTTTTTTACAAGTAGTATTCTAGGAAGGATGGTTAGTAAAATCTACTGACAGACTTGGAAATTTTGGGTGGTGGGGGCAAGATAATATCTCATTATCTCTTACTTCATATGAGAATATTAATAATAAAACTGATACAGAGCATATTCAAAGACAAATGAAGCTTAAATGTGAATCTAATACTATAGTAGTATTACAAATATTTTGAAATCTAGTAAAGGACATTGTCCCCACACTACTACACTTAGGTCTGTCCATGATGCCATCTCACTGTTAGTTTCTTTCGTGTAATAGTTTTAACATAGTGCTATCCAGTACTATAAACGTTTTGAAATAGGGAATTAAGATGGAGATGGACAATATTATAAAGATATATAAGTTTTAAATTGGGGATGGACATTATTATTTTATCTGAGTTCTTAAATATGGATGATCTGAATTCTGAAGAATAAAAGACATGTGGACTTGGTTCTTGTTTCTGATTGTTAGATTCAAAAGATATGTTTATAATTCTATCCTAATTCAAAAAAAAATAAAAAATTGATATTCCAAATTATGGTTCATTCTGACAAATTTCCTCTAAAGAACTGACACAGGATCTTGTTTGTCTTATCTCGCAAAATGTTTTAGGTTACTATCAACTATCTATTGGGAAACTTGGGAAAAGATTATTCAAAGACTGTTGGGGTAGTTGATCTTGGAGGTGGATCTGTTCAAATGGCTTATGCCATCTCAGAGACAGATGCTGCCATGGCTCCAAAAGTAGCAGATGGTGGGGATCCATATGTCAAGGAGATGTTCCTGAGGGGAAGGAAATACTATCTCTATGTTCACAGGTTTTCTACTTACTCTTGTTATGTCATTTTGATTTGTAATCTTTTTCAGCCTCTAGGAACATTAACTCATGGACCTGTGTACTTCGGTACTTCCACTTTGTAGTCTTTTTCATCTCCTATTCTATGTTCACAGATATTCTGGAATACTATTTTTCCTTGTCTGATAGATTTTTACATCTTGCTTTCAGTTACTTGCACTATGGTTTACTAGCTGCTCGTGCAGAGATTTTAAAGATTTCTGATGATGCTGAAAACCCTTGTATCACATCTGGCTATGATGGTAAATATACTTCTTTCTGTCTGCCTGATGCTATTTTGATGCTCAGTTAAAATTTGGCTCTTTTCTTAACCTTTCATTGGTCCACAAGGAAAAAGAGTTTGAATTTTTTTTTAATATTCTTTTTCTTCCTGCCTTATAATTCTGATACGTGGCTATTTTTTCTTTAAATTTTTTTCTTAGGATCCTACAACTATGGAGGAAAGTCGTTTAAGGCTTCATCCGGCTCTTCTGGTGCAAGCTTAAATGAATGCAAAAGTGTTGCTCTTAGGGCTCTCAAAGTTAATGAGTCAACATGTACTCATATGAAGTGTACTTTTGGTGGGATATGGAATGGTGGAGGGGGGGATGGACAGAAGAACCTTTTTGTTGCCTCTTTCTTCTTTGACCGGGCTGCTGAGGTATTTACTATTTTATTTTATTCAACCTTGGAACGAGTGTTGATAGCCATTGCTTGGAATGCTACTGCATTGCGGTTCTAATCATACTATTTATTCATAGGCTGGTTTTGCTGATCCCAACTTGCCAGTCGCGATAGTTCGTCCAGCAGATTTTGAGGATGCAGCTAAGCAAGCATGCCAAACAAAACTTGAGAATGCCAAATCCACTTTTCCTCGTGTTGATGAGGGGAACCTTCCCTATCTTTGCATGGATCTTATATACCAGTATACACTACTTGTTGATGGGTTTGGTAGGTTTAATTTCAATGTTGGAATAGCTATAATGATATTTCTACAAAGTCTGAGTTATGGTGTTATCTTCCTGCACTCATTGCTTCAATTTGTTGGCAGGCATATATCCATGGCAAGAGATTACATTGGTGAAGAAAGTTAAATACGACGATGCCCTGGTTGAGGCAGCATGGCCCTTAGGCAGCGCCATTGAAGCTGTGTCATCTGTGTAAAATTACTGGGACTATCGCTTCGATTATTTGTCAGAAATCTAGGGGCACATGAGTTTCATCACCTGGATTTTGTGGGGAAATACTGTTATTCATGATGATCAGAGATTAACTTTCAGGCTGAGCTGAGATTGGATATGGGTCTGTGATTCAGACATAATGGGAGATTATAGCTTCATTATTTTTCATATGTAATTAATTCACAAACATATCTAATTTGTGATTTTGGAAGATTCATTCGATTCATTAAGGGCATCTATATATGTTGTCTTAAGAGACGAACAAAATGGCGATACTATCACCATTTCATTTTTGTTTCTATTAATGGTTTCATTCGTGATCATAGTTAATCCTTTATTACTTCTCATCTTGTTGATGGCCCAGACCTAGCTTGTCGCTTGCAGGAGTGTGGGTTAGTAGTAACTTCGTTATCAATTTATCATATTACACGTAAAACTAATTCGTTGTCGACAGTACACAGGACAGACGTGTGAGAACGGCATAACGTTGTGTTTCTTGATTCCATCTAAATCAGGCATTCCAGACAAATTCTGTTTTTCCTTTTCCTTTTTATTATGTTTTTTTCTTATTATTTTTTGTTATCAGTGTCAATTCATTTAGAGATTTATTAAGGTCAATCATTCATTGAAAATATCTAACACAACGCAAAACAAGAGTATTACAACAGTACACCAAAAATAAACAATAGCAAATAGCCAAAATACGCATACACACCAAATAAATGAGAGTCGGTCCTACACTCTTTCTCCTTATTTATTTCTTGTGTCAGTACTGCTCAACAATAACTCCAGCTGAGTTGATACAAAACATCCTAAAATGAATCCGAGTGAGCAATGTTGTGTAAATGGTTTAAATACTTTTTGGGAATAAATATCGACTTTACACCTAAAGAGGGGATCTCAAGTCAGAAGTCTCAGGAAGGCCTGATTTAATAGATAAAGACCCTAAAGGCAGTTTAAACCGATGTAGAACCCGACTTGAATGATAGGATTCCCAACGCAAGCCATAACCAATAAGACCCTCACATGTGGCATTTAGGACCTTGACTCTACTACTATAAATAAGGGGATCCTAACGGAATGCAACTAACACATTCATTCCATACAAAATCACTCTCTCAGATTACAACGACTCTTATAAATCATTCTGAATTCGATATCTTCAACTTTTCGTGTCCACATCGTAACAGATAAAATTTCGATATATGACTCTATACCATGATTCAACTTGGGTGAGTTCACTTTGGTGGCAATGGACTCCAATTGGTTCACTTTAAAAGGTTTAGCGAAATCCTTGAATGGTATACTACTGCCAGTCTTGGTTGCGAGGTAGTGGTCTTTGTGAGACAGGAAATTGATGGATTACCTTCTACTTTAATAAACATGTAAATACAATTTTAATAGAAAAAAATCGTTATTTTATTTCTTAACGTAAAATTTTTATTCTCAACTTAGCAAAGCTTAATGTACCTTAAGATTCGTTTAGATAAGGTTTAATTTTCCATAAAGTAAATCTTACATTACATTGTTGAAACTAGTTTTGAAATATCTGCGAAAAGTGAAAAATAAATATGAGATGGTTCGAGATAGCGGGGTTGCAGGGAGGAAAGAAGGGTAGAGGACCATAGATCCCTTCATTTGAGTCGAATGAGAATGAAAAAAAAAAAACAATAAAATGATATGAGATCCACAATTTTATACATCTCAATTCACTTTCTATTTCTTTATTTTATTTCTTTCACCCAATCACCCTAGAGATGAAGGTGGAGGTGATCTTGCATTTTAAAAAGTCCAAAATAAATGGGGGGTGGGAAGAGTAAAAATAATGATGTAAATAACATTTCCGTAGACGTTAACACGAAGAACTTCTCAACGGTATGACCCAACATTGATCATTTAGAGCGTCTTACGTAGATTCGGTATGGTATTCTTTCTCTCCAGTTCCCTCTCTGTATGTAGGAAGTTTCTTTCTCTCAAACATTCGATACGGTATACTGCTTTTGATTTACAAGTCACCTTCGCTTTGAGTTTCTTTTAGTCATTTTCACAAACACCTTTCGCTCAACGTTTAAGACCCTCATAAATTTGGGTCGTCTTATTTTTGTGCCCTTTCCAATTTCGAGAGACTGAAGTGTGAATTGCTTATTTGTCAATCATGATCAGAATCAGATCTAACTTACCTCTTTTCTCTGTTGTGCTATCACGCATTAGCCATAACTCAATCGCTGTTAATCATTGTCATATAGTAGAGAAGCCCCTTACGGGTGCTACTTTCAATTTCTTTGACCCTTTTAAGTCTGAAACTTTTTTAGCACCACAAAAGTTTGGTTTCAAAGTCAAGCCTTTTTCTACTTCATCTTCAACTAGAAACCTTGGGGCTTCAATTGATGCCCCTGCACATGGGGCCTTGGTTGATGATGATGATGATGGGGATGGGGATGAGGATGATGATGATCACGACAAGAATAAAGATAAGAATGGTACCCATTGTAGTCGGTTACATTTAAGGGATGATGGTCTTGCCAAAGATGTTAAAACCATTTTGGCTATAATGCATGAAGTGGGTTCTGGACCATCTCAAATTAAGCAGAAGCTTGAACATTGCAGTGTTGTTCTATCACCCGAGCTGGTTGTGGAGGTCCTTTCGAGATCTCGTAATGATTGGGAAGCGGCTTTCACTTTTTTCTTGTGGGCTGGCAAGCAACCGGGGTATGCTCATTCAGTTCGCGAGTACCATTCTATGATCTCCGTCCTTGGCAAAATGAGGAAGTTTGATACTGCTTGGAACTTGATTGAGGAAATGAGAGGAGGTAGAAATGGTCCATCTCTTGTCACTCCGCAAACACTGTTGATTATGATAAGGAAATACTGTGCTGTACATGATGTTGCAAGGGCTATCAATACTTTCTACGCTTATAAACGGTTTAACTTTCGAGTTGGGCTAGAGGAATTTCATAGCCTTCTTTCTGCCCTTTGTCGGTATAAGAATGTGCAAGATGCTGAGTACTTACTGTTCTGCAACAAAAATGTATTCCCGTTAGACACCAAAAGCTTTAACATCATTCTGAATGGATGGTGTAATTTGATTGTTAGCACTAGTCATGCAGAAAGAATATGGCATGAGATGATCAAGAGAAGAATCCAACACGATGTTGTCTCCTATGGAAGTATCATATCTTGCTATTCAAAATCTTCTAAACTTTACAAGGTGCTCAGGATGTTTGATGAGATGAAGAAAAGGAAGATTACTCCAGATAGGAAGGTTTATAATGCCGTCATTTATGCCCTAGCAAAGGGCAGGCTTGTAAAAGAAGCTGTCAATCTCATTGGAACAATGGAAGACAATGATGTTACTCCAGATGTTGTAACTTACAACTCCCTGATCAAGCCTCTTTGCAAAGCCCACAAAGTTGATGAAGCTAAACAACTTTTTGATAAGATGTTGAAACGGCACCTGTCCCCAACAATTCAAACTTTTCATGCTTTCTTCCGTATATTGCGGACCAAGGAAGAAGTATTTGAGCTCTTGGACAAAATGAAAGAGCTGGGGTGCTACCCAACCATTGAGACTTATATAATGTTGATAAGAAAGTTTTGCCGCTGGCGCCAGCTTGATGATGTATTTAAGATATGGGATGCAATGAGGGAAGGTGAAATAAGCCATGACCGTAGTTCATATATAGTGCTGATTCATGGGCTGTTTCTAAATGGAAAGCTAGAGGAAGCGCACAGATATTATGCAGAGATGCAAAAGAAAGGCTTCCTACCTGAACCGAAGACAGAAGAAATGCTTCAAGCATGGGTTTCCGGGAAACAGGCAACAGAGGGTCAGGTGACAGATTTAGAACCAAATCAACTGGAGAATGATACTCTTAAAAAGAAAGTAAAGGGCATACCGAGTAAATTTGACAGGGAAAAGGCCTTTCTTCGGGAACCTGAGACCAGAAGAGTAACAAGAGAAAGGGGTTTTTCTTTTTGGGAGCAGTAAATCCTTATTTGATAAGAGGTCTAAATGTCTAACGACACTTTAATACTTTATTTATGAAGAAAATGACAGCTTGTTGGTCAGCATATTTTCAAATTTAATTGTGTATACCCCAAACAGGTGGATGGCATACTCTTTTCTTGGTTTATAGCCAGACTTCAACTTCCTTTATCATAAGCAAGAGCTGCAAGGTTAGTGCAATTAGTAAACAACCTTAGTTTGTTAACTGTTAGGATTGAAGACTTTTGAGTTAAAATTTATAGTGATCTAAATGTCATTGCTCCTTTACTAACAGTTAACCTTGGTGAATGTTGTAATACTGGAGCTGAACTCAGGCAGGTGCTTGTATGTATCTTGACAAGTGGATCTAGAAACTCAAACCACTGCTGTTATCACATTGATTGCAGAGAAAAATGTGAATTGATAGTTGCTTGCAGTGTTATTATTATAGAATCTACTCTACAAGTAAAATTAATACACATATGAAGTTAACATACATTGACGGAAGAAATTAATTACCTTATCTATGAAGCTGCATGAAATTCTAACTATTCACCTTGAGTTGGGCATTCATTAGTTTTTTTATGCTGCAGTGCAAAATGGAGCATCTTTTACTTTCATTTAATCTAGTATGACATCTGGTTTTTCTTAGTTAGCCCGTTTGGTCTTTGGGTTGTTAGAGTTCCTGCAAACATGCTATTTTGCATGAACCATAATTCAGGTAGCATCGAGATTCTGGAGACTATTTGATCCTGGGACCGATGACTCAGACTTCTTAGCTTGAACTTTAACTTATACATGTACCCCATACCAGGTCTTAAAAGGGTGTCGCGATTGTCAATTAGGTTAGCTGGATAAATGATTACATAAAACACCATGGAGGTGAGGGTCATTTTGATGCCCTTTTTGTGTATTTTTTGTTTTGGACCCTGCAGTATATATAAGAGTATGACAGTAATGCCATTGCTATCTAAACAACTTTTGTATTTAAAATTTTTCATAATGGCTATTTAAATCCAGGTTAAGTGAATTAACATTTTTCTGTTAAACCTCTAGATGGAGGGAAATCTGCAGTTGGATGGGCCGGCTTGCAAATATTTGGAATGAAATAAGCAATGCCGCTAGATGCATGGTCTGTCAATGATGTAATACACCGATAGAGCTGAAGAGGGAGTGCCAAAAAAGAGGAGTTTAAATTTTTAAAACCCTACCCTATCCATATTGATATCGTGTTTTATCAGGTTCGAGAAATTCCATGAAAAACTCATCACATTTATTTTTAAAATTTTAATTTACTTATACATTTTTGAATAAATCTTATATCATGTTATTAATTATATTTTAATTCAAAAAATATATAAAAATTAATAAATAGTAAATAACTTAAAAATAAAAAAATTTAAGAATTATTTTTAGTTAAATGTATAATTTAATCTTTTATTTAATAATTATTTTAATGTAAATTATTTTAACAATTAAAATAATTAATTCATATTTTTAATAATTATAAAAATGAAAGTATAAAAATAAAATCATAATTTTAATGTTTGTGTTTATGCAACAGGTAGGTTCGGCGCTAAAGGAGGGGTTACATACTCAAACCTGAATCGGATTTTACAAGTTGGGTAAAATTGAACCCAGTCAAAATGAGTGTTCCTCGTTAATATTGGGTCATGGTTGGATAAGTACCCACTTGTTCATATTTACTTGCCATGCCTAATACAAATCCAAATTTTCACAAACAAACTAAACACCTTGAAATAGATTATCACCTGATCCATTAGATGTCACAGACTCGTGTTCATCACCATTCACCAAATTGGCTATGGTAGACATATACCAGGCTCTAACTTGTAAGGGGTATTACTTGAACCACAAATTCAACCCAACTAACACTTTGATGTTTTAGCTCACTAATAGCTAGTTGTCCCAAAATTAGTTAGACTTAGTTATCTAATTATGGACCTGATATAAAATTTGGTCCTTAAAAGTGATTCCTTGTTTAGCTTTAGTCCCTAAAAAGTGTTTCTATATACAATGGTCCTTAAATGTCTATCTGAATAATATTTTAGTCTTTTTGAAGACTAAACTAGTCCTCAAAAGTTGGAATATGCAAAATTTGATTCTTTGAAATATTAATTTCTCTCACATTTTATTCACTTTTTATCATTATATATTTGTGATGAAAGGACTGAAATGTGAACAAGTTAAAAAACATTTGGGGACTAAATTGTATATATCAATACTTTCAGAGACAAGAAGACAAACAGAATATTATTTTCAGGGAACAAATTGTATATTATCTCTTTAATTACGTATAGTTAGTTAGGAACTAATTGTATCTATCACATGCACATAAATTTAGTCAATTTTAGTTGCACCCATCACTTATTTATATATATGTATATATTGTTGTGTATACAAGCTTTTGATACCAAAAACTTTGCCACTTTAATTTGAAATCTAGATTCAAGATATGTACTTATTCTTTGATATACATATGAGTGGTGCCATGACTAATGTATATAGGTCTTAATTAATAATAGTACTACTTGTTTCTTGCAGTTACTTGTGCTATGGTAACGATGCTGCTCGTGCCGAGATTTTTAAGGTCGCTGGCTATGATGGTAAATAAAAGCTTTCACTTTGATACAAATCCAAATACTACTTTGACGATATAAACAATGACCGGCCTTATTGTTTATCTTATCTTAAAATATGAGTTTGATCAAATTTAACTTCAAAAATTAGTTTATAATTAGGGTAAAAATTATTTCTTTTATATATATATATATATATATATATATATATTATTTTGATATTATCTCTAAACGATGTAAAATTTGATTGAATAGTATAATAGGGTTGGATATTTATAAAAAATGGAATGGATAAAATTAAAAGGAAATGCGAAGAATTAAAATATAATGGAATAAAAATGTGATTCCATTGGTTACGTATAAATTATATTTTCATTAATTTTGATTTTTCTATGTAGAGTTTTTAATTAAGTTGATTGTTTTTAATATAATCTGTTTTTTTTTTACCCTTTCAAGCATATAGCCTGCCAATAACATGTGTTTTTTTTTTTTTTTTTATTATTCTTCAAAGATTCTTCACATATTCCGGAAGAAAAATTAGGGCCTATGCCCCCAGTTCTGGTGGCAACTTTGATGAATGCCGAGTGTCCCCCTCAAAATTGCACATTTGGTGGGATATGGGATGGAGGAAGAGGAAGTACTGGACTGAAAAATCTTCTTTTTGTTACTTCATCTTTCTGCTATAGGTCTTCAGAGGTATCCACCATTAATTAATTTCATTTAATCATGCAATAATTAAATCTTATGATCCAACCATGCTAATTACGTTGTTTAATTATAGATTATTTTAGGTTGGTTTCGTTGATCCATAGATACCCAATTCCAAAGTTCGCCCTGTGGATTGGGAAATTGCAGCTAAAGAAGCTTGTAAAGTACCATTCGAGGATGTCAAATCCACTTATCCACATGTTCAGAAATCAATATGCTATTGTGGAAGCATCATGGCCTCTAGGAACTGCTATAGAAGCCATATCATCTTTGCCTAAATTTGAACCATTGATGTATTTTGTTTAAGATCTAGAGAAGCCAGGAAATTTCAACGACAAAAACACCTTTATTTAAAAATTAAAATAAAACTCGCCCCTTTTCATCATGGATATAATTGTAGGCTCCTAATAAAAAAATAAAAACATATTTTACCCACCCTTAAATTAATAAACACTCGTGCATCGCGAGGATTTCCTAAATTATTGTTTCAAGATGAAGATATATTAACCATATTTTTGTACCATGCCATTGCACGTAGTATGTACCATTATACTGATAAACGAGTAGCTTTCATATGACGTTATAAAGTACAAAATAATAAAGTACCACTAAAATCAATAATTTGATATGGTCTAGTGTGTAGCCTACTGCTCTACGCATAATAATGTTATAAAAAAAAAAAAAAAATCAATTAAATAAAACCACTCATTCTGTCGTTAACCATAAGGGTAGCACAACGAACAGGAATAATGGCGGAGGTGCACATTAAACAAAGCACAGCTATTAGTCACGATGAAACAGGATTTTTTTTTGTTTTTTTTTTTACTGAAGGATTTGTTTGTTTTAAAATTAACTAAAACAAGTATTTTATGCCGATAAATATTTGTTTTTATATAATTAAAATTTGTATAAAATTATTTTTAGCATCAATTATGTTTAGGGACGGGACAAACTTTCTCAGGACCTGATTAATATTTTCCTTTTTTAGAAAATGGGACTCTCAATTGACAATTTGAAGGTTTTTTTTAAAGAAAGTAAAAAGTGAATTAAGGAAGGAGGAGAGAGAAAAAAATTGGAGATGATTGATGAAGATAGACAACTTTTTTGCTTCTTCAAATAAAGTATCACGTGGGTGTGTCTCAAGAAATGCAATAGTAGTAAAAATTACTGATGGTGGAAATTGAACTTTGGACCTCTTGGTTATTAAAGATAAGCATTACCATCTGTTTTCAGTATTTAACATATATTGCAGTAATTAATATTTGAGACCCCTTATTTTTTGGGGTCATGTGCGGTTGGGCACCTTGAATGGACCCAGAAATAAATATCATTGAATATATATATATATATATATATATATATATTAGAATTATAATTAATTAACAATTTAAAATTTTAATAATTAATTTTATTTTTAATTATTTACAAATTATTTTTAAAAATTAAAATTTTTAATTTAGAAATAAAGATAAAAGAAAGTAAATTCAAAGAGATAAACGAGTAAGAATAACGTTTGGCTAATTGTAAGGTAGTATATGAAATACACAACAAAAAAAGGAGATGAAATATTGATAATCTGTAATTGAAAGAATTATGAGAGTTCTCTTGTTGTTTTAAATTATGTATTCTAATTATAATGAAAGGTTATTAATTTCAATACGGATAATAATATTTATGCCTGCAGCCTGGCCTTTCCTTTTTAGTATCTTTGTGCCTTGCCTTGTCTATTACTCCTTGTAACTTATTGTGAGTACCATTACTACTCTTAATAAATCCTTTTTAATTGGCATATAAATTGATTCATAAATTTTATGTTAAACAAATGGCCATTGGATGTGTGTGTAATTACTAATTAATATTAATTAAGTTTACCTAAATTTTACATTGAAACATGCACATATATAGTGTGGACAATTGATTTCTGATGTAAAACAAACATGTCCATGGACTTTCCACAGCTATATATATATATATATATATATATATATATATATATAATATACTTATATGGTTGGGACTTGGGAGTGAATGATCATGACTACTGCAATTCACTACTTGAGAGTTTGAAAATGGTACTTGTGTTATGGTCAAGAGGGACTAAGAACATGGACTTCCTAACCCTCTTCACTCTTCTACTCTTGTTATTCATGCATACAGCACTCTCTTCTACCCAATATCATGATGGGAACATCTTACTCACTCATCGTAAGATCTTCCCAAAACAGGAAGCTATTACCTCGTACGCTGTCATCTTTGATGCTGGTAGCACTGGTAGCCGTGTGCATGTCTTCCATTTCGACCAGAACTTGGATCTCCTTCCTATTGGCAACGAACTCGAGTTTTATGATAAGGTCAAAACTACTAATTCATAAACTACAATTATATTTAAGGAATACTTGCAACACTCTTTCTACTAAAATTCATTCCAAGTCGCAAATTTTAGTAGTTTTACTTTTTATTTAACTGAGTTTCAACTTCTGAATTAAAAATGAAACCTATCAAAATTTAGAATTTCTGACCAATTTGAACCAATAATAGAAAATAGTGTATGAAAAGTGTTACTAACATTCCTGGTTATATTTACACGTTCATGTCAATCTCCATTCTCTTCACTTCTTACAGTCTTCATTAATTATTGTGGTGCATGTAGGTAACACCCGGTTTGAGTGCATATGCAGATAATCCTCAACAAGCTGCAGAATCTCTTATCCCACTTTTAGAGGAAGCTGAAAGTGTTGTCCCTGAGGACCTGTACCCTACTACACCCGTTAAAGTTGGGGTTGGTGTTTCGGATCTCGATCTATATTAATTTGTCACTCACTGGTCACAATTCATGCGTTACTTTTGAGGATTTGGACCCAAGGTTTTGTTGGAATTTTAGGAGGAGTAAACACCAAAGAGGAACAAATAACAACACTTGAATTATATTAAAAATAAACTTCCTCACAAATTGCTCACTGTTTGTTTCTTCTCTAGTGCTATGCACTATCACACAACTACAAAGCAATTTCTTCTCTCACTCTTGTATAAGTGCTACGGCACTTCTCTCACACACAAAACAATACACTACACACACTGTTTTCTATTGCTTCAATTTCACTTCACACATATTTCAATACCTTACACATACTTATTTATAGGCTACCTATGTTACCTACCATTCCTATTAATTATAGCTAAACGTTGGTGGCAACTTTGCTTTACAACTCAAATGACTCACGTCCAACTACCTTCAGCATTCTGAAACACAACAGCCCATGTTATTGCCAACCCATTTCTCCATTTAGATGAATAATAGGTGCACATGTGATAGAGCTTTATCTTTCCAGCCTTGTCTTCCAATAATAGCTAACATGGTGGGGTCTCAGCCAAAGTGGAGTTTGTTTTCTAACAGGTTTTAATCATATTACTGGTCACAGTTAGAAATTCTCAAAAAACTTTGAAT
The DNA here is from genome assembly GCA_007407185.1 of Glycine tomentella. NCBI lineage: Eukaryota > Viridiplantae > Streptophyta > Magnoliopsida > Fabales > Fabaceae > Glycine > Glycine tomentella. Next base: position 889,964 of record PYAF01001876.1, read on the forward strand.
CCTTATATTTCTTTGGTAACAAAACAACTCTTGTTTTTTTTATAAAAAAAAAAATAGTCATCCAATTATATAAAATTGATAATTTTTTTCTTTAAGCATTATATAAGGAGAGAAAATAAGAATATAAAATGAAATAATTTTTTTAATAAATTAAAATTAGTTTATGTACAAGTTAATTTATAAATACCTTTTCATTTAATTTCTCTAAAACATTTATTTAAATTTATGTAAAAAAGTTAATTTTAGCTTTCAAAAAATGTTTAATTTAATTTTTTTTCTAACTTAAGTATCAATTGATAAGTTTATCATAACATTGCCTAAATAATCTGGTTGAGTAGCTGCAATTACTTTCATGATATGATTTAAAAAATAAGCCACAAAATCTTTAATATTGCAGCTGCAATTGAAGTTTTGGACAGTAATTAAAACCTTGTTTGGGTAGAGACTATATATGCATAATCTATTTGTTGGTCAAGTCATGAATATAATTAAAAATGTCGAACTAGTTGTCACTTCAAATCTTTAATAGTTCATTATGTAAAGGGCCTGAGTACATGTATTTTCAATTTTTTATGCTAATGCAGGCGACTGCAGGTTTAAGGCTTTTGGAAGGGGACGCTTCTGAAAGGATATTGCAAGCGGTAACTAGGATCTTCATTTCTTAATTAATTCCTTCTTATAAGTAGGCTTTCAATATCTAAAGTTTTCATTTTCTTATCTTTAGGTTAGGGATTTGCTCAAGAACAGAAGTACCATGAACGCTCAACCAGATGCAGTAGCTATTATTGATGGAACCCAAGAAGGTTCTTATCTATGGGTATGACTAACCAAACTGATTTCAATTTTTATGTCATTTATATGTTCATAACTTTATTCATTTGACTGCACATCTATGATCTGGAGAAACTATTAATCTAAGTATTTTTCTTACTCTATATGGAAATCTCAGCAATTCATTAATTTGAAGCATATCTCCAATACATCATTTACTACAAACGTATGAAACGAATAGTGGGCGACCCTCTAAGGCGACTTAAGAATTTGTTTTTGATTAATTTTGTGCTCTAACCACATGTTTTCTTACACCTCAATTTTCAAAACTTCTTTTAATTATCCCTGTCTCTTCATCTTTCCATTACAATATCATCTATTTTTCTTTTTCCTCATTTTCTTTATATCTCTTTCTTCTCTCTTAGGTGTATATATTTGAAGGGATGTCAAATGATCATTATTCATCCACCAACGTATAAAATTAATCCAGTGTTTGAACCCAGTTAATTATACTATTAATTTGATTTTTTTTTGCATTATTTATTGCAGAGTCATAATACTATTTATTTAAAAAAATAATTTGCAACACTTTCAAGAATGAACTCTTACAAAGTTTTAATTTTTCTTAAGGGTGATGATTTGGGTTTATGCACTGATGACTACTGATTATACTGTTATAGTTGTTATATATTTGTTACTTAATCAATATATATACATAGAATGTATATACACAACAAAACTAAGCAGATACAAACACGGGACAAAGATACAACTTGACATCCAAGTGGATTAAATTATACAAATTTATAAATTATTAGGAATGGATAAAAAAAATATGTTAAAGTATATGTTATGGACGATTCTAAACATAAATGCCAGTATAACAATAACAATTATTTAAATTTGTATTGCGTGAGACAAGGAAGTCTAGAAATTTGGCTTTACATGAAAGTTTGAAATTATTTAATTCTTCTCACCTGGTACACTTCTGTTTAGATCATTAATTTGGTAAGTCAAAAGTAAATTTTGCGATACACTTAGTCAAAAGTAAATTGGAAAACAAGAAACAAATAACAGTTAAATTATAAATAAAACCATTAAATGCCCGTTCAAATAGATTATTAGATTATTTCAGTCTTAAATCGCAATCCGTAATCACAGGTATAATCTCAGTATGTATCACGATTTATTAAGGCTTCACCATTTTAACATGACTGCAATAACGATCCATTGATTTCTCTTAAACAGTTGCACACCTGTAGTGAGGAGAGAAAAAGACGAGTCCTACCTGAAAGTGTACCTGTTAAAGAGAATCCAAGTTCGCAATAACGGATACATCAACTCCTTGTAGCCTTGTAATTAATTAGGATATTAAAATGCAATATTAGACAATAGGTTATTTTTGGTACTGTGCCCACTGTCCACTATATATCGTTATATGTGGATTAGGAACACATATAGTAGTAGTGTTTTTTTGTCTCTTATCCTATACAACTTTTTTTTAGGTGACAATTAATTATTTATTGGGAAAGTTGGGAAAAAGGTTTTCGAAGACAGTGGGAGTAATTGATCTTGGAGGTGGATCAGTTCAAATGGCATATGCCATCTCAAGGAACACAGCAAAAAATGCTCCAAAACCACCAGATGGAGAGGAACCTTACATAAAGAAGCTTGTACTCAAGGGAAAGGAATATGACCTCTATGTTCACAGGTTAATTTCCTTCTAATTCTTCGTATATATATTTTAGTAGCTAGTGCGAGTAGATGTTAAGGTGTACAACTTTTGAGAGCGAAGCACTTTCGATAGGGACACCAAAAACAACACATAAATGAATACTTGAACACGACTAATGTCCATAATTAAGATCCTCAAGATATTTAATTTACATAATTCACATGCTAAAAACAAAGTTATTAAGCTTTACAATTTCCTTCCTTATAATACTGAATAATGACCCTAGGGTAGAATACCAAGAGAGATAATTCGAAAATACAATCTTTACAACAGAAAAAATTCTAACATAAGATGAATAATATCTCTTAAAAGTTAAAATAACTAGTTAACTTTTTATTTTTTTTATAAAATTGTCTAAAAAGTATTTAATCAAGAGTAAGTGTCAATTCATAGATCTTTTAAAAAATATCCGACACATTAACATTCTATTCTACAAAGGTATTGGTGCTTCTTCTTAGATTAGGGATCAGACTTTCTAAGGCTATATTTGGATAAAAGTTGAATTTTTTTTCCAAATTTTAATATACATTTACGAATTTTATTGTCAAAAATGAAGAAGAATTTTTTTTCTTTAAAAATAAAAGTATTTTTGAGTTCTCCTTATTGAAAGCTAAACATGGACCGAGTTGTATCAATTAGAAGTCTAGATAGGGGTAGAAAATAATATTATTCTTTGATATATGGCCCAGCAACGGCTAATATATATATATAGTTTTAATATCCTTCTTTCAGTTATTTGCAATACGGTAGAGAAGCATCTCGTGCCGAGATTTTGAAGGTCACTGATGGCTCTGCTAACCCTTGTATTTTAGCTGGCTTTGATGGTAAACACAGATTCTTCATTTCTTCAAATGCCCTGATGCTTCTTTCATGCTAAACTCCCCCATCTTAATTGTTTCGGGATTCTGCACTTAACATTATAATTAAGGGTGAAAAAACTTTCATATTTAAACAACTTTTTATATTCGTTTCTGTTTATTCTTTTAAAGTTTTTATTTTTAGCATGCCAATAACACAATTGTGGACGTGCTTATTCCTTAAAGGGACCTACACATATTCAGGAGCAGACTATAAGGCCTTCGCTCCCATTTCTGGCTCCAGCTACGATGAATGTAGAGAGGTAGTTCTTCAAGCTCTCAAATTGAATGAGTCATGCCCCCATCAAAATTGCACTTTTGGTGGTATATGGGATGGTGGAAGGGGAAGTGGACAGAAAATTCTTTTCGGCACTTCATCTTTCTATTATCTGTCTACAGAGGTATATATAATATTTATTGGATAAAATTTGTTTTACATCCCATAATTTTTAATTAAAATTAGTTTTGGTTCTTATCTTTAAAACTTGTTCTTGACTTTCGAGTGAAGAATATCTGGATTCACCTAAACCAAAATAATGATTTGAATCCTTGTATATTTTATAATTGTAAATTTCGTCTCTCATTCTAGTATTTTGAATTTTTTAAAGGGAGATAAAAAATTTCGTTATTAAAAAATATGAATGCTAAAATCAAGAAGACTGAAAATGAGGAACATGTAAAATAGGAAATTGTTACTGATAGTTTGTGAGTGATTTGTGAGGAAATGATGAGTTACTATAAGTATTAATAGCTAGAGACTTGCGAAGGAATAGCAAGGGAATATGTCCAATTAATAGAGACCAAGTAATGAGAAATTTGTGTGGGACTGTTAGGGAAGGAATGGTTTATAGAATTGCCAGGGATAAACAACGAAACATTAGAGAAAGATTTGCCGGGAAAGAGCAAGAGAATGTTACTGAGGGATTACCGAGGGAATAACAAGAAGCTATAGTCTCAAATTTGCGAGGGATATGTCTAGTTTCTTTCATGCAATTAGCGAGGGATATGGCGAAGCATATGATATGGAAATTCCGACACATAGCAAGGAAACATTCTCACACTAATTTGCTACTTGGATTTAGCAAGGAAACATTCTCTAGCTAATCCTTCACTAATCCCTCGCAAACGGGTTTTGCCACAGATTAGCGAGGAACTAGCTAGGAAATATGCCGTCGCTAATGCATTTTTCTTAAACCAATTTATCCTATTTTAATTAATCATGGAACAATTTTCATATTGTGACTCGTCCTCATGGAAATTCTAATTACGTCATTTTTTATCTATTAGATTGGTATCGTTGATCCAAATAAACCCAACTCCAAAATTAATCCCATCGATTTAGAGACTGAAGGTAAGCGAGCTTGTGAAACAAAATTGGAGGATGCCAAGTCCACTTATCCAAATCTTGCTGAGGATAGACTTCCATATGTATGCTTGGATATTACATACCAGTATGCATTGTACACTGATGGATTTGGTAAGTTTGCGTTGTGAAGTTGATATGTGTTGTTCCAAAATATGTTGGCACCTTCATTTAATTTGTTGGCCTTTTATACTGACTTTTATCATATTTTGGCAGGCCTTGATCCAAGGCAAGAGATTACAGTGGCAAATGAAATTGAATATCAGGATGCTCTTGTGGAAGCAGCATGGCCTTTAGGCACTGCCATAGAAGCCATATCGTCATTGCCTAAATTTGATCGATTAATGTATTTTATTTAAAGCTTATGCTGGGATATTTCAGTGTTAAAGGCCACTTTATAAAAAAAGAAAATAAATAAAATAAAACTTATCCGTCTTAATTCATTCCTTCATTAATTCCTGCAAGTGGAATCTTTGTTTTCTTATATGGGTGGGTTAATTTATTTTTAAAATAACAAAAAGCAAGCCGTTTGAAAAAATCAGTGAAGTAAAGCGGTTAGGTGTTAGACTCCATTTATTCTCTCTTAAGGTAATTTTTTCCCCTTCTTACTATGTAATTAACATGCAATTACTCCAATTTAATTCATCCCCAATATCTTGAGTGATAAACTCTTTCTTCCTAATTATGACAAATAGTGTAATTTTTCTAATAATTCATACACCGTGTTCAATCAACTAAGTCAAGTCCTTATAATATATCAATCAATTTGAAATAAAAAGAGTAATTAATCAACTTTATTGGTAATAAATTGGGTGGACAAGAAATGGGGCTCAAGTATATGATACAATTCGGAAGAAATTGATTTCCCCAAAGAAACAACCAGATTGTAGTCCAAGACTTAATTTAGCAAAATAAAGAAATAAAAAGAATCAAAGGTGAGATAAAAACAAAAAAGAGAAAAGCTTGGGGAAACTTTAAGGAGGTAAACTATAATGGATTTCAAGGGGAAAATTAAGTGGCTCAATAATAATCAGGGGGAAACTTTAAGGAGGTCATCTTTGATTGAGAGACTTTGAAAGGCCCAAATTTGACCAATGTTAAAAAGATAAAGCTTAAATTTGATCTATTTATTCATTTTAGACTTTTTTAAAGGCCAAACTTGACCTGCACAAAACTTTGCATGGTCTATAAATTTGTTCAAAAAAACCTATTTTGTGATAAATCTTATGAAAGATGATACTTACTATTTACACTACCATATTTGCTAAGTACACCCATTTATTCTCTTTATATTTTTATTGCCAATTGTACCTTTTTATTTGTTAAAGCATAGTTCTGGAAATAAATTTTCGTAACAATATATGTCAATTCCAGAAAGTATTTTATGGAACTATGTTTTAACAAAATACACAATTTCAAAAATTACTTTCCAGAATCGAAATATGTTGTTTCAGAAAGTGAATTCTAGTAGTCATAAACAAAACTGAATACGAAATATTGAACGTATCTTCCTTTAGGAACTGTAATAATCATCAATCACTAATTGTTGAACGCATACTTATTTTGACTCTAGATATTCAGAGACTAATTATTCATATATAAAATACCCAATGAACGAAACGTGAGGAGGCACCTAATGACGTGTCATCAACTTTGATTTGTGATTATTGTTACTCTTATATATTTGAAACCCATTCAACAATAATCAGGTGCCTCCTCAATTTTAGTCCATAGGGAATTTTATATGCATCCAGGAATTAGATATTAGTAATTATTGTGGCTCTTGAATAAAGTATGTTTCATATTTCATTTTTGATTTTGTTTATCTTGTTAAAACATAGTTCTAAAATTTACCTTCTATAATTGATATATGTTTTTCGAGAAAGTAATTTACTATATTTTAACAAAGTTCACATAATTTCAAAAACTAATTCCAAAATTGATATATGAATTGGAAGTAGTTTTCACAACTATTTTGTTAAAACATAGTTATGGAAATTAGTTCCTGGAATTGATATATGTTGTTCTAGATTGTAATTCCAATAACTATGTTTTGACATATAAAAGGATACAATTGACAATAAAAAATTAAAGATAAGTAAGAGGTGTACTTAGAAAACTTAGGTATGTAAAAAGCATGACACATAAAAAGATTTGGTAGCTTTATTGACCTAAGTAGGCCTACCAACAAAAAAAATCTACTAATAATTATATATATATATATATATATATATATATATATATATAAAATCGATTCAGTGATTGGTTGATCATGGCACTGAGTCACTAGGTCAGTGGTCGAATTGGGCGAGTCACTAATTGACCCACATGATCCGATCTATAATAAAAAATATAAAAACTTTACACTTGTCTTAAAATATTTAAAAATTAAATCAAAAATTAATATAATTCTATAACATAGATAATTAGATACCAAAATATTAAAAAACATCATTGTTCAAGTTCAAACAAACAACTAACAAAGATCAGAAACATAAATAAATAAGTTCAAGATCAACATATGTTCCTATTGTTCAATATCTAATATAATATTTATGTGTATTCACTATTGTCCAATATTTTGGTGCTAAGATAGATTCTCCAATCAACTCACATTTTTCTAGTACAACATCTAGTTCAACAATGATAATTATCCTGTTCACAACAAATTAGACAAACCAAAACATTAACTAACCCCTGATATGAAAATAAATTCAGCTTATAATTACAAGCAAAATTGTCTCTCATTAAGCAAAACAACACTCAACTAGTTCATAATAATAAAAATCAACAAAAACACAACAAAATAACTTTCTTCTTTTATAAAATCCTACAATCATTACAAAAATAGTCACTTATGTTCCAAAAATCTTTTTCCTAACGCATTGAAATTCAAAAGTCTTAAAAAAATATAAACAAAGTATGAAGAACACAAATTTTTAAAAATGACTATAACTAAGAAAAAGAAGTGATCTGGTCCGGATTGATGGGTGACCGGTTTGATCAAAAACCCGATAGGATTGTTCTAGGTCACTCCAAGTCGAAAAGCACACATGATCAAACATAAGACCTAACCTGATCCAACCACCAGGTCACGGATCAATCCATCGCATCAAAATGAATCTTAAAACTTTGATATATATATTGTTATGTGAAATATGTATTATATATAATTATGTATATAATATAACATAATATATGATAGGTAAATTACAGTAATCATTAACTAAGGTTTTGTAAAATTACACAAATATTTCTGTTTTTTTAATCATTAATATAATATATTTTTTTAAGAGGTATTAATGTAATTTTTAGAAAAAAACAATAGAATACAAGTGTCAGTTGTTCTATATTATATTTATTCTAATATGTTGACCTAACAAAAAGAAAATCATGAGCCTCCAGTCATGTTGAATCTGTGTTTACATGCAGATGCGTTAGGGGTTAGTTCTTGCGTGACTGATTTAGCCACTTGTAGTCTTTTGTTGTTTGTTTTGTTTGTTCTCTTATATGTAATAAAATAAATATTATGTGGTTCTATTTGGTTTTCAAAATATATTCCGAAATTCAAACCATATCGGTAAGTGAGTTTTCCCTTTCAAAAAAAAAAAATAGTTTAAGGGTATTTTTTTAAGATTTATCATTGTGGCTCATTTAAATAAATTTTGTTATTTGATTTAATAAATAAAGGGTATAAAGATAATTAGTTACAAAGGAAAGTTATTAAAGGATAATTGTTAATAAAATAATTATCTTAAACGTATTAAAAAGATAATTATTAAGATATGCAGTTATATTAAAAGATAATTGTTGATAGGTGTAATTATATTAAATGTAGTGGTTTAGTTTCTTAAAAGAGAGATATCTAGAAAACTGAATATCATTGTCTGTCCATGAGAGTCGTATCAAATCCCTATCAAAAAAATATAAGAATTGAAAGGGTCAAGACTCTGAGAAAGTATTCTGCCATTAAAGGATATTCCCCAAAGACTTTACGAAAGCATCCTACCAATAAAGATCTTCCGCAATTATGGATAAATGTATGTTTATGTGAAACTCATAAATTCTAAAGATCCTTTTTTCATGTTCTTGATGTGATTGTTATTGAGCATGAAATAATAAATAGATTAATGATTATAATTTTTGGATTAGTTTATGATTTATTTTTTTAATGATTTGAATTTAAACACTTCTAATTATAGCAATTTTACATGGAGAAAATTCACAATGCTTTGTAAATTGTAAAATAAAATTTGCAAAAATAGAAAAAAGTGGATAGCAAAAAATTCAATTACGCCTATTTAAATGAATATTTTTCCAATAAAAGAATTTATATTTTCCGCGCCACGAAATTCCATTGCAATTCCGAGAATGTCCAAAATATAGAATATCCATTGAATATTCCTCCTTCGAATTTCCACAATAGCGTGGACTGAGAAGTTTTTTTTTTTTTTAGAGAAGACTGAGAAGTTAAAGCTATGGAAAACAAAATAAAATTAAATAAAAGTAGCCATCGTTTTACAGTTTCCTCTATTTACGGCACATCAACATAATTATATAAGAGAAAACTTTTAACGAAAATTCCGGGCGAAAATTCAGTTGAAAATACATCTATATTAAAAAAAAAAAAATGCTTCCTTTTTCTTTTCTTTTTTTAGAGATAATAAGCTTGCTTCTTGTTTTCTATAGAAGTGTGTCTCAAAATCACATAGGAAAAAATTGAGTTTGTTTAAAAATTATTAAAATTATTTATTGTATAAAAACATGATTAATTTAAGAGCTCGCATCTTTTGTAGAAGAGTGTGAATATTTTAAAAATAAAAACAAACTACATAAAAGATGTGAAAATGTATCAATAAAATTGAACTTAATTGATTGAATATAATATATAAATATAATAAATTACTAAATATTTTGATAACATGTTTAATTTCTATAAATAAAAAACCTTAAACAATGAAATAACCCATAACTTTTAAAAGTCAGGTCAACATTCGATGGCATATCCAAATAACTAATTTTAATGTTAGTATATTACTGCAAGATAGAAGAAGTCGCTCCCTACATTGACATAGTTCATCCTCCCATCATTGTCAGTTTGGTGATATATTGTCCCACGAGGGCCCGGTGGCCTGAAATTGTTGCTGGTATTTGACATTAATAAAACATAACATTCAATTAATGTACTGTGCAAGTGCAGTGCCAACTGAGATACTATATTAATATATATAATAGATACATTTAAAAATTTTCCATAACAAAAGAAAAAAAAAGTGAGGAATAAATTTGGAAATATGATAAAAACAATAGAGAAGAAAAATAACACAATTATTTGATTTTACCAGTTTTGTCAATAACCAACTTCCATTAAAAAAAATCTCTATTAAAATCTAATTAATAACTTTGATGAAGTTTCCCTTCTCAATTATCTTTTTTTTATTCATACATCTCGAACTCAATATTATCTTAATTGTATAATCCAAACTATTTTTAGTTAAACCAACAACTTTTTGGTGTATAACTATCTTATTTATGTGTACATGATATTTTTATTAGTTATTTCTCAAAATATTTTGCATAAAAGATCATTAAACTCAAAATACTGTTAGGGACTAAATGTGGAATCACTCTCAAAAGAGATTTGAACTATAATTCATTTGACAAAGGACTATAATGACATTAAAAATGACTTGATTTTCTTTTATAAAAACTGAAATAAAATATTTTGATCTCCCATAAATAGTTAACCAAATGAGAAGTATTGTGCCAAGGCCCCGTCCTCAACTCATGGGTCAAACCTGGTCTTTCAAAGCCAAATGCAAATTTTTGCAAGATTTTTCTTACCAGTCCTTTGTTGTCCAAGATTTTTCTTGAATTCTACCAAAAGTTAACTCGGTCAACCTTTTCGTCCATTTTTGCAACATCTTATCTCCTCTCTGATGAATGGTGACATACTTACACTGAGATTCTAACGCTCAAGTTAGTTTAATCCAAAGTGATAAACATGTTAGATTACTTAACTTGTATCTCCCTTAAACATATAGCATGAATGACCCAATTGAGGATTGTTACCAACTTGTTAATCGCTTTACATCTTCCCTCCAATTAATTACGTGGTGGGCCTCATGTGTGTAAACTCTCCGAGTATGGGACGAGTATGCAAATCTTATAGGATGTATTAGCCAGCTCAGAAAATAAAATCTTACACATATAAATAATTTGTTGATCGAGTAGGTATAAACCTTAAATTTGTGATCCTATTTGTTATCGATCGACTAGTATTATATACACGCGATCGTACCAACAAAGCTAATTAATTGTTTATGAAACTATTAATTAATTACAGTCTCATCACCGTGGAACCTTTGTGAAAGAACCTTCCTTCTTATCCAAAGTAGTTGCGCATGGGCATATAAAAGAGAAAAGTTACTTGAATAGTTCGACGTTAGGCACAAGGCATTAGTCATTGGCATGTAATTCCAAAGTAGAAAATAGAAACACTGCTGCTAGCTGCACCGGTAGTGTAATTTGACAATGGATAAGTGCAAATGTGCAAATCCTTTGGATTAGGTTAACTACTACACGTGGAAAACTACAGGAGTCACAATCAAGAATATGGTAGCTTGGAAATAACTATATATGTATTTCATTTTAATTATTTTTATATCGGATCGTGCCCATGTCCTTGACTAGTCTCCGGCATATATTTTCAGAATGCTTAATGAGTCAAATTCAATTTTCTAACTAACTGACATTGGCCGTTACATGACATCCAATGAAATCCGTTGCTAACATGTATGGAAAGAAAAATAAGGAGAGAAAAGAGTAAGACCCTTCATCTTTATCCAAAATAATGATAAAATGTATTAAAATAATTGAATGTGGTTGGGTACAATGCATGTTTCATTTTGATTATTTTTTACTTTTTATATATCTTAAAACTCTTTCGTTTCAATTTTGTTATTATATGCAATATATTGATTGTTTCATATTTAATATATCAAAATATATTGATATTCAAAATACTTAATGAGTCAAATCTTCTATCTAAATGACCGTTACAGCCAATTAAATCCGTTGCTTATATATTCAAATGGCCTCACGCCCATGTTTTGGGAAAGAAAAATAAGAAGATAAAACAATGAGGTCATACATCTTTATCCAAAATAATGATAAAATAATCGGATGTGAATAAGTATATGTGTTGACAATTGATAATGAATACGAATAATAATCTCTTATTAGTTATCCCTTCATAGATGAAAAATTGCCTCAAACCACACACTCACAATATATATATATATATATATATATATATATATATATATATATATATATATATATAACCTATATCTAGCCTGCTGTATTATAAATAAATAAATAGGTTTTCCTACTGGTCTTTGATATTTAGTCCTTGTCCATAGTAGCTATCCTCGTCACTTCCATTCATATGAATTATTTTGCTCTATTAATTTATGTTCTACTAGCTTTAGAGTACAACTTATTATACATATTACATTTGTCATTTAAAAAAAAGAGTACAACTTATTACTCGTCTCCTTAAGAAGATCAACTATATATTTCCTTTGGAAGATAAAGATATCTTTCCTAGAGTAGACAAATTAAATATCAAATAAGTAGTTTAGATTTCCTAGGTCCATTATTTTAGATTGAATACCTAAATTCTTCCCTTGACTCTACTTTTTAACATTGTCATCATTTGCAATAATTATATCATGCATTCACATAAACTAGAAAAAAGGAATGAGTTTTTCTGTTTAGGAATGTTTTATAAAGACAGTATGATCAACTTGGCTTCTAATTAGATATATGGTTGAAAAAAAAAATCTTGTGATATACAGAAAAAAGTTTTTTTTTCTTTTTTTTTTTTACAATATTGACATTGAGAATTAAATTTAAGTTATCATGTATTTATTTCAATCTTCACTCTGACCTTCACCACTATGTCAGCCTAGTGGTGGGGGATATAAAGTAAATATATGAGATGCTTGGTACATTTACATTTTTCTTTTCTCAAGATAATTAACAAGTTAAGTAATCTATATTAACTTCACAATAATTCAATGAAACATCGCATACTGTTAAAGTTATTGTTGGATTAGATAAAAAAGTGATACCTTTCTCCAATCTTAGTTTAGTTTTCTCAGGAATAGTGTCAAAGCAAAATGTCAATTCATATAAGGCAAAAGAACCAAAATAATACAAATTAAATAAAAAATTACCAATTTGAGGCAACTTTCAAACTATTTACAAATCTGGGGCAACTGGTCACGCCCAGAACTGGGCATGACCAGTGTGTATAAATGCCCCCCATTTCCAGTTTTCCCTCATTACTCAGTGTTGCGCATTATTGAATCGAGTTGCAGAAGTGTAGTGTTAGTGATTTTGCAGCGAAGCTCTGCGAACAAGTAAGTTATTTGATTAATTGT